>CM035789.1:1870006-1895006 GCA_020466265.1 Siphamia tubifer | reverse complement strand
CGTGATAAATATCGTCCTGGTGACAGATCAGTCTATCATTAGTTTGTCCACAAGAGGGACATGAATGTGTTTCCACTCGTACCCGCTTGACTGTTTCTATTCCAGGATAGTACTGACTTTAGTACCTGGTCGGCATAGCAGAGACATATCATGCTATAACTCAATGAATACTTGATATGTCACCATGAAATTCTTTGGACATATACATATGGCTAATGCACATCAGATACAATGATCCATTTGAGTAAAGGTCCAAGTAAAGGTCAAAGGTCACTGAAAGTTCAAAATCACTATCGGTTATCACGAAAGAACAGAGGGTCACAGAACTTTCAGATTGGTACCAAACGATGCAGAATGAAGATTTATACATTTCCCGTACTTGGTGTTATCACCTACGACCAATAGTTTTTGAGATCTCTGGAGGTCAAAGGTGACATGTGTCCAAATTAACTTGTGTAACACTGTTTGTTTGTGTCAAACATAGACATATCACGCTATAACTGAATCAATACTGGATATATTATCATAATATTACAAATATTACACACACTGACGCATTTATACATATAACCAAATTATCAATATTGCAAAAGGTCAAAGGTTGTATTTAGCAGAAAGGTCAAATTCACATTATTGGCTCTAATTGAAGAACAGGTTGTCATAGAAACTGGAGATTGTCATAAAATAGAGGCGAGGTTAGACGTTCAGTGAACACTAGTTAGTAAATGGAAACACAGCAGAGTGGACATGCAGCGTTAGGATTCACACAAATAGAGCAAAGGTTTTTTCAGGAAAGCGTTAAGATGTTTTAAACGTTTTCACCCAGAGTTTGACTGTGGCAGAACATGGTGCTTTTAACGTCAGAGCGCTTCATATTTAGATAAAAGCTCTTTTCCTTTTCATGTCAGTGTTTTATTATTTAAACTGGACTGTTTTATCAGATCTCACTCATGTACTTCACAGGCGTCTCAGGCTGCATAACACCTTCTCTCCTCGTTTCTATGGCAACCAGTAGTAATAATACACTAGGGTCACATCAAATGGAATAAAGATGCACATCAGCAATCCACGGTACTGTTGGTACTGTCAATATTTTCATGTCATTTAACTTTTTCTACTAAAACAAAGAACATTTGCTGTTTTAATTATTTGTTTATCATGACAATATTTTACTGGTTCTGATCCACTCTATGTTGAACCTGAGCTAAAGTGATTTGGACACCATCTTCACTCTAATTTTTCTATTTCACAAATTAATCCCAGGGGCCCCCGGGCCTTATGTTTGACACCTGTGCATTAGAATTATGTCCTTTTATTGTTTTCAGAGGTCATACTAAACATTAGCCTCGGATCTAGTCTGTCCCCAGTGGCCACAAATGGTATTTGCTACGGGGAGACAGACTAGACAGCCTCGGATCTGAAAATCCAAAATGGACCGGACCAATCAAATCGCGAGGGGCGGGATTGGAGCCCGCCCTGCCTCATGACGACACAAATACGACACGTAATGTTGTAGTCGCAGAGACGTAGCAGCTAGCACACATTGCCGTAACACCAGTTGCTAGCTGCTAGACAACATGGCTCATCACCAGGAACAACCATTGGAGCTGGCTTTGGCAGCAACGCTAGGTGATTTAAAAACGCCAAACGCCGACTAGCTAGCTAAGCTGCTGCACTCGTTTTGAGACTACATTCTGGTGTGTTCTTCCGGTGACGCTGTCTACGAAATCCATGTTCATCGCTCTGATTGGTTGGCTCTGACTGGTTACCCATCCAATAGCGTGGCGTTGTGTAAAGAGAAAACTTGACAGACAGCGGTTATCCCGCCCACAAATTCGCCTAGACTTTCTAGACTGCCCCCGTAGCAAATGCAGTTTGCGGCCACTGGGGACAGTCTAGATCCTAGGCTAACTAAAGCTGCTTTTATAAATAAGTTCAGTTTTCTCTTTGGACTCTTGACACCGGATCAAATTCCCGTTAAACAGGTTCACTGTTTTTTTTTGTCGTTAACACCAAATGTAATTGTTCTGTCTTTTCCCTCCATGATTATAAATAAACTCACCTTGAACCTTTATGAATAAAACCACCATTCTATGTTAAGTGTGATCATAAAAGTCAGGAAGTTCAGTGTGAGGACGTGTGAATTAAATGAATGTTGTGAGATGATGTGTCCGCTCCGTCCTCTGACCAGGACCAGAAAAAAAAAACTTCATGATGCAAGAATTTGAGGAGGTTTGTAAGAGTACATCCTGTTTTTCTCAGGCTCAATAACATGTCAGTATCTTATTTTTTTTTGTTCAGTTGATTCTCGCTGCAGCTGCTCAGACTGGTTTAAATCAGTGACAGTAAACGGTACATATAGAAAGTGTGCGTATGGCTCTGTTTACATGATGGTTTAGTCCTGTTTAATTCAGAATAACAGTTAATTCCTCGTTAACGTGACTATGTAAACATCTAACTATTCCAATTAATTCAGAATAAAGTGACTTTGACAAAGAGGAAGTTTCAGTTTGTAGAGGAAGAAGTGAATTAAAAGTTAACGCCTACAGCAGGGGTGTCAAACTTAGTTTAGTTCAGGGGCCACGTTCAGAAATGGGCCAAACCAGTAAAAAAAATAACATAGTAATATATAGATAATGTCAACTCCAAACTTTATTTTTGTTTTAGTGCGAAAAAAGTCAAATGACGTCATGAAAACAAACAATATTAGGCTTTAGTTTATCATTTATAAATATACCTTCTTAATATTTAGTAATATTTGGTATATTATTAAAATTGTACGTACTTCTCTTAACATATTTTTAATTTTCTATATTTCTTCAGGTTAGGGTTAGGGTTAATTTTTGTGAAATTATGCTTTGTTTTATTGTCACTAAATGGAAAAAAAAGTACATTTACAAAGACACATGTTTTTTTGCTTGTGAATATTTATAAGTTATTATGAGACTGTGGAGCGTCAACAAAAATAATTTATATCTTCCATTCATTTTTGTATTTCATAAATGAATTCAAAGGGCCATGTTGGACCCACAGCTGGGCCGCATTTAGCCCTGGGCCACATGTTTGACACCTGTGGCTTACAGAGTTATAAAATCAATGTGCAACTGTGTTAAATACGCGTCTGTTGTCCAGTCTCATCATTTTAATTCAGTTTTCTTCAAATCTTGTCTTGACCTCGTGAACTCAATCTCGTGTCTCGTCTGGCGAGCAGAGTGTCTCGTCACACCCCTCGTAGCAGGTTAGATTAGCTGCTAGCGCGGCTAAGGCTAACACACTGACCTGTGGTGTGTGTTTTGTTTTGTCCTTAGGGAGCGTCCTGACGGTGACGGGACGAATCACATTCATCAGTAACAAGTCGATGGAGATCGAAGTGATGGTAGATTCATCTGTGATCACCGACGGGGAGGTGGATGTGCAGCGTGTGGTCAATGCCTTCTTCACCTTCATCTCACTGGACAAGGACAATAAGCCTCTACCCATCCCTCCTCTGAAGGTCAGTGCACTCCGTCTGCTCTGTCAAATTTATTTCATCCTCGGGGGAGAATTTATTTTCTGCCGTTCATTTTTACGTCTGTACGCATTGACTGACAGGTCTGACACGAAACAGGATTTAATTATAATAATAATGTCACACCATGGGTTTCCAACACAACTATCAGTTCACTTTAATATCATAGGCCCTGTCCCATTTCTCCCCCTAACCCTAAAATTTCCCCTAACCCTAGATTTTGCGCGTTCATGTGTAGGGGTAGGGTGTCCCATTACCTAGGGGAGCAAGTGGGAGTGCGATTTTGCCCTTAAAATCAACCCTCAAAATGTAGTGAGGTTGGTTGCGGACTTGGTTTTGAGTGGAAGATGAAATTACCCATGATTCACTGCGAGCTCAGCGAGCCGACTGATTTCTGACAACAAAAATGGCGGCTGCAGCTGGAGGAACTGGACCGGTAATGTTACCTTGTCAAGCTAGCGGTAATGCTAACGTTAATGTTATAAATCGCCAACTATTGAAGAAAAAATACATCCAAATATTTAAATAAATCAACATACCTGAGACAAGACTGAAAGGCAAAATAGACGGCGAATGCGTCTTCTGTTTGCCGCATTTCTTCTCTGTGCATCCCGAAGGTAAATAAACAGAACCAACACAACAGGTAACACAGCTGGGACCGCCATTTGTCCTCTGTGTAAATAGTAGTCAGCTGATGTCAGTCTCGCGGAGGGGTGGTTTCATATTTGGCGGGGTAGACTTGTCAGCGTGTGACGTGAGCACGTTTGTTACGTTCACTTGGCGAGTGGTGTCCCATTTTCAGGGGGAATTATTTCCCCTTGATGAGTGGAATTTACTTTTTAGGGGCATTTAAAACCAAGTGGAAGTTTTAAGGGGGACAAATGGGACGGGGCCTTAGTCTCATCAGTGTTACTGTTCTTTCAAAAGCTCATTCTTATTTTGCATCAAATGTCAAATAACTTTTTGTTTATATGTCATTTGTAAAGTATTAAATCCAAATACACCTCCCTCTGTTCTGATGCACAGGTGCTACTTTAACATTTGACCTCTGATGTGGTGAGTTATTATCCACCAGGGAATGGCAGAAGGGTGGTTTGACCGAGGGTCGACCCACATGGGCATAAAAATACATGGACGTGTTCATACCAATATTTAAATAAGAAATGACATTTGGTAAAACAGTGTTACTGTATTTTCTGGACTATAAGGTGACACTGAAAATAATTTAGTTTACTACAAAAATAACTGTGCACCTGATATATGGGTTCATTCTGGTTGTGTTTAGTGAATTTAGATTTTTTATCTGATAACTTTGACTTTTTATCTCATTATTTTGAGTTTTTTTATTCTCCTAATTGTCCGCTTTTATCTCACAATTTTCACTACATATATATATATATATATATATATATATATATATATATATATATATATATATATATATATATATATATATATATATATACAGTCACACCATAAGGACCTCTGACACTATGGAGACCAAAATTCAGGTCCCCGTGAGGGTTAAATATAAAAAAAGTACCCACTAGTAAAATAGACATGTTGTGTTTTTTTAAATTAAAAATATAAAAGTTTATTATATTTTTTTATTTATATATTCATTTTTATTTATTTTAAAAGATGTTTATCAATGTTAATCAATGTTGACTTGATTACAATTGGGTCCTCATGAGACATAAACGTGTGTATGTGTGTGTGTGTGTGTGTGTGTGTGTGTGTGTGTGTGTGATTCTAAATGTCTTTGTTGTGATGTTGACACTAAAGTCCAGGATCATGAGCTGACACACACACACACACACACACACATACATACACACACATACACACACACACACACACACACACACACACACACACACACATACATACACACACATACACACACACACATACACACACACACACACACATACACACACACACACACACACACACACACACACACACACACACACACGCACACACACATACATGACATGTCCTCTCTAACTGTGGATGTTGTATTGTTTGTGGCTTCTGTGTTCTACCGTGTTCTACCGTGTTCTACTGAGTTCTACCGTGTTCTACCGTGTTCTACCGTGTTCTACCGTGTTCTACTGAGTTCTACCGTGTTCTACCGTGTTCTACCGTGTTCTACCGGGTTCTACCGTGTACTACCGTGTTCTACCGTGTTCTACCGTGTTCTACCGTGTTCTACTATGTTCTACTGGGTTCTACTGTGTTCTACTATGTTCTACTGTGTTCTACCGTGTTCTACCGTGTTCTACCGTGTTCTACTATGTTGTACTGTGTTCTACTGTGTTCTACTGTGTTCTACTGTGTTCTACCGTGTTCTACTGTGTTCTACTGTGTTTTACCGTGTTTTACCGTGTTCTACTGTGTTCTACTGTGTTCTACCGTGTTCTACCGTGTTCTACCGTGTTCTACTGTGTTCTACCGTGTTCTACTGTGTTTTACCGTGTTCTACTGTGTTCTACCGTGTTCTACCGTGTTCTACCGTGTTCTACCGTGTTCTACCGTGTTCTACCGGGTTCTACCGGGTTCTACCGGGTTCTACCGGGTTCTACCGGGTTCTACCGGGTTCTACTGAGTTCTACCGTGTTCTACTGAGTTCTACCGGGTTCTACCGGGTTCTACCGGGTTCTACCGCGTTCTACCGGGTTCTACCGGGTTCTACCGTGTTCTACCGTGTTCTACCGTGTTTTACCGTGTTCTACCGTGTTCTACCGTGTTTTACCGTGTTTTACCGGGTTCTACCGGGTTCTACCGGGTTCTACTGTGTTCTACCGGGTTCTACCGGGTTCTACCGTGTACTACCGTGTTTTACCGTGTTTTACCGTGTTCTACCGTGTTCTACTGTGTTCTACCGTGTTCTACCGTGTTCTACCGTGTTCTACCGTGTTCTACTGTGTTCTACCGTGTTCTACCGTGTTCTACCGTGTTCTACCGTGTTCTACCGTGTTCTACCGTGTTCTACCGTGTTCTACCGTGTTCTACTGTGTTCTACTGTGTTCTACTATGTTCTACTATGTTCTACTGGGTTCTACCGTGTTCTACTGTGTTCTACCGTGTTCTACCGTGTTCTACCGTGTTCTACCGTGTTCTACTGTGTTCTACTGTGTTCTACTGTGTTCTACTATGTTCTACTATGTTCTACTGTGTTCTACTGTGTTCTACTGTGTTCTACTGTGTTCTACCGTGTTCTACCGTGTTCTACCGTGTTCTACTGTGTTCTACTGTGTTCTACCGTGTTCTACCGTGTTCTACCGTGTTCTACCGTGTTCTACAGTGTTTTACCGTGTTCTACCGGGTTCTACCGTGTTCTACCGTGTTCTACCGTGTTCTACCGGGTTCTACCGTGTTCTACCGGGTTCTACCGTGTTCTACCGTGTTCTACCGGGTTCTACCGAGTTCTACCGTGTTCTACCGTGTTCTACTGTGTTCTACCGTGTTCTACCGTGTTCTACCGTGTTCTACTGTGTTCTACCGTGTTCTACTGTGTTCTACTGTGTTCTACTATGTTCTACAGGTTGACCCACTCTCTTCTCTTTGACTTTTAAAACTGTAAACACTGTTACAGTCTGAGGTCAATACATGGTTTTAAAAGTTCGATATTAGCCAAACTAACACTAATAAGATAATTAATGTTTTTAAATGATGTGACATGAGTGTTAACGTTCCTGCAGCGTCGCTGGTGCTCATGTCTGTCTGTAAAGTGTTTGTTTACCTGCACAGACGGACAGACACCTGCTGTTTGATCCCAACACCAAGATCTGAACAGGACGTCCCAAGACCATCTGGTTGGTCTTCTTTTGGACATATTGTCTTGTCGTGTGCTCACCAGTAAACAGGAAACCAATGGAAGGAGCACGACATGAAGATTAGTTTAGGATTAGAGTTGGTTGATGAAAACAAACTAAAAATAACTAATTTCCCATCATTTTTTATGCATTAGAATATTTTGATTAGTAATATGGACTTTTTAAAAAGACAGACAGACAGACAGATTTTTAGGGGTAACATGGGACGGCTCGTCGCTACTTTTTCAGGGTGTTTTTTTTTCCGTAGGTTGGTGGGGTTTGTCCCTCATGTCTTTTGTTGGTGCTGGTGCAGTGGAGGCTCCTCCTCCTTTTTTATCATCTCCTGTTTCACTTCTGTTGCAGTGGATACACTTCTTGTTTGCAGCAGGAGTCACTTTCTTTGGGTAGTGGGTGCCTGCTGTGGTGGGGTTTGGGTGGACACACTCGGGGTGGGGGGGGGACTCGCAGGACAGCGGTGCGTCTGTCCTTTACATGTGTATGGTTAGAACTCTGTGATGAATGATGGTCAAAGGTCACCAAAAGCATCATGGGTATCTCTCTCATAGACAATGGGATGATACTTCCAGTACGTACATGATGTATTTACATACAGTAATGTACAGTAATGTACAGTAATGCACAGTAATATACAGTAATGTACAGTAATGTACAGTAGTGTACAGTAGTGTACAGTAGTGTACAGTAGTGTACAGTAGTGTACAGTAGTGTACATAGAATTTATGTTTCAGTTTCCTTTTGTAAATAGAATTTTCTTTCGTATTCAGAGATGAAAAATTGAGGGAAAGGTTTTTCGTTACTTGGATCATATATATAAATATATAAATGAATTCTGTTTTCTCATATACACAGTCGCTCTACACATGAGTTTATTAAGTAAAATCTCAGAAATGTCCAAATATATATTTGTTCTAGTGTGAACGTCACCTGTCAGTAAATCATCAGGGGAATAAAGACCAACAGGTCAATACTGATACAAGAAATAAACATAAATATGAGACATGAGTGGATCATTATTTATGAGACTAGATGAGTTTGTTAAAACAGTTTATGCAAAAAATAACTTCCTATTGTTTTTTTATGCATTAAAATAATTTTACTATTAAAGCCTGATTGCATAACGTTGAGTTGCATGTGGAGGGAGACGTTGCCGATGAAAAATATCTCAGTATTTATTGTTTCATGGTGTTTAAAGGAATAATGTTTAGGTTCAGGGTTTGTTTCTTTGTTTATTACTGTGGTAAAAAGATAAAAATGTCAGTGTTTTATTGTCATTCCCACAGTAACATACATTAAAAAGCAGAATGAAATGATGTCTCCATGTCCTAGATGTACAGGAAATAATAATAATATCAAATATATAAGTACATATTGTGTTAGTATGTAAAGTGCAGTGTGGAGGTAGATGGTAGATACATGTAACATAGAAAATAAATAAGTGATGGATGGAACCTGTTTCCTCTGTAGATATTAAAAACATATCAGCTGATTAGTTTTTTTATTTATATTCTCTAACTCCTACATGCAGCACAATTTAATGAAAATAAATGTTGCCTAAACACACATTGGTTTAGGGAAAGAATATTTTCTCAAATTTGATAAGGCGTGATCATCTGTTACAGTCGTGGCCAAAAGATTTGGCTGTGACACAAATCAACTGGAAAAATGGGATTTGTTTATTTATTTATTTATTTATTTACCAGTAAAAGTCTTTGAACTTAAAAAAGGTTCAGAATTGTTCTGCATCGTAACTCAGAAATGTGTGTATCTGCCAAAACTGTCTGTGTCTGTCTGTGTCTGTCTGTCTGTCTGTGTCTGTCTGTGTCTGTCTGTGTCTGTCTGTGTCTGTCTGTGTCTGTCTGTGTCTGTCTGTGTCTGTCTGTCTGTCTGTCTGTCTGTGTCTGTCTGTGTCTGTCTGTGTCTGTCTGTGTCTGTCTGTGTCTGTCTGTGTCTGTCTGTCTGTCTGTGTCTGTCTGTGTCTGTCTGTCTGTCTGTGTCTGTCTGTCTGTCTGTGTCTGTCTGTCTGTCTGTTGTGTCTGTCTGTGTCTGTCTGTTGTGTCTGTCTGTCTGTCTGTCTGTCTGTCTGTCTGTCTGTCTGTCTGTCTGTGTGTGTCTGTCTGTCTGTTGTGTCTGTCTGTCTGTCTGTGTGTGTGTGTGTCTGTCTGTCTGTCTGTCTGTGTCTGTCTGTCTGTGTGTGTGTGTGTCTGTCTGTCTGTCTGTGTCTGTCTGTCTGTCTGTTGTGTCTGTCTGTCTGTCTGTGTCTGTCTGTCTGTGTCTGTCTGTGTGTGTGTGTCTGTCTGTCTGTGTCTGTCTGTCTGTCTGTCTGTCTGTCTGTCTGTCTGTGTCTGTGTCTGTCTGTCTGTCTGTCTGTGTCTGTCTGTCTGTCTGTCTGTCTGTCTGTCTGTCTGTCTGTCTGTCTGTCTGTCTGTCTGTCTGTCTGTCTGTCTGTCTGTCTGTTGTGTCTGTCTGTCTGTCTGTGTCTGTCTGTCTGTCTGTGTCTGTCTGTGTGTGTCTGTCTGTGTGTGTGTGTCTGTCTGTCTGTGTCTGTCTGTCTGTCTGTCTGTCTGTCTGTCTGTCTGTAAACACACACCTTCTCCTGCAGCTGTTGTTTTAACGCTGATGATTTTTACAGTCAGTGTCATTTGTCGGTTCACCTCAATTTTATGAAAAACACAAGCACATAAAAAATAGAATAAATCCTTCTGGTGATTTTAATAATTAATTCTAACACTATAAATGTAAAGGGGAGTTTTTAACATGTCTGATTAAACAAAGATGTTTGTGTTGGTAAAGTTAACACATCACTGAGCACCAATGCATGTGTGTTTATTTATATACATGAAGAAAAATGTGTATTTTTTTTTTCAACATTTCTGGTCCAAATATGTGATCAGATTTAAAATCAACCAGACTAACAAACGACGTGTTCAGTCACATATAAGAAAATAAATCTGACCAAGATCATTCTCACTTCTGCCACTGGAAGATTTTTATTTTATTTTATTTTATGTTTAATTCTAACAAAGAAAGGCCAATGAAACAAGTGAAAACGAACATTAAAACATTAAAACTATTTTTTTTCAGAGTGAAAATCAATGAAGAGAAATTGTGATTTTCTTTATCATAATTATGACTTTTATCTTATGATTGTGAATGATCTCAGAAACCTCATAATTATGCATTTCTTTTATTCTTTTATGACGTTTTATCTCAATTGTGCCATTTAATCTCATTTTAACTCTTTTCTCATAATAATGACTTTTTATCTCAATTATTCCTCCTAACTTTTCTGTCCACATCCACTAACTGATCAAACACATCATCTACAAACTAACTCCCTTTTAAAGGCGTTATTTTCGGGTACTTTTTATAGATTTTTCAGATTTGTTTTTTTCTGGTTAAATCAGTATTATTTCATCCATGACAAAAAACCATTTTCTTTTCTTTTTTTTTTACTTTATTACAATTGAGAAGTTGAACTTTGACTTTTGAAAGTTTTACTTCAGTATTTTTTTCCACACAAGTAGCTGTAGTACTTCTACTAAAGTACAAAATGTCAGTACTTTTACCACCTCTGTATGTAACACACGAAACAACTTGTCATTCTTTTAAGGACATTTTAATAATAATTTCTGTTCCATTAAACGTTGCTCTTTATTACATCTGTCAGAAAAATCCTGCTCCTAAACTTAATCTTTCAGTTAAACAAAGACTTGTCTCCACTGCGTTGCCATGGCAACTGATGCAGAACCATGGAATAATGAAGTCTTTTTCTACCTGTCCTCCACTCCATGTTAGGGAATAAATATTGTCCTTTTTTTCCACTTTCTATGTTTTGGACTGTGTGTTTTTTATTTTCCAGTTTTGTGTTAGGTTGTTTTTATTGGGCCACTGTCAGAGGAATATATATATATATATATGTGACTGTTTCCTTCATTTATAAATATAGAAAACTGACGACATTTTAATGGATTGTTATAAATTAAAAAGGTATTAAAGTTCAAGGTTCTTTATTTTCTTATTCCTTTGAAAAAAGTAAAACTTCTTCAATAGGTCACACATAAAAATATGTAGTTAAGTGAATTAAATTAAAATAACCCTAACATTATGTCATTTAATTTGGTTCACGTAACTAGATTATGTGTGACCATAAAAAGTCCAAATTGAAGATTTTTAAGTTGATTCAAAGTCGTCATACTTCATACTTTTTTCAGTGAACAAAAGAAATGTAAAAACGAGGTTAAAACATTATAAGGTTCTTCTATAATTATCAGTTAATAAAAATTAAAGTCAATTAGATAAGTTAAATGTAATAATTAAAACAGATAGAAAAACATAGACGTTAAAAGACTAAATATTTTATCGTATTTATCGTATTTATTGTGTATTTCGATCCAAACTGCATATTTTTGTTCCCATCGGGTCAAAGAGTTTGACTTTTTTATCGCATTTGTATCCATTAAAAACATCTGATCTGTAAAAGTGTTTGGCATCAGCTGATCAATGAAGATTCTTTAGAAAGTTGAAATAAACAGATTTAAATATTTTATTGGATTTAAAGGAAAACAATGAAGTGACGAAACCTGACCCAGAATATGGACCTGGACTGTGTTCTACAATCCTCCTCCTCCTCCTCCTCCTCCTCCTCCTCCTCCTCCTCCTCCTCCTCCTCCTCCTCCTCCTCCTCCTCCTCCTCCTCCTCTTCCTCCATCTCCTCCTCCTCCTCCTCCTCCTCCTCCTCCTCCTCCTCCTCCTCCTCCTCCTCCTCTTCCTCCATCTCCTCCTTCTCCTCCTCCTCCTCATTCTCCTTCTCATTCTCCTCCTCTTCATCCTCCTCCTCCTCCTCCTCCTCCTCTTCCTCCATCTCCTCCTTCTCCTCCTCCTCCTCATTCTCCTTCTCATTCTCCTCCTCCTCCTCCTCTTCATCCTCCTCCTCTTCCTCCTCCTCCATCTCCTCCTCCTCCTCCTCCTCCTCCTGCTTCTCCTGCTCCTCCTCCTCTCCTCCTCCTCCTCCTCCTCCTCCTCCTCCTCCTCCTCTTCCTCCTCCTCTTCCTCTTCCTCTTCCTCTTCCTCTTCCTCTTCCTCTTCCTCCTCCTCTTCCTCTTCCTCTTCCTCCTCCTCCTACTCCTCCTCATTCTCCTCCTCCTCCTCCTCCTCCTCCTGCTCCTCCTCATTCTCCTCCTCCTCCTCCTCCTCCTCCTCCTTCTGCTCCTCCTCTTCCTCCTCATTCTCCTCCTCCTCCTCCTTCTGCTCCTCCTGCTCCTCCTCCTCCTCATTCTCCTCCTGCTCCTCCTCCTCCTCCTCCTCCTAGAAGATGAGACAAGGGTTCATTCATGCTTCTGCACATTTTAATAAAAATATGAGTAAATTTGTATCAGATGTAAATGATTAGAATCGTTCAGAATATTTTCTTTTAATTTGTCTCCTTTCTATTAAAAACAAGACCACCCCCCCCACCCCCCCCCCACCCCCCCCCACACACACACTCCTAACATGTTAAATTAAATATCAGAGGTGCAGTAATGTTCTAGAAATAGTCTGATGTAAAGGGGACGTTGTTCTATTTTTTACTGCAGGTGCTTTTCCTCTCATCCTCCTTTTCTCTAAAGGAAGCCCCCGCTGTGATTACTATTTTTATATTTTCCCTTTTTAGCTCAGCAGGAGGGGGGGTTAGAGGGAGGTTAGGGGGGTGGGGGGGGTTGTGTGTATGTGTGTATTGTAGCTTGGCTGTGGCTAATGTTAGCGCTCCATAAGGAAAGAGGACGGTGTGTGGAGCAGGGGATACCTCACCTGTCTGTGGAAAGCTCTGGAAAAATAGCTGTTCTGTCCACGGTTGCCATGGCGACCGTCTAAAACCTCTGGAAACACATTAAAGGAGTTGTTTTCCTTTGTGTCAGTGGGTTTGGAAGCTTCTCATGTCGTCTTATTTTGGTTTTTCTTTGTGTGTTTTATTCATGATTCTTTAAATACAGATGTTTTACCCCCCCCCCCCCCCATGTGTCTGGAGGACTAACCTGCCATATTTAAAATGATATACAGATATAAATACAGAAATCTAAAAATGGTTTGATTAATATATTTCCATAGATTTTATTATTTGTATTTTTGTTTTTATCTATTTATGATGTTATATTTTATCACTGAACAGTTGACATGTTAAATAAAAAAAGGTAGTATTGAGTTATTTTGTATTTTGATGTTTTGTTTTTGGTTTTTTTTATTGGGATTTTTCAAATCTAAATGAATTTCAAACCAAGTACTGTGCTAAAAATAAAAAAAAATGCAAATAGTTGTAATTATAATGATAATAGGTTCAACTTATTCTTTTCTATTAACACATATTCAAAGTGCATATATTGGATCCATTATTCATAACCACAAAAGATGTCATATCCTATTGTCTATGTATTTATGATGTTTTATTTTTAATATATAATATGCTTTTTCTTTTGTTTATTTAATTGGGATTTTTCAAATATAAATTATAAATTAATTTCAAGCCATGTGTTATCTATTTATGATGTTTTATTTTTAATATAATAGTCACTGAACGGTTGCCATGTTGAATCAAATGAACCTAATTTAGTTTTTTAAGGAGTATCCAGTTCTTTTTTAGCTTAATGCTAATATGTTGTTAGTTTTTTTTTTTGCTCCATGGCTGCTGTGACGATAGATGTGTGTAATAGTATGAATGAAAAGCTAAACCTTCTGCAGATTAACGACGGCTGAAGTGACTGAGCCAAACATTTAAACTGAATTAATTTCTACTAATTTGATTCATGTTACATCTCACATTTCTTTTCCGTCTTTGTTTAATCTCTACTCGCTGTCGTCTCCATCTTTTTCATCCGTCAAAAAACCTCCTCCCCCCTTCCCTCCCTTTCTCCTTCCTCCTCGCTGGCAGAGACTCAGCTGGCCTCCCTTGACACGAAAACAAGCCCCGTTGTCATGGCAACCTCCTGTAGTCCACATTGAAGTGATGCACGTTTTATTTTTAGATGCCTCCCATTCAAGACAATCAGCAACGGGTTAACGGGTACACTTGTGCCAGAGTTGCAGATATTTCTGACTGTGGAGCGCTGACACAAAAGCAGAATAAAAGCCTTTGGGTTTTTATGAGTCTGTCCAGAGAAGGTTAAAGAAAGAGACCATTTAGAAATCTGCATCCAAAACCTTGCACTCTTAATAACCCTCTTCTATTCATTCTAGTGTTTGCTTACGCTAATACACTAAATTATAATGCATTTAGATTTTATTTTCTTTCTTTTTGCTTTAACCTGTAAAGACCCAGTGTGACTTTGGCAGCATCGACAAAATTAATGAATAAACATAATTTTTTTATTTAGTTTTATGGTTAAACACCTTCCTTGGAATAATGGTAGTTTATTAATTAAGCTGGAAACCTCATATAAAATACATATTCTGTTTTCCAATACCCATATTTACTGCCCTGTCGTTAGGTACGGAGGGCGTTCAAATTCTAATCAAAGTTAAAGGGACACCAGTATTTTTCAGATTTTTCATCAGGGTCTTTACTCTGGTGCACCCGCACTGACTCCGTCCCTCTCTTCTGACTCCGCCTCTTTACTCTGGTGCACCCGCACTGACTCCGCCCCTCTCTTCTGACTCCACCTCTTTACTCTGGTGCACCCACAGTGACTCCACCCCTCTCTTCTGACTCCGCCCCTTTACTCTGGTGCACCCACAGTGACTTACCCCCCACAGTGTCCTGTGAGCCCAGTTCTGGTCCAGTTTTGGTCAAAGCCAAAGTAGTCCTGGCAGGTTTCCTGGGGTCAACAAAATAAAACCTGTTTCTTCTCAAAACAGTATGTGTTGGAATGAGTGATTTATTTACATAACAAAACTGTCACTGAACAAAAACTCACACCGAGTAATTACTTGGAGCTACTTTCTCTCAATAGTGATCAATGTGCTAGCGTTGTCACTAAAAATAAATTACAGCTATCACGAAATAAATTAATTAGGATTATGATGGGGTACAAGGGTAGAGACTGTTGACATACAGTTCTACCGTCCATCCTGTAGATGGTAGTAATGTAAAGTTTGAAACGTCTGCCGGCTGCCTCTAAGAAGCAGCTAGCACCACAGTCGTCCTAGATGCTGTGTTAGCATTAGCAGCTAGCACCACAGTCGTCCTAGATGCTGTGTTAGCATTAGCAGCGAGCACCACAGTCTTCCTACATGCTGTGTTAGCATTAGCAGTGAGCACCACAGTCCTCCTAGATGCTGTGTTAGCATTAGCAGCGAGCACCACAGTCTTCCTAGATGCTGTGTTAGCATTAGCAGCTAGCACCACAGTTCTCCTAGATGCTGTGTTAGCATTAGCAGCGAGCACCACAGTCTTCCTCGATGCTGTGTTAGCATTAGCAGCTAGCACCACAGTCTTCCTAGATGTTGTGTTAGCATTAGCAGCGAGCACCACAGTCCTCCTAGATGCTGTGTTAGCATTAGCAGCGAGCACCACAGTCCTCCTAGATGCTGTGTTAGCATTAGCAGTGAGCACCACAGTCCTCCTAGATGCTGTGTTAGCATTAGCAGCGAGCACCACAGTCTTCCTCGATGCTGTGTTAGCATTAGCAGCTAGCACCACAGTCTTCCTAGATGTTGTGTTAGCATTAGCAGCGAGCACCACAGTCCTCCTAGATGCTGTGTTAGCATTAGCAGCGAGCACCACAGTCCTCCTAGATGCTGTGTTAGCATTAGCAGTGAGCACCACAGTCCTCCTAGATGCTGTGTTAGCATTAGCAGCGAGCACCACAGTCTTCCTCGATGCTGTGTTAGCATTAGCAGCTAGCACCACAGTCTTACTGGATGTTGTGTTAGCATTAGCAGCTAGCACCACAGTCCTCCTAGATGCTGTGTTAGCATTAGCAGCGAGCACCACAGTCCTCCTAGATGCTGTGTTAGCATTAGCAGCTAGCACCACAGTCTTACTGGATGATGTGTTA
Organism: Siphamia tubifer; assembly: GCA_020466265.1. Classification (NCBI taxonomy): domain Eukaryota; kingdom Metazoa; phylum Chordata; class Actinopteri; order Kurtiformes; family Apogonidae; genus Siphamia; species Siphamia tubifer. The sequence goes on along the minus strand of CM035789.1, from coordinate 1,878,690 downwards.
GCATTAGCAGCTAGCACCACAGTCTTCCTAGATGTTATTTAGCTGAAGCTTTTAGTTTAAATAATCTACAAATATAAAATATATAGTTTATATAGTATACTATTGGTTATAATGGTATGTGATGACAACATATTTAGATTCAGGACTCTTCAATTTAATTTACAGGGTGTCTGAAAAACGAGCTAACAAGCTAACAGCTAAAGTCATGACAGCCATAGAGCTTATGATGACAACAAAACAATTGTGCTAAACGTTAACACTGCCTTAAATTTGAATTATTCCACGGGCTGGGTTGGACCCTTTAGTGGGCCGGATTTATGTTTGACCCCTGTGTCCTAGACTGTTGGATATCATTAGCCTGCAGTGGGTTTCATTCTCGTTAGGGAGGTCGTTAACTTCATTAAATCTGGGTTTTGAGTCATGCAAGAACTAATGGGATTTGAAAACATCTGTCTTTTAGTTTTTTTATTTTGGCGTCAGGACCCTTATACCTGGGGAGAAAGCCACAGTTATATATATATAACTAACTATTATATATATATAATAATTGGTGACATATCATTAGTTTTTTTCTCTTTTATTTTAACTTCATTAAGACCCTTTAATCACTTCCTATTATTTAACTTTATCTTCAAATCCACAGTGAGTTCCAGTTTGGAGGAGATTTAATGAACATGTGAAATAAACCACATTCATTCTAATGAACAATAATAGATAATAATAATAATATTAATAATAATAATCCTGTTGTATGGCGGCAGAACCAGAACATTTCAGCAGCAGCATTGTTTCTTCCGCCGTCCTGTGTTTTATTTTTTAGTGCTTTCTTATCGACTCCACTCTCACTTCTAATGAGACGCTCTGAGCTGGTCAGTTATTGAGCGCTGCTATCTGCCTTCATATGAAAACAGTCCCATCACAGTGGAAAATGAAACACCATTAAATATCCAAATGAGTTTTATTAACTCACATCTGGCATAAAACCATAAATAAGACAATGAAAAAACCTGTTTCTTCATTATTTGTTTCCAAAATAAAATGAAAACTGTAAACAGTCTCAAAGGCCGATGGTCAGATGACATCGTACCGTGTCCTGTGGATCATCTGAATGGGAATCAGATTGATTCTTGAAATTTTAATTGATATCCAGATCTATATATATATCTATATAAATATAAAGTTGATCGATTGATTGAACACGCCACAGAAAATCACATGTTCCAGTAAAATCCTTATAATAAGGTTGATTTGTGGTTCTGTGGTTTGTTGTCAGTGTAAAGATGATAACACTGTAGCAACAACACTGACTACTGCAAATACTTATGAGGTAGAAGTTTAACACTGGTGTCTTCTACTGCTGCACACACACACACAGACAGACAGACAGACAGATACACAGACAGACACACAGACAGACAGACAGATACACAGACAGACACACAGACAGACAGACAGATACACAGACACACAGACAGACACACACACAGACACACAGACAGACACACAGACAGACACACAGACACACAGACAGATACACAGACAGACACACAGACACATACAGACAGATACACAGACAGACACACAGACAGACAGACAGATACACAGACAGACAGACAGATGCACAGACAGACAGACAGACAGACACAGACAGACAGACAGACAGATACACAGACAGACACACAGACAGACAGACAGACACAGACAGACAGACAGACAGACACACAGACAGACAGACAGATACACAGACAGACACACAGACAGACACACAGACAGACAGACAGATACACAGACAGACAGACACAGACAGACACAGACAGACAGACAGACAGACTGCTGACCTACTGCATCACACTGTACTCACACAGAGGGAGTGAAAACAGCAGACAAGGTGATTGGCTGACCTTTGACCTCTGTCCTGGACATCTACTGCTCCTACTGCCTCACAATATTAGAAAGGACCCATGTGACCCTGTTGACCTCTGGCATGTGCTCCAGGTCATTAGACCAGAGGACCAACAGATTCAAAAACAGTTTTTATCCCAGAGTATCAACTCCGTACACTCAAACTGGACTGGGCTGGAACCATCCAGAACCATCCAGAACCTTCTGCTCTTTATTTCACTGGTCACGTTCACCTTCACAGCACTTTGTCACACTCATCTGAACATTTTTATGTCTTGTTAATATTATTTTAAACTTGGATTTTTAACATATTCATGTGAAGGGACATGGTATAATTTCATTGTATTTTGTCACAATGACAATAAAGGTTATTTTGACTCTGATTTGCTCTGAAATTTAAAAGTGGGTCCATTCAATGACAGTATTTTTTTTATTTTGATAAGGATCCAGTTATGTCTGCATTTAGACTTTATTGATTCTCTTTTAAATTTACATTTCATCTGATACTTCCTGCTGCGTATTTATCCAACACTGGCTTATGGGACTATTTTAACATATATTTATTCAAATTTGTGTCAGTAGCTTAAAGTGTAAGCTCTACTGTGTGCATTCCTGGTGGTAATGTGGATTCCATTTACATAACTTAATGAGATCATTCAGTGCTGGGCTCAGTGTCATTTGTATTCCCATAGAGGCCACAGTTTAATAATAATAATAATAATTATAATAATAATCATGTACGCCAACCTGTGAAAACCACACGTATGTGTTTTTAGGCTACGTTTACACTAACCCAGGTATTTTTGAAAACACAGACCTTTTATTTTCGTACATACAGTTTTTTTCCTCTGAAAACGCATCTTTATAAAACCTGCTTTTGCAGTTGTGTATAAAGAGACCAAAACTGACTTTTAGGTTAATGTGGCGTCACAGAGAGCAGCATCTTACATCTGGTAACCATGGAAACACTCAGAATCACAGCATTTCTTTTAATAAGTTATATTCGCAAGTTTTCTTTTCAAAATAAAGCTGAGATGCGTCAGGGTTCAGAGGTCACGTTGAGCCTCATTTTGTAATAAATGTCCAAAATGTAATAAGTTTTTCATTTCATTTTGTAATAAATTATTACAAAATGGACTCAAACTTTTTTATTCTCTAGATAATGTAATAACATGGTGCATTATGTAATAACAATTCTAAAGCATAGTTTGTTTGTTAATTGTCATCATCATCTCGTAGCCCTGGGGCCGTGGAGGCACTTTGACTTTTGAACAATTTTTCTCCATGCGGCGCGATTCCGGGCAATGGTGCCACACTCTTGTAAACTTTTGCCTGTCCATGCATTAATGTCAACCTGCCAGTTGTTGCGTGGCCTTCCTCTCGGCCTTGATCCTTCGACCATCCCCTGTAGTACGTGGTGGGCCAGTGTTCCGTCAGCTCTAGAGATGTGCCCGTAAAATTGTAATTTTCTTCGTCTCGCTGTTTCCAGAAGTGGTTCGTATTCACCTATCTCAGCTTTTACTCTGTCTCTGACGGCTTGGTTAGTCACGTGGTCTCTCCAGCTGATATTGAATAGTCTTCTAAACATTTTCATTTCAAATGCTTCTATTCTTTTCTCAATTGTTTTGTTGAACGTCCAGCTTTGGCATGCGTATAAAAGTGTAGATTTGATGAGTGAATTTAGAAGCTTGGTTTTTGTGTTCCTTTTGATTCTCTTGTTTTGCCACACTTTATTCATTTTTGCTAGTTGACTGGTTGCGATTGCAATTCGTTTTTTCACTTTTGTTAATTGTATTTTATTTGTAAAAGCTCAGTACTATCAGTGTATTTTCCTAGTAGCAGTACGTAACCACTACTATCAGAGTTCCTGAACTTTTTTGTTGCTTATTCAGTTCATTTTCTTCACTTCTTTTCATCATTTGCTTCATCTTTTTGAAGACAGTGGACATAAATATTTCATTTCATTGTCATCCTCCAAGACAAAGTGGGTGCTCCGGGTGTCGCGTCGCACGGCCCAAAAAACAGCTGTTTCACCTGATGAGCGGCATGTTCATTAGATAAATAGACGAATGAAATGTGACAAATGAGCTCTGGTTGGAAAAGGGACAGGACCCAAATGGGCCGGGCTCAGATAATGCCAGTGAAATGCCTGAGGGGTTCCTTTGTATTGGCACAAGCTGTTATTAGAGTGGGCACAGGGCATGGGTAGCGCTGCCAAATGCCACAGTCTCTATAGTCGCAGGAGGCTTTGAACAACCTGCTGAAGAAAAACAATGGCTTAGTGTCCTGGAAATAGTCTAAGCCCGAAACTACACATGTGACAAAGAAAGAAGAAATGTGGAAGGAACACAGGCTGACATTTTGGACAATTTATTTATTCATTTATATGTTTATTACAAACTTGCAAATAGGGCTACATGATATTAGACACTGAAATGTTTAAAAAATTATAAAAATGTACAGATGTTGTTATCAAATGTATATTTACATTGTTAGTGGGTCCAGGCTAATGTTTGTGTCCGGGACAGAAGAGTTGATCCAGGTCTGGGTCAGAATGAGGATGCATCAGTCTGGTGGATCATGTTTGTGTTTAAATCTTCAGGTAGTCCACTTTGTTTTCCACTGAGCGGACATTGGCGAGTCTGAACGGGTTAGCTCTTAGCTTAGCTGGAAATCCACCGCCACAGACGCACTTCTACTTCCCCTGGCTCCGCCTCCCATGTCTCTGGAGGTGGAGCCTCTGTGGGCGGAGACTCCACTGTAGGACGCTGGATCTGAGCGGCGTAGCAGACCCAGGTTCTGTAGAACGGTCCACGTCTCCGGGCTTGAGGAGTCCAAGTTTGGACCAATTGTGTTTAAGCTGATGATAGTGTGTGGGTCATATACTCTTCTGCACCGTTGGGCTCAACTGTTGATACTAACAGCGCTGGTCTAGGTGGAGAAATGAGCGTTAAAGTGTGTGTGTTACCATGGAGACACAGCATTTACTGTCATTTTATAAAACGTACTGTAATAAAGTTTAAATGAACACACTGAGAAAAACTGAGGAAACAACAGCAACTGATGAATGAGGGTCAAAGGTCACCAAAAGCATCATGGGATGTATTTTCGTTAATTACATAGTTACTATAGTAATATACAAACAGTACTGTATGTCTGGGAGGTTTCACTTTCTTTTTGTAAACAGAACTTTCTTTCATATTCTGAAACAAAAAATTGAGGTAAAGTTTTTTTCGTTACTTGGATCATTCGTCAGCTGGGTCGTTCCTTAGTAGAGGTACCACTGTAAAGTGTAGTATTTTAAGTTGGATGTCCTTTGTTGACAAGAAAAGTGCATCTTGCAGAGTGTGAAACACTGTTCTGTCTCAGGTTTTTTGGTTTTTCTTTTTTAACTCAAATTTGCCACAAAATATAAAAAAAACACGTCAGTTCTAGAATAAGTGTTTCCATTACAGGTTTTTGCAAAACCATAGTTATATTCCTAAAATTTTAACAGAGTATATTTTCATTTTGAACATGTTTCCATTGACGGTTGTTCTATGCAGGAGCGTCATAAATATCATCCCATGACATTTCACTTCTAGAAGATCAACCTTTCCGTGTCTTGACATCGCGCTGCATTTCTAAAATGGCATTTATGGCTTTTTTTGTGAATTATTTCCAGAAAATTCTCCATGTCCTCCTCTGTCCATGTGTATTGAAGCATTTTCAGTCTGAGAGAAGTGATCATGTGACCACGTATGTCACGTCCTGTGACGTATAATTGTCAGAAAAGTGTTTCCATCGCACTTTTACAATATATTAGAATATGGAAATATCTAAAAATAACCACGTCATGAAAGTATCTAAGGAGCCAAAATCTGTAATGGTGTTGATAAAAGGCTGTGTTGCCTTTGACATCGAACCATGGTTCCCCCTTAGAAACAGATTTAGTCCAGTACCCCCTGATGGACAAAACAGTTTTGGAAGAAAAAAAAATCCAAACTTATATTAGTTTTTATCTCACAATTTTGACTTTTTATTTAATGAAAAGCTTCACATACCCCCCTGCAGTACTTCCTCGTACCCCCTGCAGTACTTCCTCGTACCCCCTGCAGTACTTCCTCGTACCCCTTGCAGTACCTCCTCGTACCCCCTGCAGTACCTCCTCGTACCCCCAGGGGAACGCGTACCCCCGTTTGAGAACCACTGTATAACACGACCCTGGAGCCTCAATGTAACTTCACATCTATCAATAATAACTAGGGCTGAATGATTTTAACCCTGCGATATATGTTGCGATATGAAGAAATGCTTAAGAGTAAATAACAGCCGCGTGACGCTGACGCCAAAGATCAAACAGATTAGTTTTTGACATGGAACATACGTGTCAGTGTCATCCTACTTATAGTTAATATAGTTAAAGAAAGTTAATAATTAAAAATAGATAAATAAATAACAATGAAACATTAAGCAAAATTTATGAAAAATAAATAGAAATGAACAAAAATTCTTCATGTTTTAAATCAATTGAAAACATTAAATTATAAAATTAAATGAAAACATTTCCTTTAAAATTAGACTCAATTCAATGATTAAACTGTTGTAAAGACACTGATGATTTCAACATGAGTTGCATTTTTTATTGCACTTTCATACAGTTTTTATTCATTTAAATACAGTCGTACCGCTACTTACGAAAGACCCAACTAACAAACGATCCAAGTTACGAAAAAACCTTCAGGTCAAATTTTCATCTCTAAATACGAAGGAAAGTTCAATGTATGATGTAAATACGTACTGTACGTGACCTTTGACCCTCATTCATCACAGTTACTGTTGTTTGGTGAGTTTTTCCCAGTGTGTTCATTTAAACTTTATTACACAACATATTCATTATTGATCATGAATCAAAGAAAGTGATTCTGATGAAAATGAAAAGAAGAAAAAAGAGTTATTAATAGAAGAGAAACAGGGTTAGGTTAAAGGTTAAAGGTCAAGGAGAAGACAGTTATTAATAGAAGAGAAAGAGGGTTAGGGTAAAGGTTAAAGGTCAAGGAGAAGAAAGAGTTAATTATAGAAGAGAAATAGGAGATGATTAAAAAAAGGAGGAGGAGCCATCATTCCATCAGCATCAATAAGATAAACTGGACACGTTTCATCAACTTTCTAAATTCCTGGGGAAAAAACATCCTGAAAAAACGTTCACAGTCGTGCTATCGCCTACTTTGACCACGTACGCCTTGTTCATTTTAGGAAGATTATGAAAAGTGGTCAAAGTTAATCATCCTTGGATCAAGTTGTTCTGCCCCGAAGGTAAATATTTTTCAATAGTAACTAGTGTTCCATGTATTATCCTGTTTATTCTACGGGTTATTACAGTTTATTACTGTCTCTACTTTAACACACTAGTGTTGTGAAATAAGCGGGGCAGACAGAAGGGGGTGCAGAGAGTTTTAGGCGGAGAAAAGAGAGAAACGGATGTACACAGTCAGGTCAGAGCAGGTGTTGTTCCGTTCTTACAAATAAATAGTGAAAACGAAGCTCACTGAAACTGCTCCTTGTTTTATAAAAACCATCATAGAGGAGTTAACTGAGGAGTAAAATACTGGAGATTCTGTTCGAGGTGAGGACGGTGATTTCCTGACTACGGTAAGGATAACATTAGCATAGGCTAACACTGGATAAGCTAGCAGTTACAACCAAGCTAATATTTACTTTAAAAGTGACCGAACTACCTGCGGAGTGATATGGTACAGTGAATCTGAAGTGACTAAACCTGTTGCCATGGGCAGCGGGTGTTAACGGTGCAGCGGGCGGTTATAGAAAAAAATATCCGCCCGCTGACGTCATTCAAAGTGAACGGGACGTTCTAGAAGGACGTAGAATAAATAATGAAAATAGTTCATAACTAAGGAACATTTTATTGCAAAAGTCCAACTTTATTATCAAATACAAATACACACATGTAAAAAAAAGTCTAAATGGTCTCTGGTATTGTTCAGGGGGCCGGACCAAATGTGGAGGCGGGCCGTATCCGGCCCGCGGGCCGTAGTTTGGGGACCACTGGTTTAATGGTTTAATGTTTAATGTTTAATTGTTTAATTGTTTAATGTTTAATGTTTAATTGTTTATTGTTTAATGTTTAATGTTTAATTGTTTTATGTTTTATGTTTTATGTTTAATGTTTAATGTTTAATGTTTAATGTTTAATGTTTAATGTTTAATGTTTTATGTTTTATGTTTTATGTTTTATGTTTTATGTTTTATGTTTTATGTTTTATGTTTTATGTTTTATGTTTTATGTTTAAATGTTTAAATGTTTAATGTTTAATTGTTTGTTTAATGTTTAATGTTTAAATGTTTAATTGTTTAATGTTTAAATGTTTTAATGTTTTAATGTTTTAATGTTTAATGTTCAGTCAGTGAAAACACATTTACCCACCGAGGCCAATAAATTAATTTTAAATCTACATTTTGTTTGACCTTTAACACATATTTCATACTAAATGTGTGTACTTTTATCATTTTTAAAGGGTTTAGGGGGTTTTATCATGTACAATGTGACTATTTATGAAAGATTCACCATAAGAAACGACTTCTGGGACAAATGACTTTTGTCCCACATTATCACTGTACTGATGTTATGTTCTGTGTGTATGTTTTTATGTGGGGTGGGTGGGGGGCACGTACAGTTGGTTATATTTTAATACAATAACATAAAAGCTGTGGTTATTCTTCTTTGCTCATAAAGTCTATATTTTACTGCAGCCTCTGGAGTTGACTTTGTCTTTACATCAGTG
>CM035789.1:1860006-1865006 GCA_020466265.1 Siphamia tubifer | reverse complement strand
GTGTGTGTGTGTGTTTGTGTCTCTGTGTGTGTGTGTGTGTGTGTTTGTGTCTGTGTGTGTGTGTGTGTGTTTGTGTCTCTGTGTGTGTGTGTGTGTGTGTTTGTGTCTCTGTGTGTGTGTGTGTGTGTGTTTGTGTGTGTGTGTGTTTGTGTCTCTGTGTGTGTGTGTGTGTGTGTGTGTGTGTTTGTGTCTCTGTGTGTGTGTGTGTGTGTGTTTGTGTCTCTGTGTGTGTGTGTGTGTGTTTGTGTCTGTGTGTGTGTGTGTGTGTGTGTTTGTGTCTCTGTGTGTGTGTGTGTGTGTGTGTGTGTGTGTGTGTGTGTGTTGTATTCTCTTTTGTCCTGTTTCTAATAATAAAGGTATTTTTTTGTTCGTCTTTTCCACAGATTGAAACCAATGATGAGCAGAGACGCTTTGACGAAGGTAAAGGTCGTTACCTCCAGCGTAAAGCCCAACGAATGCTTGAAGCTCAACGAATGCTTGAAGCCCAGGCCCAGCAGTGACCCCCCCCCCCCCCCCGTCTTAAACTACACAGGAAATAAAGGGCCTGTGTTTGTGGTAGCCTCCAGTTAAATCTATAAACCTGTGATTATGGAGCTTATGTGTCGACACCAAAGCTTCTGCCTGTAGTCGTGTGTCAAACAGAGTCCATATTTTAATGTCTGGATATTTTTATTGGTGTGAAACCGTCAGCGCTGTGTGTGTGTACAAGTACGACAAATGAAGACTTCACTATGAGTGTCAGGACCAAGTGATAGTCGGAACACGAGGAAAAGCCATGAATAAGTGAGTGAATAATAATGAATAAAAGATCCAAACATCAGTCTGCCTCTCGCCTCCTGTCCTTCCTCATTTGATGATGATGATGATGATGATGGTGTCATAGTCTTGGGCATTCCTTGACGAAGAGGACACACACTAGCCATCTTTTCAGCACTGTGCCTTTCACAGAGATTTTCAGGAGGGTTCAGGGGGCTTTGACTCAGCAACCCCCCCCTCCCCCTCCAGCTCGCTGTGCTCCTCCCCCTTCTGCTCTGTCCGTCTGTCGAACACAGTGCGACTCCAGTGTTTGCTCTCCCCCTTCTAACCCTTTGACACTCCTGCTGCGTTGTTTCCTCATTCACTAGTGTTTGTGTTTGTAAAGATCTGTTCAATGATTCAAATGTTTGACTCGTATTCACAGAATGTTTAATCTCACTCCTATTTTGTGCCAATCTCACGTTTGTATGACAACCCGTTATTCAATTAAGAGCCAATAATGTGATTTTGACCTTTCTGATAAATGGGACCTTGACCCTTGACCTTTTGCAACATTGATAATGTTGTTCTATGTATATATGCGTCAGTGCTTTCCTAATTTAATCTGTTAAATGACCTACTTTGGCAAAATGTTATTACATTATTGCTTTTATTACATTTGAAATGGGCCCAAATGATTATGTTATTGGTACTTACTATGTTTTGGTTGAAACATACTCTATGAATGTCAGTGTTGCCTACAGCGGTCTCACCTCACCTCAGGGGCGTCACAGTCATTTAAAATGTGGGGGTGTTCTAGGTTGTGGCACATGAGCAACATTTTCTGACTCTGTCATCGGGAAAATTAACGAACAATTATATTAAAGTAATATATGGGTGAAAAGAACAATTGTTTTTCCTCAAACATTTATTCCAAGAAGAGCAAAACTTTTGATAGAAATACAATTCCTATCGATGGAACATATCGTTAAGAGGATCATGTCATGTAGCTGACAGTGTTATCCCAGAATCCCAGTGTGGTTTCTGTGCAGGTAGAGGCACCTGTGACATGATATTTGCAAGAAAAGTGCAGAGAGCTGAACAAGGGTCTCTATATGGTGTTGTTGACCTCACCAAGGCCTTTGACACAGTCAACCGAGAGGACTTATGGAAGATCCTTCCAAAGTTTGGTTGTCCAGAAAAGCTGATCTCTCTCATTGCTTCATTTCATAATGGAACGCAAGCCAGGGTCCAAGACAATGGAGCTACATCCACCAAGGGTGCGTTATGGGACCAACTCTTTTCTCCATCCTGTTCTACACATTTCTGTTGGATGCATTCACATGCTTTGACACAGAAGTCTACATTCAGTTCTGTTTCAATGGCAAGCTATTCAAGTTGAAGAGACTCCAGGCAAGAACTAAAGTGTTTGAGGCCCTATTGCGGGAATTCCTCTTCACGGATGACTGTGCACCGGTAGCTACCATCCAGGACATTGTGAACCGCTTCTCTACATCCTGCAAGTGTTTTGGTTTGACCATAAGGCTGGGGAAGACAGAGGCCATGGTTCAACCATCACCTCAGAACCCTGCAGTTCTCCCACCACCACCAGTGACTGTTGATGACACGGACCTCAAAACTGTGGAGGAGTTTTGCTACCTTGGCAGTACCCTGTCTAGCAATGGATCTCTGGACAATGGGATCTCACTGCGCACCTTGAAAGCCAGCTCATCTTTTGGAAGGCTGTCAAAGAGGTTATGGCAAAACCATGGCATAAAGCTGTACACTAAACCTGCAGTCTATAGAGCAGTAGTCCTGAGCTCCCTTCTCTATGGTTGCGAAACCTGGACAACCTACCCACGTCACATCCAGCAGTTGGAAGGGTTTCACCAGAGGTGTTTCCACTCAATTTGCTGCATCAGGTGGCAGGATAAGGTCTCAAACATCGAGGTCCTAAAGAAGTGTGGACTGCCCCGTGTGGAAAGCCTGATAATCAACGTCCAGCTCCAGTGAGCAGGTCATATGCCTTACAGTCGCATACCAAAACTCCTGCTCTATGGTCAACTGAAGGAGGGACAGCATGGTCTGGGAAGACCCCTTCTTCACTTCAGAGACACTTTGTAGGCCAACTTCAGGAGCTGTGAGATTGACGTTGCTAGTTGGGAGGATGCAGCGAGTGACAGACAGAGGAGGAAGCAAGAGATTTCCTGAAACATTGAGATCTTCGAATAAGCAAGGACAGACTCCATGTAAGGCAGGAGAGAGCACAGGAAACATGGAACTCTCACCTCAACATGACAAAAAAAAAAATCAGTGGTAGACTGTGTCTCCAGGATCGGGTTACACTCCCATATGAGGAGTCACGCCAAACGGAAATAACTGCATGTCTACTCATCCGTCGGATCGACGGGAGACTCCATATATATGTTCCTATCGATGAGCCACCTTCCTCTGCCTATGATTGGCTCATCAGTCCCCATGTCAGCGAGTACTGGCCAATTAGAGGCAGAGGAGGGCGGGGCACAGCTTCAGCATCCTGAGGGGGAACAATAGGTAATTTTGGTGACCAATACAAATGAATGGTGGCATCAGTGGAGTTTAGAAGTGTGTTTACGCAATGGTAGAGTCTGTATACAACTATCCACCTGGGTTTGTTTTCATTCATGCCTCTGGAGTACTCTGAGATTCACATCCGTTTGTTAAGGTGCAATAGATCGACTTTGCTCCATTCAACATATAGAAGGAAGTCATTTGAGATCTAAGTCGAACTGTGCGGTGAGTCAGCGCTGTGAAGCATCATTACAAATGTTTTTGTTTGGGCCTTTGTTCCTCCTCACACTATTTTCTGTACAGACAGAAACTGATTTGTCATTGGATATTGAAGGTTATTGTTTCTGCCTCTGTCCCTTTAGCACAGTATGTGTGCTTTTCATTTCCCCCATGAAAATAAAGTTAGTCTCAAGCAGCACCGGGGGGATATATCTATTTTTAACGCCAGTGAAGTCGAGAGAGAAGGAGAGCACAGGGAGGCAGAACACAATACAGGGAGACAGGATCCATCTCAGATGGCAAGACGAGGCTTCTGGGAAATATGAGCTTATTGAAAAAACCTCTGCATAATGTACAACATGAGCGCAGGCAAACTCCAAAAAAAACATAAAAAAATCATTTCTAATCATTCACAACAATGTTCATTACTGTCTTCAGTCGTTTCAGCTGCTGTAGCAGCTGGCTTTTATACATAGAGACACAATATGGTAACCATGGTTACTAATGTGGAAGAACAGATGATGATATTATCAGAAATAAAGGTTCCTCTAGCAGGTAGAAATATTCTGATCTACATGTAAACATGAAGGTCTGGTTTATTTATTAAGAACATATGGACTTTGATTCCATTTATAGACTTTCACAGTTTGTAAATAATGTGACATATTTTTGGGGGCGGGGCTTAACTGGAGGCAAAATATCTCAAATTCACTGCACTGTAAACCCTGACTTTGATTGTAATTAAACCTTTTAGCGTTAAATACTTATTCTATCATGTTTTATACAAAACAATGTCATTACTAAATGGAATTAGAAAACTGAAAACATACAATACAATGTTTTTTTTCACCTACATTATATATAAGGGGTGACATGGTGGTGCAGTGGTTAGCACTCGTGCCTCACAGGTCCCTGGTTCAAATCCCACACCAGACCTTTCTGTGTGGAGTTTGCATGTTCTCCTCATGTGTGTGTGGGTTTTCTCCAGGTACTCTGGCTCCTCCCACCATCAGAACACATGCACTGATAGGTTAACTGGTTAATCTAAAATTACCCATAGGTGTGAATGTGACAGTAACTGTTCGTCTATATATGTTCAACACTGAGATGAACTGGAGACTCATACAAGGCCTTCACCCATTGTAGCTGGATTAGGACCCCCATGACCCTAGTGAGGATAAAGCAGGTTCAGATGATTAACAAAAGGTTATATATAAAGTTAAGTTTCTGTGAGGGAGGGGCGGGGCCTATTCAAAATTCACTCTGACATATAGAGGCATGTCTGGTGGATCTGGTGTTTGCTGCATTGCATTGTGGGTATTGCATAACTATGAGTGAAGACTGTAGACACAACGATGGGTACTTAGCTGTTACCTTTCAAAATAAAAGTGCGGTTTATGTTCCCACTCTACATATCAAGCCTTGGTGGAGGTCTGCTGTCTCTGACTGCCTTGTTCTTTGTGATCCAGGTTTATTTTTTCTCCATGTCGCACCTG
>CM035789.1:1852506-1855006 GCA_020466265.1 Siphamia tubifer | reverse complement strand
ATTCACCATCTAAGATCTAAACACTCCGATCTCCACTCTGAATTTGAAAAGACCACAACCACGCAAAAAAGAAAAAAATTACAACCGAGCTCCATCTGTAGCGGAGGCTTTTGAAAATACAAGAAAGTTTCCTAGTGATTCAATCACAGACATTTCATGTAGGCTATAGCCTATGCACTTTTTTTTTTTTTTTTATGAAAGAACACATTTTATTCTTCTTACAAATGAGGGGTCAATTTGATATATGTGCTGAATAAATATTTTCATACTTTTGTAATTGATAGATTGCAATGTCTTGATTTCAATTAAGTCAAATGCTACAGAAAATCATGTCCTTCTTTAATTGGGTGGAGTGATTTATCACATGTGCTCAATATTTTTCAGGAATAGGGTAATAATTAATAATGTTTTTCGTTTTTCGGCTGCACTCTCCTAAATTTTCGGTTTCGGCCAAGAATTTTCATTTCGGTGCATCCCTAATAAAAACCTGCAGCCACAGGACATGCAGGACACCGGCCCTCGAGGACCAGGATTGGACAGCCCTGGTTTACAAGCCGAGTTACTGTCACTGACCGAGTGAAGGGTGAAAGTGAAATTTCCCATAAGTCCCAGTGTACATGTGCAGCAAGAGAATTGAATTATTGAGTGGGGTATGTTTGACTCCCAGACACTAGGTGGTGCTACATTCCCTTTTCGCATTGGCATTCTTCTGATTCGCACCATAGATGAAGAATAAATAGTAAAGAAATATGGCAGATTTGAAGCAGACATAATAGAAGGACGATAACACCGAGTCAATAATGTTATTTTGTAGCCTAGAAGTGCTATCCTAGCCTAGCCTAGCCCAGCAGTGCTATCCCTATTCATTCCATGTATGGGTCTAGTGGTGCTTCATACTCAGAGGAGGCGGGGCTAAAAGGTTGTCTTTCAAATCCTCTGTATGCAATAGGACGGTACTACAACCAATCAGTGTAATCTTTAGGATGACGTAGTTAGAGCGCCTGAAAGTTAACGGAGGAGTCTGGAGAAAGTTCGGAATGACTAAACAAAATGGTGGATTATGGAGCTGAACGACTGTTGTCGCTTCTGTAAAAAGAATTTAAAGATTGTTGACGTTTTCTCACATTCTTCACTCATCTGTGATAAAAGGAAATCTACACCTGTTGTTGTTCTTCTTCTATGGTTGTTTACACTTGTTTCTCTACCAATCGTCACAGTGTCACTTTGTTAGGCCCGCCCTCTGACTCTATACTTCACTGTGATTGGTCGACCAGTTTCAGGGAAATCTAGGCAAAAGTTACATTGAGTGAAACTAGACTACTACGATAGAACATTAGATTTACTGATGCTAGGAGGAGCTAGTGTGGCTAGGCTACTACGATAGAACATTAGATTTACTGATGCTAGGAGGAGCTAGTGTGGCTAGGCTACTACGATAGAACATTAGATTTACTGATGCTAGGAGGAGCTAGTGTGGCTAGGCTACTACGATAGAACATTAGATTTACTGATGCTAGGAGGAGCTAGTGTGGCTAGGCTACTACGATAGAACATTAGATTTACTGATGCTAGGAGGAGCTAGTGTGGCTAGGCTACTACGATAGAACATTAGATTTACTGACGCTATGGTGATGGTGACCAATGGTGATGTTCAAAATCAGAGGGGGGATGACCGTGCCACCCCCCCCCCCACCCCCCCCCCCACCCACCCTGGCAAATCTATCTAAACTCAGTATGTTCACATTATTTATTGCCTTAGTCTGATTAAAATAAGAGTTTTCAAAGCCACATAAACACCTTACTTGGACTATAATTGAATCGAGTCACAGTAACCAAGTCAGATGATGCGCCTGGACACACCCCGTTCAGGAAGTGACCAGAGTCACTATGACAACATCTACAGTACTGTAATAAATCCGAACTTAACAGTACGTATGAAATAGACTGAGCTGCTGCATGGTTGTGGTTCATATCTTCATGGTTGTGGTCTATATCTTCATGGTTGTGGTTCATATCTTCATGGTTGTGGTCCATATCTTCATGGTTGTGGTTCATATCTTCATGGTTGTGGTCCATATCTTCATGGTTGTGGTTCATATCTTCATGGTTGTGGTCCATATCTTCATGGTTGTGGTTCATATCTTCATGGTTGTGGTCCATATCTTCATGGTTGTGGTCCATATCTTCATGGTTGTGGTTCATATCTTCATGGTTGTGGTCCATATCTTCATGGTTGTGGTTCATATCTTCATGGTTGTGGTCCATATCTTCATGGTTGTGGTCCATATCTTCATGGTTGTGGTCCATATCTTCATGGTTGTGGTCCATATCTTCATGGTTGTGGTTCATATCTTCATGGTTGTGGTCCATATCTTCATGGTTGTGGTCCATATCTTCATGGTTGTGGTTCATATCTTCATGGTTGTGGTCCATATCTTGCCTGGGTGTCCTCCTACTATCATGTCTGCTTCAAATCTCCCAATTTTGTTTAGTTATTATT
>CM035789.1:1837506-1845006 GCA_020466265.1 Siphamia tubifer | reverse complement strand
AACACCGGAGAACAACCGGAGAAACACCGGAGAATAACTGGAGAACAACCGGAGAAACACCAGAGAAACACCGGAGAAACACCGAAGAAACACCGGAGAACAACCGGAGAACAACCGGAGAACAACCGGAGAAACACCGGAGAATAACTGGAGAACAACCGGAGAAACACCAGAGAATAACTGGAGAACAACCGGAGAAACACCAGAGAAACACCGGAGAACAACCGGAGAACAACTGGAGAACAACTGGAGAACAACTGGAGAAACACCGGAGAAACACTGGAGAAACACCGGAGAACAACCGGAGAAACACCGGAGAATAACTGGAGAACAACCGGAGAAACACCAGAGAAACACCGGAGAAACACCGAAGAAACACCGGAGAATAACTGGAGAACAACCGGAGAAACACCAGAGAAACACCGGAGAAACAACGAAGAAACACCGGAGAACAACCGGAGAACAACCGGAGAAACACCGGAGAATAACTGGAGAACAACCGGAGAAACACCGGAGAAACACCGGAGAACAACCGGAGAAACACCGGAGAATAACTGGAGAACAACTGGAGAAACACTGGAGAAACACCGGAGAACAACCGGAGAAACACCAGAGAATAACTGGAGAACAACCGGAGAAACACCGGAGAAACACCGGAGAACAACTGGAGAAACACCGGAGAACAACCGGAGAACAACCGGGGAACATCAGACAAATAATTTCTGTACATTTAATTTTTGACGTTCACAACCAAATAAATTATTGGAGAAATTACAAAACGAATTATAAAAATCTCTTTCTTTTCTCTCCTCCACCTCTCTTTCTCTTTCTCTCTCTCTCTCTTCTGTCTCTCCCTCTGTCTCTCTCACTTTCTCTCTCTCTGTCCCTCCCTCCCTTTCTCTCTCTCTCTCTCTCTCTCTCTCTATGACCACCCCTCTCTCTCTCCCTCTCTCTCTCTTCTCTCTCTTCTGTCTTTTTCTCTTCTCTCACTTTCTCCCCCCCCCCTCTCTCTTTCTCTGACCCCCCCTCTCCCCCCTCTCTGTCTGTCTCCCTCTCTTCTCTCTCTCTGTTTCCCTCTCTCTCTTTATCTTTATCTCTCTCTTCTGTCTCTCTCTCTCTTCTGTCTCTCCCTTTGTCTCTCTCTCTCTCGCTGTTTCCCTCTCTCTCTTTCTCTCTCTCTCTTCTGTCTCTCCCTCTGTCTCTCTCTCTTCTCTCACTTTCTCTCTCTCTGTCCCTCCCTCCCTTTCTCTCTCTCTCTCTCTCTCTCTCTCTATGACCACCCCTCTCTCTCTCCCTCTCTCTCTCTTCTCTCTCTTCTGTCTTTTTCTCTTCTCTCACTTTCTCCCCCCCCTCTCTCTCTTTCTCTGACCCCCCCTCTCCCCCCTCTCTGTCTGTCTCCCTCTCTTCTCTCTCTCTGT
Source organism: Siphamia tubifer (assembly GCA_020466265.1). Lineage (NCBI taxonomy): Eukaryota > Metazoa > Chordata > Actinopteri > Kurtiformes > Apogonidae > Siphamia > Siphamia tubifer. The sequence continues at coordinate 1,843,588 of CM035789.1, read as the reverse complement.
TTCCCTCTCTCTCTTTATCTTTATCTCTCTCTTCTGTCTCTCTCTCTCTTCTGTCTCTCCCTTTGTCTCTCTCTCTCTCGCTGTTTCCCTCTCTCTCTTTCTCTCTCTCTCTTCTGTCTCTCCCTCTGTCTCTCTCTCTTCTCTCACTTTCTCTCTCTCCCTCCCTCTCTCTCTCTCTGACCCCCCTCCCCCCCTCTGTCTCCCTCTCTCTCTTCTGTCTTTCTCTCTTCTCTCTCTCTCTGTTTCCCTCTCTCTCTTTCTCTCTCTCTCTTCTGTCTCTCCCTCTGTCTCTCTCTCTTCTCTCACTTTCTCTCTCTCTCCCTCCCTCCCTCTCTCTCTCTCTCTCTCTCTCTCTCTATGACCACCTCTCTCTCTCTCTCCCTCTTTCTCTTCTCTCACTTCCCCCCCTCTCTCTCTGACCCCCCCTCTCCCCCCTCCTGTCTGTCTCCCTCTCTTCTCTCTCTCTGTTTCCCTCTCTCTCTTTCTCTCTCTCTCTCTCTTCTGTCTCTCTCTCTCTTCTCTCTCCCTTTGTCTCTCTCTCTCTGTTTCCCTCTCTCTCTTTCTCTCTCTCTCTTTCTCTCTCTCTCTCTTCTGTCTCTCCCTCTGTCTCTCTCTCTTCTCTCACTTTCTCTCTCTCCACCCCTCTCTCTCTCTCTGACCCCCCTCCTCTCCCCCCCTCTCTGTCTCTCTCTCTCTTCTGTCTTTCTCTCTTCTCTCTCTCTCTCTGTTTCCCTCTCTCTCTTTCTCTCTTCTGTCTCTCCCTCTGTCTCTCTCTCTTCTCTCACTTTCTCTCTCTCCCACCCTCTCGGACCCCTCCCCCCTTTCTCTCTCTCTCTCTCTCTCTCTCTCTCTCTCTCTCTCTCCGTCGAAATGCCGACCTCGTTTTTCCATGAATTATTTCTTATTGCGGTTCACTCCCACGGCTACGGAGCGTCTGAGCCGGGGACGCGCTTGTGTGGTCGGGAGCGCGCCGCAGTCATGCCTCGTCCATCGCTCGCATCATCATCATCCTCATCATCATCATCACCACCAGTATCGGAAAATACAAGAAGAAAATCCGTGTTTTCGCGCAGAATGTGTCCTTGTGTCTTGGTTCAGTAACTGATGGTTTGTTATTTGTCTTTTTTTTTTTAATCTAAATGAGATAAAAAAAAGAAGAAAAGAGGAGAATAGATGAAGAGTGGAGGAGTCCAGCTGTGTGTGAGCTGCTGCTGCTGCTGCTGCTCTCATCCTTCAGCTCGCCGATCTTTTCTTTAACTTGATGCTCAAAAGGGTGTTTTAGTTTGTGGCTTTTTTTTTGGCTGTTTTTTTGTTCCGGGGGATGTTAATGTGACTGGGACAGATGTGCTTCAACTACAGTGAAACCATGAGAATAAACCTCTGCTGAAAGGTAAGACACCTCCAATAGTCCATTAAATGAATGTTATCAGCTGCTTCCAAATGGATTCTAGGTTGTTATTTTTTTTTTACTCAGAAAAGTGTCAGTTCCGTCCAAACAGGTGGTGTCCTGCATGAGTGACCACTGAGGAAAAGTCAATATTTAACTGCATTTACGAACATTCATAAGGATCTATATGTGACCATGTGGACCAAGAACCACATGAAGGAAGAAATGTCCTTTAGAAAAGGTTAAACTACTGACAGAGCATGGAATGGCGCGCGCTCACATGCACGCACACACGCAAACACACGCACACATACACACACACTCGTTTCCATGTCTCATTAGGACTACGTTTTTTTTTTAAATTAAATTAAATGGGAAAAAAAGAAAATTAAATAAAAAAGTAATAATGTTTTTTTAAATATATAAAAATAAACAAAATATTTAATACTTATTCCAATAATAATTAAAACAACAAATAGAAAACCTGAAAAAATAAAAATAAAGATAAATCCTTTTTCGTTGTTAACGTAAACACATCTTCAAACCTTTGGAAAATACACGTTTCACATTACACTTATTTTCCTCATGCTTTATGGGGACTTCCTGGAATAAAAATGTATTTATAGGGCCACATTATTTCTATTTTACTAGTGGGGACCTTTATTTAGATTTAATCCTCGTGGGGACCAGACTTTTGGTCCCCATAGTGTCAGAGGTCCCCATGGCGTGACTGTGTAAACATACCAATGTCCCCATAAAGATAGAAATACACACACACACATACTTGTTTACATGTGTCATGAGGATGAAGTTTATAATCAAGTAGACATTAGGTAGTGAGTGAGTAAAGATAGAAACACACACACACACACACTTTGAATGAATGAATGTGATCTTTTACTGTTGTAGATCAATGATCAACTAATATGGATGTTTTGGAGACTGATATTGATTGATTGATTGATTGATTGATTGATTTTAATAATAAGCAGTAAAGGCTGACGACTGAAAAAAACTTTATTTGTAAGATAATGTTTCTGAGCCAATAAGGAAACATTTATTGAACTAAAAATAGTAAACAATCAATATTTAAAAAAAAAGGTTTACTAATTGATAGGCTATGAATTTTTCGGGGATCAATACTGTTTTGTTTTTTTTTACTTCAACTTTAGCCAAGAACTGATCAAGGTACCTGATGTTTGTCAGATGACATTTAGAAGATAATATTACAAACAAAACAAAACAGTCTGTGGTGGGCTGGGCTCCTTCTGGTCAACGTGGTGCCCTAGGCCAACATTAGGTCAACACTAGGTCAACACTAGACCAACACTAGGTCAACAGTAGACCAACACTAGGCCAACACCAGGCCAACACTAGACCAACACCAGGCCAACACTAGACCAACACTACATCAACACTAGGCCAACACTAGACCAACACTACGTCAACACTAGACCAACACTACGTCATCACTAGGCCAACACTAGGCCATCACTACGTCAACACTAGGCCAACACTAGGCCAACACTAGACCAACACTACGTCAACAAAAGACCAACACTACGTCATCACTAGGCCAACACTAGGCCAACACTAGGCCATCACTACGTCATCACTAGGCCAACACTAGGCCATCACTACGTCAACACTAGGCCAACACTAGGCCATCACTAGGCCAACACTAGACCAACACTACGTCATCACTAGGCCAACACTAGGCCATCACTAGGCCAACACTAGGCCAACACTACGTCAATACTTGTTTTTTGCCTTCTTCCTTTATTATGACTTCATTATGACTTTTTCGTTTGCCTTCCCTGACTTTTTAATTGTGGTTGTGACACAGATGTGGCTGGTGGGGGCGGGACTTCCTTTGGTAGATTACTATTGGTTCATTTATGTTTTTCTTCACATGTATCTTCATGCTCTTCACACCACAGAAGGCAGATTATAAATATTGGACCTGGTGGATTATATGCAGTGGCAGGTCAGAAGGTGTCCATGTGAGCCAGTGATTAGGTTCACAGCTGATGTGTGTGTGTTTGGGGGGGGGGGGGGGGTGAGCATGTGACAGTTGGTGCTACACCACAAAGCCTCGCTCACATCACATCTCAGTGTTTCACGGGGCATATGTGACATTTTGTTTGTCACACATTGGGCTCTGTCATTTTGTGACCGCGTTAGCCTGTGTTCACACTAGCCGATTTTACACACACACACACACACACACACACACACACACACACACACACACACACACACACATTTGCATTTTACCCATCATGTGGTGTGATCAACAAGCAGGAGTGTTTGCTAACAATCATCATGGAACAGTTTCCTACATCATCTTTGCATTGAAGTCATTTTATGCTAACTGCGCCTCATTGCTGTTAAATAGTGATCGACCCAGTAGGATTTTTTTGGGGCAGATCCCAAGTTTATTTTCTTTTGTTACATCAACCATAGCTGAATGCTATCAATGTTTCTAATAATCTTATATTTGGAGCTAATACATTTTTTTTTTTTCATGTTTTCCCTCTTAACCCTTTGATGTGTGAATAATGGGAACCTTAGTCAATATTTTTTTTATTTCTCTTTAGGCATAAAACCCCCAGTGGGATTGATTTTTTTTCAATTAACCTTTTTTTTATATAAAGTTACAAACATGTCTCCTCAACTGGACACATACTCTAACACAAGTTATTACATACTTCATGGTGATAATATGAAAAAATCTTTGTGATAAGAAAACTGTTAATTACAGTCTAATAACCATTTGAAAGTGTCATTTAAAGCTGTGTAAAACTCCAGATCAGGTTGATTAAACATTGCAAAGTTCCAGTAATGGTATGATTTGTAGTTTGTGGGATGGTACATCAGCATCCACTGTGTTGGTTAATATGGAACTAAAACAACCAAACCCATGAACATACAAGACAACAGCTGTAGAAAAACTTTCTACTGGACATTAATCTCACCTAAAAATGACAAAAGTCCACAACTTCAGATGCTTTCATTTCATTTCATTATATTATTCTGGAAAAACTTAATCCATCTGTCCGTCCATCTGGAATTGGAATCTGATGGCTCACCCAGCGTTACCATGGTGATGGCTCACCCAGCGTTACCATGGTGATGGCTCACCCAGCGTTACCATGGTGATGGCTCACCCAGCGTTACCATGGTGACGGCTCACCCAGCGTTACCATGGTGATGGCTCACCCAGTGTTACCATGGTGATGGCTCACCCAGTGTTACCATGGTGACGGCTCACCCAGACTTACCAACACATGCTCCTTTAACAGTGGTTCATCACCTCCACTGGCTGCAAAACAACAACAGGAACCAGGGACCCAAAAAAAGACGGTCCATCTGACGTTGGACGGACTTTAGCCCCACCCACCTGGGGTTAAGCCCCTCCCCCATTGCAGCCAATCTGCAGTAGCATTAGCATTGAATTCAATAACAATGAAGAACAACAATATTGATAAATAAGCATAGAATGAGTCCTTTAATAAAGTTAATATTAATAAATAACTATAAAATGAGTCCTTTAATAAAGTTAATATTAATAAATAAGCATTTAAAAGTATTGATATGAACTGATGCAGTGGTTTAATCTAATGCTGTTTATTCATCTGTTGGTCTAATATCCACTTTCTATTAAAACATTTGGATAAACGTCAGTAAAAACACAGCAGTAGTTCTCTGCAGCGCTGGCCTGTTTCAGACACTGTAACCGTAAAGCCGGTGCCATATGGTGCCCAGCGCTGTGGCTCCAGTTGTAGCTGGAGGTATCTGAACATAAACAGGAAGAGCCTCTAGGGTTACGTTTGTGATGGAAAATTCAGCTACTTACTCTGTAACAGAAGCGCTCGCTCAGCTGGAGAAAGTGCTTTCATTGTGCCTCTGAAATATCAGGCAACACACACTGGACTGGAGCCGCTGACCTTTTCCTACCTTTAACGCCCTAGTGTTTGTGTTCTGATGAAGCGTCCTGTGTCAGCGGAAGGTGTTGGTGCAGCTGCTCATCCAGATGTTTGATAAACTGGAAAATGAAGTGTGGGAAATGCCATCACTCTTTACTGAATTATCTGTTTGGTTTTTTTCATCATTTTTAAAGATCACAAAACGCCCTCTTTATAACCTACACTACAATAATAAAGAGTTTGTGCTTTTTTTATTTGAATGTTTTTAACCGACGACAGAAAAACAACATTGATGCGGTCAACCATCGGTCAGACAGTCATCGGTTAACATCGGTGTGGACGTACAGTGGCAACATTTTCCTTTGGTGATTGGTTCGATATTTGTCTTTTACTTTTTTATTAAAGTAGCTGGATTAGGCCCCCAGTGACCCCTGCGACCCTACTGAGGATAAAGCCGGTTCAGATGATGATGAGATGGGAGACTTTTTTATTAAACATTAAACCTGGAGGCTCTACATTTATTAATCCAGTTGTTTACTAAACTGGAAAATCAAGTGCAGTCAGAAATGTGGAAATGTGATCAGCCTTTGGTGAAAATGGAAACATTTTTGCCAGTAAATGATACTTTGTTCTTTGCACTGGTTGAATGATCAGAATAAAATATTACTACTGCACATTTCTGTAAAGCAGGGGTTGTCAAACTTTTTTGGCCCAGGTCCCCCTTGGAGGGGTGACATTTTTCCATGTCCCCCCTCATCCTGGCGAT
>CM035789.1:1800046-1837406 GCA_020466265.1 Siphamia tubifer | reverse complement strand
AATTATGAATTAATAATATAATTATTATCTCCAAAGTGGTTAAATCACTTACATTACAGTTAAATACAGACATATGTACATCTAGCAGGTTTATACCAGAGAGAACAAAGACAAGTGCAGTTTTTATTGCAATTTAGATCCATAAGTGCATTTTACAGCTGATAGTCATTTTAACCCTTCTTTAATGGAATAATTATAACAATATTATTCATTGTTAATATAAAATAACTGGAAGTCGGTATGTCAAGGTAATAACTGACGTGAATACAAAGGAATAAAATGTAAATAATAATAATAATCATATTAAGAAGCGTGTACACATGTATGCATAAGTATATATACAAGTATACATGTGTAGTATGATTATACAACACGTTTTTGTTTTAATATTTTTTTTATTTAGAACAGTTTCAAAGAGTAAAGAGGACATCTTTTTTCTTTTTAAAGAAAATGGTTAATACTGCTCACTGAAAGAAAGAAAGAAAGAAAGAAAGAAAGAAAGAAAGAAAGAAAGAAAGAAAGAAAGAAAGAAAGAAAGAAAGAAAGAAAGAAAGAAAGAAAGAAAGAAAGAAAGAAAGAAAGAAAGAAAGAAAGAAAGAAAGAAAGAAAGAAAGAAAGAAAGAAAGAAAGAAAGAAAGAAAGAAAGAAAGAAAGAAAGAAAGAAAGAAGAAAGAGAGAGAAAGACAAATGGACTATACATAAAAGTAGACATAGTATGTCATCATTTTTATTGTAATTATACTTTTTTGGGGGGGGCAGTTTTTTCATCATATATTTAATTATCTTTTGTGAAATAAATATAGTTTATTTGCCACAAAACACCTTTTAATCCTTCCACAGTAAAGTCTAAATATTTCCTCATGTGTTTCCCCTTCTCTCTCTCTTTTTTAAACATTTGTATTATTGTGTGATTTCCCCCTGGACGTCCCTTAATAGCCCCTGTGTAGATGTTACCTTCAGCATCCTTCAGTAAAGCCATCTGCTGCTTTTGTCCGCGTGGCTCGTGCTGTTCTCGTGCCCCTGATATGGCACCACAATGACAAATCCAATATTCAAAAAACGCGCCAACCAGCCGCTGTTCTGCGCGTCCAATGGCTACTGCGCAGCCGCAGTAGGGGTCACTTTAATCTGCACGCGCTCATTGAAGAAAAGAGGGCAAAATAAAGATAAGGGCTTTGTGTTCCTTTGTCTGGGGTTCTGTCCAAAAAAAAAAAAAAAAGAAGAACGAGGAGATTTAGAGAAGAAGTTACAGTTTTGATCCAAAAGAAGAAGAAACAAAAACTGGAACAAGTTTAGGATTTTATAAAGATTTTACACAAACACACAATATAAAAAAAAATAAACACAAGAGAATAAAGAAAATTAGACAGAGTTTACAACAGAGATAATGTTTCTTTCTTTCTTTCTTTCTTTCTTTCTTTCTTTCTTTCTTTCTTTCTTTCTTTCTTTCTTTCTTTCTTTCTTTCTTTCTTTCTTTCTTTCTTTCTTTCTTTCTTTCTTTCTTTCTTTCTTTCTTTCTTTCTTTCTTTCCAGATTTAAATATGCAGATAAAATCTGCATCTGTGAATTAAATTGATTAACACATATATATAATAAACACATAATTCAATATAAATAGAGACAATCCTCCACCACTGTATATACTTTTAAGATACAAGATGACATTTACTATAAAACACAAACAAACCAGCCCTTAATGAAAAAATTAATACTGGAAAAAAGAAAAAGGAGCAGATGGAACCACAGCAGAAATAAACCTCTGTTCTTTTGTGTTATGTTATGATCTATGGCACATGTTTGATTTGAAGAATGGTCAAATAAATTCAAATTCAATTAAAAATGAGCACATATAGAATAAATGAATATATATATATATATATGTGTGTGTGTGTGTGTGTGTGTGTGTGTGTGTGTGTGTGTGTGTGTGTGTGTTGTGTTGTGTTTACGCACATGTTGGTGCGTAATGAGGCTGTGGGTGGAGGTTCCGCATGTGACGCTACAACAACTTCTACCTTTGACAAGTTTGAAGAACCAAACCAAATGCCCCCTCCTCCACCAGATGTGTTTTCTGTCCTGTAGCTTGGCTTTTAGCTTGGTTTAGGCTTCTTTCAATATTCAAATCCTGTCTGATCCAAACCATGCACCGTCACATTAACACCAGAGTTTGAATCAACAAACGACGCCAAAGTCGATGCTTTGAATGAACAAAGAGAAGAGACCAAATAAAATAAAAAGGGTTTGGAAAGTTCCTAAATATACCATGTGCTGTTTGTAACAGTTCCATAACCATAACAACCTTTTGTTGTTGTTCATATTTATTTATAATTGTGATCGTGTCTTTCTACCGGATGGATGTAAATATTTTCATTCTTTTATTGTAAAATACAAACAGTTTATGTTGTCATTTATATCCATGGAATATGATTTATTGTCTGATTGTATCAGTAAAATGTTTATATTCACGTGCACACATTTTTAAAGAATATGCTTTGCTGTTTTTCAAATATCATAAACCCTTCAGTAAAAAAGACATTTTATTCAGATCAGGTGAAAACATCTGAAACTATCATCTCTACACACTCTAATTTCCTTTCCTTAATGAAAACAACTAAAGATAAACTCATTTATTGTCGTATTTATCAAGAATAAGAACTGTAAGCTGTTGTATTAAACGCGATATGTTTATTGTTTGTCACTGATGCTGACACATGTCAGACACTGACGTCAAATTGACTCTGATGCAGGAGGAAAAAAAGTTAGATTTCTGCACTGATGCGCATGCGCAGATGCTTTATAAAAATAGCGTTGGTTTGTTGTGAAGCTTTACAATATGTTTGTCTTCCACTGAGACACGAGACACATGTCTGCCAAAACTGCACTTATTATATTTGTCATATTTTTGATGCAGTAATTGTTGTTATTTTAATGTTTGACATTAATTATCAGTGAAACTTTTGTGGCAGTTTTTCTCTCTAAACAAACATTTAATCCACTAAAACATTATTGTTCATTAGGTCACACAGAAAAACATCTGAGTCAATGAAAGGAAATGAACCTTATGCTATTTGGTTCAATCAACTAGATGTTAATGTGTGTTAATGTGTGACATAATGAGTGAATGCAGAACCCACACCTCAGTGTGTCACCCAGAACCATGTGTGGAAACAAAATGAACTCAGACTGAAGTCTTTGTCGTTTACTGGTTTGACTGGTCTGACTGGTTTGACTGGTTTGACTGGTTTGACTGGTTTGACTGGTTTAACTGGTTTGACTGGTTTGACTGGTTTTACTGGTTTGACTGGTCTGACTGGTTTGACTGGTTTGACTGGTTTGACTGGTTTGACTGGTTTAACTGGTTTGACTGGTTTGACTGGTTTTACTGGTTTTACTGGTCTGACTGGTTTGACTGGTTTTACTGGTTTGACTGGTCTAACTGGTTTTACTGGTCTGACTGGTTTGACTGGTTTGACTGGTTTTACTGGTTTGACTGGTCTAACTGGTTTTACTGGTCTGACTGGTTTGACTGGTTTGACTGGTTTGACTGGTTTGACTGGTTTGACTGGTTTTACTGGTTTGACTGGTCTAACTGGTTTTACTGGTCTGACTGGTTTGACTGGTTTGACTGGTCTAACTGGTTTTACTGGTTTTAGTGGTTTGACTGGTCTAACTGGTTTTAGTGGTTTGACTGGTCTAACTGGTTTAACTGGTTTTACTGGTTTGACTGGTCTAACTGGTTTTAGTGGTTTGACTGGTCTAACTGGTTTGACTGGTTTTAGTGGTTTGACTGGTCTAACTGGTTTTAGTGGTTTGACTGGTCTAACTGGTTTAACTGGTTTGACTGGTCTAACTGGTTTTAGTGGTTTGACTGGTCTAACTGGTTTTAGTGGTTTGACTGGTCTAACTGGTTTAACTGGTTTTACTGGTTTGACTGGTCTAACTGGTTTTACTGGTCTGACTGGTTTGACTGGTTTGACTGGTTTTACTGGTTTGACTGGTCTAACTGGTTTTACTGGTCTGACTGGTTTGACTGGTTTGACTGGTTTTACTGGTTTGACTGGTCTAACTGGTTTTACTGGTTTGACTGGTTTGACTGGTCTAACTGGTTTTAGTGGTTTGACTGGTCTGACTGGTTTAACTGGTTTTACTGGTTTTACTGGTTTGACTGGTCTAACTGGTTTAACTGGTTTTACTGGTTTGACTGGTCTAACTGGTTTTAGTGGTTTGCCTGGTCTAACTGGTTTTAGTGGTTTGACTGGTCTAACTGGTTTAACTGGTTTTACTGGTTTGACTGGTCTAACTGGTTTTAGTGGTTTGACTGGTCTAACTGGTTTGACTGGTTTTAGTGGTTTGACTGGTCTAACTGGTTTTAGTGGTTTGACTGGTCTACCTGGTTTAACTGGTTTTAGTGGTTTGACTGGTCTAACTGGTTTTAGTGGTTTGACTGGTCTAACTGGTTTAACTGGTTTGACTGGTCTAACTGGTTTCAGTGGTTTGACTGGTCTAACTGGTTTTAGTGGTTTGACTGGTCTAACTGGTTTTACTGGTTTTACTGGTTTGACTGGTCTAACTGGTTTTACTGGTTTGACTGGTCTAACTGGTTTTAGTGGTTTGACTGGTCTGACTGGTTTGACTGGTCTAACTGGTTTTAGTGGTTTGACTGGTCTAACTGGTTTTAGTGGTTTGACTGGTCTAACTGGTTTAACTGGTTTTACTGGTTTGACTGGTCTAACTGGTTTCAGTGGTTTGACTGGTCTAACTGGTTTAACTGGTTTTACTGGTTTGACTGGTCTAACTGGTTTTAGTGGTTTGACTGGCCTAACTGGTCTAACTGGTTTTACTGGTTTGACTGGTCTAACTGGTTTTAGTGGTTTGACTGGTCTGACTTGTTTAACTGGTTTTACTGGTTTGACTGGTCTAACTGGTTTGACTGGTTTGACTGGTCTGACTGGTTTTAGTGGTTTGACTGGTCTAACTGGTTTAACTGGTTTTAGTGGTTTGACTGGTCTGACTGGTCTGACTGGTTTTAGTGGTTTTACTGGTTTGACTGGTCTAACTGGTTTAACTGCCCCCCCCTTAGCGTGCCTGTAATCCATGGTAACATGGTCGGAGCGGTAGCCGTTTTTTAAAACACATTGTGAATGGTTACTGGCTTCATTCTGCGGGGGTCCACCCCACCCCTACAGGGGTCCACCCTACCCCTGTAGCATTAACGGTCGGCACTAGATCATATGTGAGTGGCGACATGTTCCATTCAGTTCAGTTTATTTGACAGGATAAAAACACCGTCCACACATTTATTAACAATAAAATAATATATATATATATAATATTAGATTTGTGTTCTTCATTTGCAGTATTATTCAAATTATATTTTATTTATTTTATTTACTATATATTAGTCATTTACGTTTCCTCTTTCTTGCTAGTTTTGTTCCAAATGTTGATTCCTACTTGTTGAAGATACGACACATTTAAATGTGACACAGAAAAAAAAGGAGGCGTGTGTGTGTTTTTGTGGAGGAAGCTTTTAATAAAACCCATTGAACTGTCCTACTGTTTTGGGTCATTATTTAGCCCATAAGGTCCCAAAACATCAACCTCAGAACTCGGATTGTGACCCGTTTTACCCACAGTGAACCCAAGAAGATATTTTAAGGGTTTCATTATTTCCACGTGTGTGATGTCATACATGTAACGATGATTAAGGACAAATGTTTGGACTTGTTTTATTGTCGGTGCCTTTAAAGAGTTCACCAGGGATTTTTACTGACCAGAGATTTAGCCCATTCATCCATGCTAAAATCACAGGTGGAACCACCTTTTCACTTTAATATTGATTATTAGTGTTTAGTAGCTATACTACGATCTGGAAAGTTTGCTGACAAAATAATCCAGGCCAGTTGTTAATAACACTTATCATAACCTGAGACAAAAGGACAAATGTTGAAGACAGGACAGTACTGAGCTGTTGTCATGTATTAGTTTCATAGTGTGTTGTTGTGTCACAGCCAGTGGATTAGTATTATTGGAATAAGGAAATGACAACCCCCCCCATACACACACACACAAAAGGTGTTTTTCTTTTTCTTTTTCTTTTGTTGGAATTGGCCTGGATGCTACAGGATATTCCGGGCCTGAAATCCTGATCCAGTCCGGCCCTGATGTCATCAGTCATGTGGAATCTTTTACTTTAAAGGTTAAACATCAGGTTAAAGTCTGTGGATAATAATGGAGTTATTATTATTATTATTGTTATTATTATTATTGTATTGATTATTGTTGCACTTTACACATGTTCGAAAAAAATCATTCAAATCAATTCAAATTTAAAAAAAACAACAAAAAACAAACATCCTTTAAAGCATCAGTTTAGTAGTGTAAAGACAAAGCACCAGCCTCCGCTCATCACACTTAGTTAATGGAGCATGACACATTATTTTCACACATGAATGAACCACCACACAACCCAGACCTGCTGAACTTCACTAAGGAACTATCCATTCAATGTCGCAAACAAATGCAACTTGGATTCAATTAAAGGTGACGGTTTGAAGACGTTGCATAAACATAAATATTTCTTTGTAAACTCTGATCTTATGAAATCATGTTGTACGTCACATCAGTTCTGATGGTGTTTGGTATAAACACATACTTTCATCCCTTTGTGTTGTCTGTAACCGCTAATGCTAACTGCTAATGCTAACTGCTAATGGTTTGATGCACAGAGGTGGGAAGTAACTATGGCTACATTTATACGGAGACGATGAAAACAAAAGACGCAAAAGTGGCGTCAGTTTTTCATTCGTGTTTAGATCAACGAATTCAGAAGGAAATCCTTGTTTATATGAAGACGTAACAGTAGGAGAAATATGATTGGATAGTCCTGCCAGGCCGCTAGGTGGTACTGTGATAGACCCGCCCACATGTCCTATGATAGACCCGTCCACATGTCCTGTGATAGACCTGTCCACATGTCCTGTGATAGACCTGTCCACATGTCCTGTGATAGACCCGTCCACATGTCCTGTGATAGACCCGTCCACATGTCCTGTGATAGACCCGTCCACATGTCCTATGATAGACCCGTCCACATGTCCTGTGATAGACCCACCCACATGTCCTGTGATAGACCCACCCACATGTCCTGTGATAGACCCGCCCACATGTCCTGTGATAGACCCGTCCACATGTCCTGTGATAGACCCGTCCACATGTCCTGTGATAGACCCGCCCACATGTCCTGTGATAGACCCGTCCACATGTCCTATGATAGACCCGTCCACATGTCCTGTCATAGACCCGCCCACATGTCCTATGATAGACCCGCCCACATGTCCTGTGATAGACCCGCCCACATGTCCTGTGATAGACCCGCCCACATGTCCTGTGATAGACCCGCCCACATGTCCTGTGATAAACCCGTCCACATGTCCTTTGATAGACCCGTCCACATGTCCTGTGATAGACCCGCCCACATGTCCTGTGATAGACCCGCCCACATGTACTTTTCTGTTTTTGGACGTATGTAATTGTCCACCCGTCTCTGTTCATCTGTCGTATGAGTGTAATGTCTGTACAATAACTGATTTACTAGAGCTGCTAGTGCTAATGCTAGTGCTAGTGCTAGTGCTAATGCTAATGATAATGCTAGTGCAGCGTGAAGACCTGTGGGATCCAGGTTGTCCCACATGTTGGTTTCTTTACCTGCTCAGTGTACTATGAATATAATGTGAATGTGTGTGACGTAAAGACGCACACAATGTTAACATGTGTCTTTTTAACGTTTAGACGGAGACGTGACCCAGCGTGTCTTCAATACGTCCCACTGTGGAAGGGGTCTTCAGATTAGTGTGTATTCACACTTGACGGTGAACGAAAGGCACTTCATATTTAGCCACAATTAAAAATCACATCATATGGATGAACATTGAGAAATTTTGATTTTGCTGTTTTGAGCCAAACTATGTTAACATGGAAGTGATTAGGACATGGTTTTTTAATGAAACAAAACTCTATTTGTCGACCTCTTCTAAAGTTGTAAACAATGTCACACTAGTAATAAGTAGAGGGTCTTAAAGACAAACCCAACTATAATGAGGTCTTCATGTTGTTGAAGAGTGTGTCCAGAGTTCTCAAACTAAAAAACTTAAACCTGCATTTATTTTTGTAATAATTAGGAAGCAGCAGCTCATCTGAATAAACATAACAATGCTAACATACTAATGCTAACATACTAATGCTAACATACTAATGCTAACATACTAATGCTAACAAACTAATGCTAACATACTAATGCTAACATACTAATGGTAACAAACTAATGCTAACAAACTAATGCTAACATACTAATGCTAACATACTAATGCTAACAAACTAATGCTAACATACTAATGCTAACATACTAATGCTAACATACTAATGCTAACAGTGTGGAATATGAGCACGTCATCAACGCAAAAATATGGACGAGACCAGGAACATGTGGAATAATGTTCAACTGGAATTAACTGTTTCCATGACAGAGGAAGTATCACATTTGGAATTCTTCTCTTCTCTTCTCTTCTCTTCTCTTCTCTTCTCTTCTCTTCTCTTCTCTTCTCTTCTCTTCTCTTCTCTTCTCTTCTCATATGAACGTCTACATTATAAGTAATTTAAATATATAAAAATGCATGATTTATACTGGAAAAAAGCTAAATAAGAAGGATAATATTATAATAAATAGTGATAAATGACTTAATAAAATAAAAGTATTCCTTAAGGAAGAACCACTAAAGCAGCACTGGCACTGAAAGGGTTAAACACTCTTTATTTTAAGGATAATCTTTGTGGGTTTTTTTTATTTCAGATGCTAAATATTCTTATACCTAGAGTTGAGTTGAGTATGAAACTGGACACCAGTGGAAGTCCTCGCGGTCACCTCCGTGCGTGAACGCATTTGGTTTCACGCTTGAGTGAGCGCGCGCCGGCTCCATCTGTCCTCGCGCTGTGGCTCGTGTCAGTCACATGCCAGTTAAAGGACAGACTTCATCAGTTTATTCTCAAACCACAGGACATAGATACAACTTTTATCACTATGTTCAAAACTGGGCTGGCTATAGTTTTTACTCTTCTGACAATAACTCATCTTATAATCAATTGTACACATATATTTATACGTTTTATTCTCATATTAATAATAAACCTGTTATTGGAGCCTGATGTACTATTTTATTTCTATACAGCTGTTGATTTTTGAAATCACTTTCTTTTATGTGATGTTGTTTCTCTCTCATTTAATTCATTTATTAAATGTTTTAATATTTGAATATTTAACCCATAAATACAGACGACCACTTTAATGGCAGATCACAAAACACAGACAGAACAGTCACTGATAGAAAGTGTTTTACACATTTTTCACTGAAGCATTTTCACCTTAAAATACCTGTTAGTCAGCTAACACTAGGCTAATGCTAGCACTAGGCTAATGTTAACACTAGGCTAATACTAGCACTAGGCTAATGCTAGCACTAGGCTAATGTTAACACTAGACTAATGCTAGCACTAGGCTAATGCTAGCACTAGGCTAATGTTAACACTAGGCTAATGCTAGCACTAGGCTAATGTTAACACTAGGCTAATACTAGCACTAGGCTAATGTTAACACTAGGCTAATACTAGCATGAGAGGCTAATATTAACACTAGGCTAATGCTAGCACTATAGGCTAATGTTAACACTAGGCTAATGCTAGCACTATAGGCTAATGTTAACACTAGGCTAATGCTAGCACTATAGGCTAATGCTAGAAGGTAATGCGTCATCCAGTTTACGACAAACACATGAAGTGCAGATATTCACTTTTTTCTCGAGTCAGTGAAAATTAAACCAGTTAATATAGATTAAAATGTTATATTTAATAATGAATAATTAAAAGTAATCAAACACAACCTTGTGATTAATGTGATTTAAACGTTGTTATCATTTGACAGCCATAACTGTTGTTATTTTTACAGATGAATCATGTGCTGCAGTCAGTGTTAAATTACTGTTAATATTGGAATTGATCTTTTTCTCATTTTTATGTTATTTTTTAAACCATAAAGACCCAAAAGTCCACCATCTACCAAAACCATACTGATATAAACTGAATAATTAATGTAAAATAAGGTTGATGATATTTTCATGTTCATCAGATTTGACCCATTTGTACTTTTAGAGAAACTGTAAATAACATTCAGTTGGATCCATAACAGTGGATGGATGTTCATTTATTAATATCTTTGCTGAAATATCACTTTTTCCTCTATTTTTGATATAATAATTCTCAACTTTACTCTAAGCTTTTATGAAAATCTACATGATTAGTAAATTAAATGTTAGAAAATACTAGATGTTCTTTGAAAATGATGTTAAACAACTATAAAGAACTGACACAAATGTCACATTAATGTCACTTTATGGGTTCATTTTCTTTTTTAAATCTAGTTTACTGTTTTGTTTGTTGAGCTCTTGTAATCTTCCAACAGAGTTTTTTCTACACATGACAAATAAATTGATCCTGATTCCATGGGCGTAAACTTGCATATGGACACATGTGGACATGTCCATACCAATATTTGGATGTTTATAAAATGTCCAGACCAATTTTTGAATAGGAAATGACATGACATTTGGGAAACAAAATGTTACTGTATTTTATGGAGTATAAGGTGACACTGAAAATACTTTAATTTACTAAAAAAAAACACAGGTAAATGTGGGTGACAATTAAAAACAGACAAAATGTGGCTTAAGAAATAAAAAACGTCCCTAAAATATATCTTAGTTTTTGTTGACGAAAACAAAATGAGACCTTGTTTTAATTATTTTAGCCGTGGTTCTTATTTATTTATTTATGTATTTATTTGGTTTTTTTTTCTTTCTGTCTCTCGCGAGGAAGTCGTCACATGATGTCCCCACTAATGTCAACATCATAATTCCTCCATATGTGTGACTCTGATAATGGTGCATAAAGAAACTACACTTGTATTTATTTCAGATCATGGTATAAACTTATAGAAAACAGCTGCTCATCATAAACTATCTGTTTCTGTTTCTGTTTCTGACCAAACTTTTCAACAAAAGCTGTGTGTTGCACAGATGGATACCCACGCTGAAACCAGGACAAAACAGCCTCCAACTGAAGCCTCTCACGGACTTTTTTTTTTTGTCTAATATCTCACAGGGTCCCGTTCCGTTCCCAGACTGGTCTTGATGGCAGTTATTTGGGGGCCCCCAGGGACAGGGCGCGTGCAACACTGCACATCTATAATCCTGCAAAAAAAGGGGGCTTTGAAAACCCTGAAGGCAGCGTCATCAAGGAGTTTAGAAATGTTTAGAAATGTAAAAGAGGCTGATTCCATGTGGAAAAAAAACCAAACATTGGTTTTATTGAAGCTTTCTCCTATTTTATTATTTTATTTTGGTTTTTATTTATGCTTCTTTACTTCACTACTGTCTTCATACGGTTGTTTCATGTTTTATTTTATATTATATTCTTTTATTTAGGCTTCACTTACTCTTCTGTACAGGACTGTCTGTGTACATTTTACAGTGTTAATTTAGAGACAATGGGACCAAATACACTCTAGAAGAAGTTAAATAAACTCTCTAAGTGTTGATTTAACACTGCAAAATTTACTGTGTACAGTTGTTTTAGTCTTTTTTTTATGTTTTCACTGGAGTTTGTTTGTCTGACTTTCAGCAACATTACTCAAAAAAGTTATGGATGGATTTTAAAACAATTTTCCCGATGTGTTGTGAGAAGGAATGAATGATTACATTTTGGTTGGTGATCTGGATGAGATCCTGCATTCTGGATCAGTACGAAATATAGTCTCTGTTTCCCGCAATGTAATATTTCAAAGTGATCCAGAATCCAGGATCAGCACCATGTGACCACGTGACACTCCTAACACATCCTGAAACATTTATCAAAATCCATTCATAGCTTTTTGAGTAATGTTGCTGAAAGTCAGACAGACAGACAGACAGACAGACAGAGAGTCAGACAGACAGACAGACAGACTCCAGTGAAAACATAACCTCCTTTGTGTACCTCTCTTCATTCGGAGGGCGGGTGCCTTGGCGGAGGTTTGCGCTCTCAGAGTACATTTCTACTTTTGTAATGTATTATTGTTTTATTTATTTGGTTGTTTTATTTTATTTCTGTTCAAATAAAGTTCGATTGTGTTCGAAGCCTTAACAAATCAATAATCATTGATGAACTGGTCTGTTACTGTAATATTGTTTTATCTGTAACATTATTATTAAATTAAATTATAAGTAATTTTGAAGAAATGTTTCAATGATTATTACCTTATATATACATGGTTATTATTCATTTTTAATCACTTTTGTTTTCATTTGAAGGATTTAATCCCTGTTATTCGATTATATATGATCTCATATTAATTACTGTCATGTGCATCATTAATATTAACACTATTCAGTTTATTTTATGTGTTTTGGCTTTAATTCATCCATAAAAAACAACAACAACAACAAAAAACATGGAATTACTGGTGATGGGACACGAGTTGAAGAACAGGACCCGTGATGCTGATAGGAGCTGGAAACAGAGGATGGGTGGGGGAGGGGTGTATGTACGGACAGAGGAGGAACATGAAGGGGAGGGGGGGGGGTTATCCATCTGTTGCGGCGCGTGCCAAACGCGTGAGTCCCACCGGCATCTGAGCTCCATGTTCAGTTTAATGGTCCACGAAGTTGTTGATGAAAACATTTATTAATATCATGAATGTTTTTAAGTTTATTACATTTTGAATATTACACATATTCTTCACAAATCACAGCGTTTATGTGGATTTTTAAACGAATTTTATGGATGAATTTCAGGTCAAAACGACTCCATCTTTATATTCTTTATTTCCATCAAACCCTCTCCTACATCTTTTATTTCTGCAGATGAATTTAGAATCACACAATAATGTTTTTACTGTGTTTTACTGTGTTTTTACTGTGTTTTAAGTCCATATTGCTGCTGTTCCATCTCTGCTTGGTGTGTGTGTGACGTCATCGTCTCCCCCCACTCATCCATTCACTCAGTCCAGGTAAAAACTCTAGTGTTGTTGCTGTTGAAAACATGCTGCTCCATAAGCAGATGTTAATCCATCCATGGCGTGGCTTGGGCTTCTGTTTTATTAATTTTAGGAATACATTACTCCTGTCACCTCAGTAAAACTAGTCTGGTTGCGTTTCTTTTGTTTGTCAGAGTAGACAAGCGGAGTCTACAAGCATCAACAAGGACAATGAATGCTTAATTTAACCTTTATTTTCACTTTATGTTGTTATTTTGGTAGAAAACTTCATTCTGGTGTTTCTTTTCTTGATTGCACGTCATAATACACAGTAAATTTTGCAGTGTTAAATCAACACTTAGAGAGTTTATTTAACTTCTTATAGAGTGTATTTGGTCCCATTGTCTCCAAATTAACACTGCAAAATCTACAGTGCACATAATTCACTATGTATTAACCATTTCTTACATATTTATTAATATTTTGCTTATATATACAATTTATCATAAAGCATTTGCTCAGACAACTATAGTTTTTTCATAGAAAAGAAGAATAAAGATAATGTGTATGAATAAACATTATCCAATGGTTAATAAATGGTTAATACATAATGAATTGTGTGTAGGTATTATAAAGTGACAATATACTATAATAACAAATGCTTTATGATTATATATGAACAAATAGGTAACAAATTGTTAATACGTTGTGAACAAACCATTTACACATGGAAAAAAAATGGTGAAATGTCGGTTTTAAACCTTTTTAAATCTATATTTTATAAGTGACACCATTAGTATTTTTTTTTATTTTGTACAAAGAACATTATTGTTAATTATTGAAGGAGAATGAGAGGGAGTTTTGTTCTCTCTTTAGAATATATATGATGGCTTGTGTTTAAGTGTTTTATTTATTTCCTTCTGTTTTTGACCTTTATATTCGAAATAAGTCCATAAACCAATCCAAAAATAGAATTAGTTAATTCAAAAAACCGACGAAAGTGGAAAGCAGCCATCTACCCCCCCCCCCCCCCCCCCCCCCCCCCCCCCCCCGTGCTTTTGATTATTAAAGAAAAGACACATTGTTTTTTGTTCATTTGATCTGTTTCTGTGGAACTGGATCCAACACAGACGTTAAAAGTCTACATTTGAAATATTCTAAAGCACAGTGTCCAAACTCCACATACCAGTGGATAAACACAGGGGCCCATCGTCACCAGATGGTCCAGACAGGACCTCCCCAAGGTCCCAGAGGCATAACCCCCCCCCCCATCCCCCTCCTCTTACATGTCACACCCCCAGCATAATGGCTTGTGTCCCCTCCCCTGTGACGCTCCGGAGCCTCATAAATAGGAGGACCTCAGACTGGAGGACACACTTGAGCTCAGACTCTCCAACAGAAAGTAGCTCCTCTTTAAAAAACCAAAAAAAACAAATAAGAAACACAAGCAAAAAAACCCAAAATGAGTCCCAGCATCACGACAGAGGCCAGACAGCCCCCCCCTGCACGGTCCACTGTGGCCCAGAGGAAACAGGCCCACGAACTGAGAAAGGTAAGAGGAGCAGAGCTGGACCTGGTCCTGGACCTGGTCCTGGTCCTGGTGTTGGACACGGGTTGGACTTTTCCAGAGCAGTTGAATGATGTGTTTGTGTTTTTCTTTCTAGACTTTAAAACCACTGCTGGAAAAGAGAAGACGGGCTCGTATCAATGACAGTCTGGGTCATCTGAAGAGTCTCATCCTGCCTCTGATCGGTAAAGACAACGCCCGGTACTCCAAACTGGAGAAGGCAGATATTTTGGAAATGACCGTCCGCTTCCTCAGAGATCTTCCTCCAGTCAAAGGTGAGCAGCACCACATCTAAACCCTAACCCTTCTGTCATTTCAATCCAAACATGTCTGTCAAATATAGAATTCATGACACTCATCAAATGTCCATCTTTTCTTCATCCAGACTCTACAGAAAGTTACAGAGAAGGTTATAAAGCCTGCCTCCAGCGCGTGTCCGCTCTGCTTCCTAAAACCAGCCTGGACCAGAGCGCGTGCCAGCGCGTCAACGACTTCGTCCAACAGTCCATGTCCTCCACCGTCACCCCGACCTGCATCAACTGCTGCGCACAAAGTTCCAGAAGTTTCCCCCAGATCCAGCAGAGACTCCAGAACCTCAAATCCAGCTTCAGCTCCAGACTGGACCTCCAGGCCCGCAGCGGGACCCCCGTGGCCCCCGTTAGAGCGCACCCGGGTCCGCAGGCTGTGAACGCAGCCATGTGGAGACCCTGGTAGGACAGAGGACAGAGGACAGAGACACTGTTTGACTTCATGTCATTTATACCTGTTACATATTTGTAGCTGTAGATGATTTCTGCTGTTTGATCCATTTGATGAAGTGTTATTTAAAGAAGGAGCACAGATGTCACACAAACTGTAAAGTCGAAGAACTTTCAGAAAATGCAATCCTCTTTGGGGTTTCAAAGATACGGGTTGTAGTCAACACTTTTGTAAAACCCCAAGGGTTATAATGTTTGAGGTTTGCACGGTGGACTTAAAAGTATTTTAGTCTGTGCAAAAGAATAGTCTGTAAACACTATGTGTTCAGTAGATGATGGAAGAAAAACATGTTTGTGACGCTTTTACTTTTTGTTATTGACAAAATATTCTCAATAAATGTTGGTTCACTGAAGTTCAATGTGTTGAAGGATTCTTTAATGTGTGTGAGATGAGAAATGATTTGATTTGTTTGATTTTGATTTGAATGATTTATTTCGAACATGTGCAAAGTGCAACAATAATCAATACAATAATAATAATAATAATAATAATAACAGTGACATGTCTGAAAAGGAGTAGGATGAAGCATAAGTTTATTTAATTCTACCCCTTCTTCACTTCCTCAATAACCTAAATTCATCTTATAGTAATATAGTGCATAGTACAAAAATGATGATAAATAAAATAATAACAATAACAATAATCAATAACTGAAGTACTAAACATAGACATATATACAAAAAACAAAAAAAAACAACTAAAAACAAATGAGCAGATAGGAAAGTAGGTAACAAATAGAGTTTTTTTTGTTGTTTATTGTTTTCTTTTTTCCTCCCTTCCTTCTTCTTCTTCTTCTTCTGATGAGGAATTCCTTTTTAAATGTGAGCATAAAAGGGAAGTGAAAGGAGTGGAAAAGGCGCGTAAAGCCTCAGGTCAGTGTGAGCTTATTGAAGCTGAGCAGCAGCTGCTCCATTGTTGAAGCTTCTCTGCTTTACCGCCAAAAAATGTGTGGGAAGAAAGTGAGCTGTTAATGGAACCCACACTGAGATGAAGGCAGTGGTGGTGGGTTAAAAACCCTCTGATCCACAAGGTTATTATATTTAGAAAGCAAGGCCTATAGAACACATTTTATGTACAAGACTATTTCAATGTTTTACATCAAACATGAAAAGTATTACAACAAAAAAGGAATAAAAATAGCCATGAAGAAGAAAAAAGTAATAAAACAGATATAATTAGGTTTCATATATATACACTGTACATTTTGCAGTGTTAATTTGGAGACAATGGGACCAAATACACTCTAGAAGAAGTTAAATAAACTCTCTAAGTGTTGATTTAACACTGCAACATTTACTGTGTAGGTTTTTGCCAATACACAGCCTTAATCATATATAAAACTGTCAGTTGTGAATCTTTAACTATTAGATATGATTCATATCAGCTGCACTTTGTGGTTCCAAAGCAAAAAAAAAAACTGCTTATGGATATTTATGCCCCAAAAGTCTTTAAATGTTGAAGAGGTTCAGTCTTTGCTAGTTTTTTAATCATGTCTAAAAAAAACAGACTTTTCACATTGACTTCATTGAGTCAGATGTTCTTTTTATTAAACCAAATTCTAATTACTCCGTTTTATTGTGACTGTTAGCCTAGCAGTGCTATCCTTATTCATTACATGTATAGGTTTAGGAACTGTCCATAGTCAGGGGAGGCGGAGCTAAAATCCCTCTGTATGCAATAAAATGGTACGACAACCAATCAGTGGATGATGTAGTTAGAGCGCTGTCTGTCTGCCTGTCTGTCTGTCTACCTGCCTGCCTGTCTGTCTGTCTGCCTGTCTACCTGCCTGCCTGTCTGGGTGTCTGTCTGCCGGCCTGTCTGCCTGTCTGCCTGTCTATCATCCTGTCTATATAGTATAGATGTGTGGGTCGATGTATAAACAACGACTGCTTTTTTAAGGAACCCACCCGCAACTTGAACTGCAAGAAATATATTTGAAAAGGACGGACCCGCTTCTCGACCCACATTTTTAAAAAGTAGTCAATGGTCTTTATAAACATCACATGACCTTACTCACACACCTGCATTTATTTCCGTCTTCCACAGAAAAGAAAACACATCATCTTTAAAAACCATTGTGTCCCAAACCTTATGTTTTTGTTTGGATGTTTCTGGAGCTTCCACTCTGCTCACTTTATTTTCTCTCTTGTTCCCTCCATAGGGTACTGCAACACCTTCATGGAAATTCAGTTAATAAAGCATATTTAACAGGTTGCAGTTGCGGTCACCCGCTTACTTCAGGTTAGTCTGCGCATATATATATATATATATATATATATATATATATGTATATATATATATATATATATATATATATATATATATATATATATATAATTTCAGTAAAGGAGTTGAATCAGTACTTAGTATTCTTTTTACACAAGTATCTGTAGTTGTACTTCATTACTTTGAGTACTGTTACCACCTCTGTAAACACAAAAGCAGAACACTCGCCAGTGGATTGGGATTTTGATGAATAAATCTTAACATAATCTTGAGAACACATCTTTATTCCTAATCATGTGTTGCCTCATTTTACCCACAGGTGTGAGGAAACCTGTACAAAAGTGGACACACTAGTGGACCCTTCAGGAACAGTTATTTTAAAAAAAGAATCTGTCTAGTGTCTGAAACTGAAGAAAAACGCAGTGGTAAAAGTCATGTCCACAGTCCCGTCCCCCCTGGTCCTCCCCCAGTACCCCCCCCTGGTCCTCCCCCATCCTGAAACTAAAGCATGTGACTCTTAATTCCCATGAAGTATCAGACCCTCACAGACAAAGGCTCCAGGGGCGGGTCTAGAATTTTTTTCTAGGGGGGGCCAGCTAGGGGCACAGACATTGGAAGGGTGGCACACCGAAATGACTTTAAAAAAAAAGCCCTACAGTCTTAGATCATAATAAACGGTAGGCTGAAGTATGAATGATATAACTATTTTATTTACCCAAATAATGTACAGAACAGTGTAGCATCAAGCATTTAGAAATCTGATTTGACTGAGTAAAATGTTTTTTTGTTTGAGTGGGTAGATCTGTGCTGTGGAGGAGTATACTGGTGTATCTAGTAACCTAGTAGTAGTATAGGTTTTCATCAAGATAAACGATATTGTTTCATAGGTATCTAAGCTTACCTCTTTGTTAACTTAGAAAGACAGAAACATCCAATTGAGTTTAGTTATGATGAATGACTTTATTTTTTGACTTCCATTTTTAAATTATATGGCAGCACAAACTGAAAGAATTCAAGTCAGTGTGTGTGTGTGTGCTATTGAATCAACTGTCATAACAGGTACATAGTGTGTACACATCAAAAATCCCTTTGCCATTAACAAGTAATGCTGAACTTAACACAAATACACTTAAATCAGTCTCACTATACATCAAAACACTAATCTGCATGTACATGTGCCATTAACCTGTGTGTTATTGAATCAACTGTCATAACAGGTACATAGTGTGTACACATCAAAAATCCCTTTGCCATTAACAAGTAATGCTGAACTTAAGAACACAAATACACTTTAATAAATAAATCTCACTATACAGCAAAACACTTGTCTGCCTGTACATGTGCCATTAACCCTCCTGTCACCATCCCTGGTCAAATTGACCCAATCTGTTTTGAATGTTTCTTCTGTCCTCCCTCCTACCCTCCTTTCCTTTTCCTTCTTTCTTCCCTTCCTTCCCTCTTTCTTTCCTCCATCCTCCTTACTTTCTCTCTCCTTTTCTTCCTCTCTTCCTTCTCCATCCTTCCTTCCTTCCTCCATCCTTGCTTCTGAAGAAATCATGCATATTGTTTGGTTAGAAATAATATTAAGTCAGAAAATCACTTTCCTTAAACTGTAACACACAGGATAGGTAGCTATAACATGCAATTATATCATCATTTAATGATATGTATCATTAGATGCACACATACTGTACATACACACACACACACACACACACAGAGTCTTTATAGTCAATACGTGTAGCTTAGGGTTGCTGTTTGTTTTTTCCACATTTACCAGTGTTGTGTCGAGATCTGTTTCCGGCATTGATATGTTATTCATTTTTATACAAGTAATATTCATACTGGTTTGATTAAACACTTTGACAGGCTAGTATTTCCCATCTTTGCTGAGCGATAGGTTTGTGCTTTTACTTTTGTGAGTTTATTTGTGTTAATCACTGAAATCAACCAGCGTTTATTAGGGACATATTTTTCACCACATTTTTTTTCTTTTACATAAAACTCTTGTTCAGCAAAGATGGGAAACACTATCACAGTGTTTACTCAAACGATGTATGAAGATTAGTTGTATAAAACATAGATAAACAGATATTGACGGACGAACACATTTCGACACAACAGGCTAATTGCAGGCTAATGTTTACCATAGACATCAATTCGTTATGCTAAACTAGCATACTGTGCTTACTCTAAATACGACTTAACATGCAATTATATCGTCCATTAATGATATAACGTTATATCATTAGGTGCACACATACATACACACACAGTGAGGGTCCTTGTAGTCGATAAGTCTAGCTAAGCGTTGCGGTTTGTTTTCTCCACATTTAACGGTGCAGGCTAATGTTTCCTGTAGACTTCAATACGTTATGCTAAGCTAGCGTAGCCTACCGTGCTTACTCTAGATACGACTTAACATGCAATTATATCGTCCATTAATGATATATATCATTAGGTGCGCGCGCACACACACACACACACACACACACACACACACACACACACAGTAAAGGTCTTTGTAGTCGATAAGTCTAGCTTAGGGTTGCGGTTTGTTTTTACCGGTGCAGGCTAATGTTTCCCATAGACGTTATGCTAAGTTAGCACACTGTGCTTACTCTAGATACGACTTAGTTATCAACTTAATTTAAACATTTGTAAATCATTAAACACGACACACTGTGAGCGACTGTTTACTTACCCTTATTTTCTCGTTTTAAGCCGAAACAGTGCAAGTCTGCAAGACAGAGTTGAAATGCATCCAGAGTGCATCCTGTAATTTTTTGAATTTCGACTCGAACAAACTGATTGGCAGCTCTGATGGGGGTGGCCAGCAGGGTGGCCAATCATATTCCAGGGGTGGCCGGTGCCACCCCCAGCCACCCCTGTAGACCCCGCCCCAGAAAGGCTCCCTGTTATCCCTCCTGCACAGATGGGTTACCGACGCCCAATTTGCTTGAAAAGACAAAAGGAGGACTCTAACCGTAAGAGCAGAAAATGGAGATGAAGATACCTCCGCCCATCATCATCATCATCATCGTCATCTCAGCAGGGCGGAGGGGGCGCGTGCTGCAAGTGTGCCTCTTAATTTCAGCAGCGCTTGTCTTCTGTGCACCAACATGTAGAGTTTTTAAACATCTAAAACTCACAATTTACACAACTAAGATGTATTAAAGATGAGAGATGTATTATTTATTGGTTAAATAAAAGTAAAACAAACTAACTAATTAAAACATTTACAAAAACGTGAGTGAAGATCACAGAATAAACCTGTTTTTGGACAACAGTGCCACATTACTTTGTCATCCAAACAAATGTAATCAGCTTTAAACTCAACATAATCACAATGAAGTATTACATGTAATACAACCTTCCCTTCAAATACAAGATATAAAATAAATATTATTAATACAAATTCATTTAAAATGGTGGGAGTCAATCCATTCTTTAAAATACAAATAGAGCAAGGTTGAGTTTTCATCTTAGTTAGAAATAAGGATTGTTTTAATAATTAATTGTACTTTGTGCTTAATGTATTGGGTTCATGGATTTATCCATAGACCCTTCTGGGGTTACCCCTTTCTTTTTTTTTCTTTTTTTTCTACAAAATCATCACCTGCAGGAAATTCTTATTTCAACCTGCATATTTAAAGGCTTTGTAAATAAATGTGAATTGAACTGATATCATTTTAATTTATGTTGCATAAAACAATACAGAAACATCAAACAATTTCTGACATAGTTTCCATTCACAGTTACTGTTATCATTTTTTTTAAAACATTAACAAAAATGTGGTAAATTATATGATACAGACCAACATAAGTCATTGAAAACAATCATTATTCCATCCAGTTCTAACTCCTGTGTTTATCATGTGACTAAAACAGACAGAAAATAAACATAGAATAAAACCATGTCTTTGTCAGTACAATGACAGAGATATTGATGGAAGAACAGAAGTGAGTTTGGTTTTAATCAAGAAAACACGTCAAATGGACAGATATGAGTTCTGTGTCATGGGCCACTTCTCTGCCTTTGTGCCTGGTGACCTTTGACCTTCAATCACACACCTGGCTCAGTGTGCTGTATTTGAGCCCCAGGTTTTCATGAAGTCAGTGTCAGAACATCTTCAAGGGTTCTCCACACTGTGGTTCCTGAACTGAACCATGTGTTCTGTCCCATTGGGCTCCCAGGTGCTTCTGCTCAGGACCACCAAAGGTTTTCACTGAGAAAACTCCTGTCACTTCAGACATTTACATGTACAGTTGACTTGGACACTGGATGTAAGTAATACTTTAAAATCTATTTATTTTATTGTGCCTTTAATCAGTAGACATAATCAATCACATGTGTATGATAGATTGGATATTGACATTGGTAAGTTTTAAATATGTTTTGTATGACATTAACGTTATGCTCCTGAGTTGTCTGGTTGTTGTTTACGTTAGTTCAACAGATGCAAACAATAACAACCTTTGAATAAATAAATGTAAATACAATCTTAGAAAAATAAAATGGTTAAAATCTACTGAAGCATTATATTATATCAATAGTAATGTTTCCAAATGCAAGGTAGCATATTTTGATAGAATAATGTGAATTTGTAGAGATGATTGTTTTGGCTGCTGGTAGCTCATTTTGAAGGGGGATGCCCTCCTCTCCTGTTCTGGTAATTTGACCTGCTACTATGGACCTTGTCTGTCGTCTTGATGCTTCAGGCTACATTGATGAAAACAGAAGATGTGGAAGTGGCGTCTAATTTTCAGATTTTCATCTGTGTTCCAACGAGTGTTTTCAGGAAGAAATCTTTGTTCAAACGAAGACGCAACATTAAGTGAAATATGATTTAGATATGTATGCTAGGTGGCACTGTGATGGAACGCCTGCATGTCCTTTGGTGTTTCCTGGGGAACACAAACAAGATGGCTGCTACCGAGAAGAACTTTATTTAGACTGATGAGGAGGTGGAATTATTCCTACAATGGACTTCAAACTTTCAGACCAACATATTACAAGGTGACATTGATTGGGAGTCGTGTCGGACTACGGCTGTGTCCAAAATCACACTCCCTAGTCCCTACATGGGGAAATAAATGTTCTGCACTACATAGTAAACTACTACGGCGCTGTGTTATGTCATCACAGTTGAACAATTAAACCCGTACTAGTGTCGTCTGCTACAAAATTAAAAAGTCATGAAATGGACAGACTAATGTTTACCATTAACTGAACAGCTGCTGTAGTTCTGTCAGTATGTCATACAATCTCAATCAGTCTGTTTCTTTTTATCATAAATCTTTTTTGTTTGTTTGTTTGTTTAATGCATGATGGGATATTGTGCTTTGGTTAGTGATCATCTATAGACTATGGCTGTGTCCAAAATCACTCCCTAACCCCTCCATGGATCACTATATAGACCTTATGTACTTCACCATACAGACCTTCTATAGCAACGTTGTACACTGAAAAAAGTGAGCATGGGTAACCTCTGATGTAAGGAAGGATTTCTATTTAATGAGCTATTATTGTTCTGTTTATATTACTTTCAATGTAAACAAATGCCCCTTGGTTCAAAGTAACTGGCAGACAATTTTCCATTCAAGTGAAAACGTTGCATGTCACGTGACGTGCGTACGTACTGACGTCACGGCACAACCAAAGTTGAACTGACTTTAAATCCGCCATTTTCTTCTCTCGCAAGAAGCTCGGACAGGAACACCAGAGAAAAACATCGGTAAGAAATGTACATGACTGCGTACATATATACACTATTGTTATACAAGGTGGTGTTCCGCTGTCTTTTACCACACAATGTCAGTGAAAAGCCACGACTCTTAGGTACAGCCTCGTTCAGGTTAAGCTAACGTTAGCTAGTGAATCTATATGGATGACGTTAGCTTAGCAGACTCCGCTTTCTGAAGTCGTACATGTGTATGATGACCAGACGTCCACTTTTTCCTGGAAAGTTCTCTTTGAGACCTAAAATATGTCTGGGCGGAATTTCAGAAACGTCCGGAATTCCCATTGCATTTAACTTACTGCCCCCCCCCCCCCCCAGGGCAGTAAGTTAAATGTTTGTTATAGTGGTCGGGTCGGTTCACCCCAGCGTGCACGTGCACACAGGCCTGTCATCAATGATAGTTTTCAGTGACATTAATATTTGTGTTTAAACAAAAGGGGAAAACGTCGTTTGCACATCCCAATAGAAAAACACAATGGTCTTGTTTGAGTGTCACTTTGCTCTCATTAACAAATGTGTCATTTCTTCTAGGCCTGAAATTACGTTGTTAAAATCAGCGATGTTTACTGGGTAAGTGGTCATATTTGAATGTCATGCAGCTGAGTGTTGGGTGTAACTATATGCTCAGAATTATTATGAGAAGCATTATTCTTGTTAATCACTCATGATGGGGAGTTTTATTACATAAAGTTTTCACTATCACTTCTCCCAATAATTCGGGTCTCTCTTCTGCTCCAATCACCTCACCCTCCCCTCTTCAGTCTTCTGTGGAATGGACTTGCAAAGACTGTGGTGTCACCAAATTACGACAATTTCAACTTCTGAAGCATTACAAACTTCAGCATAGCTCTTTTGGACGTCACCGTGGAGTTCATGGAGTTTAAATGACACTTGTTTAATTGAGACTAGACCAGGAGTCTGCAACCCTGGTCCTAGGGTGCCACACCTAAAAGCTGTTATTACTCTTCTGCAGAGACTGATGATGGGTTCATCATTTGAATCAGGTGATGCATCTGAAACATGCAGGATAGTGGCACTGTAGGACCAGGATTGACCCCT
Source organism: Siphamia tubifer (assembly GCA_020466265.1). Lineage (NCBI taxonomy): Eukaryota > Metazoa > Chordata > Actinopteri > Kurtiformes > Apogonidae > Siphamia > Siphamia tubifer. Next base: position 1,812,994 of record CM035789.1, on the reverse strand, counting down.
GGACAAGACTGTTGATGTTAACAGTTGTCATGTAACATTGTTGGTGGATATTCAGTCTGTTTTTTTTTTTTTTTTGCATGCTAAATGCACTGCTACAGAATTAAATTGTGTGTATTTTATATATTTTTTTAATCTATTGAAAGATCGAGCAATTGTCCCAAACCATTTTGAGTGGTTTCTTGTGCCTTTGAACAACTGAAGTTGACATATTGAAAAAGTATTTAATTTCTCTACATTTCCATAATAACTTGCCCAGTTTACCCCAAACTAATTTCACAAGGTTACTGAAATGTAATAAAATAAATGTGAGGAGTTGGAACTTCATAACTTTATGTTGGCTTTAAGTAAATTGGTTGGTTGTGACAAGTTGATGCGATTTCATTAGTTTTTTTTTCTGAAAGTGGAAAAGTATATTGTATTCTTACAACATATTGCATAAAAGTCATGGAAGATTTTGGCTCAATCCAGGGTGAAAATATAAGTTAAGCAGCAACGTGAACATGTGCATTTGTTGCTGTTGAGTCGACCCAGTGTGTCTCAAACACCCCCAGCAGGAAGGAGTCTACAGATTTTTGCATGTTCACATCCCAACAGTGCCATGTGAACAAAAGGCACTTCTGATAAAATATATATATTTGTTTTTAAGCTGTGATCATCTTTGTGTCAACAGCCCCTAACCCTGCCTTTAGTTCAGTGTAGAGTTCATGTCCACTTCCATCTGAACTCTAACTCTACCTACATTCTTTTCCCCCTCTATAATAAAATACATGCTTCAGCTCCTTCCAAACTCAACTTGGGTCCTCATTACCTTCTGAAACTAGAAAAGCACCCCCCCCCCCCCCCCCCCACACACACACATGTTTTGTTCTTCCCATTACCACAATACCCTGAAAATGTCTTCAAAAGTAAAAACATAACCTCGTTGGTGGTAATTAAACTAATACGAGCTGTTTTAGGTTTGTGCTTTTTTCTTTTTTTAACTTTTCTTTTACCAGAGAAACTGAGGTGAAATGTTTGTTATTCAAGAATGTTTTCGTAAAGTTAAACAGCAACAAAGGATCAGCCAAACACTATGTATATATGTATATATATATATATATATATATATATATATATATATACACACACACACACAATCTATATTCTATTCATGTAGAAGTGTAAAAAGTTAGTTTTAAATGTCAGGACATTTACAAACATGTTTGTTCTGCATTAACAGTTTGACTTTAGGTTTTGTGGTCTCATTTTAACACTGATAAACACATTTAGGTTTTGTGGTCTCATTTTAACACTGATAAACACACATTTGATGAATGTTTGGATGCGGAAAACTGAGTCCAGCTGAAGGAGACAATTGTATCCTGGAGCTTCAGATGTTTTTTTTTTTTTTCATTTGAACATTAATGATGGTCTGCAGATGGAGCAGCCACGCCGAAACTGCGTGGAGATCAAGTGTTGTGCGTGTTTAGAAAGTTTGTTTGGTTTTTGTGTGTGTGTGTGTGTGTGTGTGCGGAGGTGGATACAGAGGAGTGATGGAGGGGGTGGATAGATGTACATATAAAACGGGGGTGGGTGGGGGGGTGGGGAATGGAGGCTCGGTAACAGACGACCATCTGGTCCCCGTGGCGCGTGCTGCGCGCGTGGTTCCCCTGAGTGCAGTGGCATTTGACGGGCTGTCATTGCACCTGCGCAGTTTTTACTCAAATATTTAAAGTAATGTTTTAATGTAAGTTTAGTTTCACATATCTTTGTAGGTGTTTATTAAATCACACCTGATCGTAGATCATCCAGTTACTGTTATTTATCCTATAAATATACACTTTCAATTTATTTTTTACCAGAGGCTTTTGTGAAGTAAATGCATGTTCTTTCTTTATCCACCCCTCTGTTACCCCCCCCCCCCATTCCTGCCTTACGCGTTGGTCACAACAGCACCATGCATACACCCTACAGGTAGACCCCCCCCCCCCCCGGGTACAAACAGCATAAACACGTCACATGCAAAACTATTGTTGTCAAACTGTAGACGCAGATGTTATTTGAAATAGCGTGGCTTGGGTTTGTATCTGAGGAAACTTCTTACACACAAGCCTGACCCCTATTCCAGTCATGTGTGTATTACACTCCTTTGTTCCAACACCCTACGGAACATATAACATCAATGTCCTTGTCATCTTTTCCAGTTACTTTTATTTGGTAAATGTACGATATATACCAAATAAAAGTAACTGGAAAAGATGACAAGGACATTGATCACACAAACAATTCCTGATAATTCCAATTAAAATGTGTAATTGCAAAGGCATTGTATTTTATTGCTTTGATTTCTGTTTTTTATCTACAATGTTCCATTTGTTAGATCATACAATGAATGAAAATGTTTGAGGCACTGCGTAATTACGCACACGTAACAATGACTTTTTAAATATAAGTAGTCAAAGAAAAATCGCAACTTGAACAATTATATATGAAATTAGTAAACCTTTCATTAATCAGTGAAATATAAGTGAAAGGTTTTATTTGATTCATATTTTGTTGAATGTCCCTCGTTTCCAAATTCAAACGTATTTACGCACATGGAAACAAAGTGGGATTTTTAAGGATTATGTATGAAATAATTGAGCACGTATTTAATTAACGAAACATAAATGAAATATTATATTTAAGTCATTTTTTGTCAAAGAAACTACGTTGTTTCTAACTAAGCATATTTATTCACACATGGAAACAAAAGGAAAAACACATTTAACTATTAATTATATATATATATATATATATATAATCTCAAATGACTGAGTAAATAATTAATTGCCGAAATATAAATGAAAGATTAGATTTAATTCATGTTTTGTGGAATAATTGTTGTGTCCAACTCGAAGCATCTTTACGCACGAACAATGATTTTTAAGGAAACAAAGAAAGATGCATAATTTCAACAATTATATGTAAATATTTCATTATTCAATGAAACATCAATGAAATATGTTATTGAATGTATATATTGTGGAAGAATTGTCCTGGTTTCCAACTTGAAGCATCTTTACGCACACATCTGTGGCCTCTTGACACAGTTTTTTATTTTATTTTTTATTTTTTTGCATCGATCATAAAGTAGACACGCAGTGCAGTTGTTACGCTTGGCTTAAAGTTAGAAGACAGATGGTTATCTTTTTAAAATTTGATGCCTTTGTGTTGTTTTCATCGACATGCGTAACCAGTCCAAGTCGTTTGGTGTTGGCTTGGGGGCGTATCCGTGACGCACGGAAACCGACGCCAAAGTCCGGGATAAATACCGCAGTTCTGGGCCGTTACGGACACATTTCCCTCCTTTACCTCTGCTGAACACTTCTGAACATAGAAGAAGTTCAAAAAAAAATGTCTCCAAACATGATCTGTGAAGCTCTGCAGTCTCCAGTGGCCAAAAGAAAAGAAGCCATTGAGCTCAGAAAGGTAAGCATTTTTGTCTCATTTTACGTCTGAATGTGTTTGTTACTCTTTATTTTATGAATTAACACTCATTATCCTGTGGTTTTTATTTTTCCAGACTATGAAACCTCTGATGGAGAAAAGAAGACGTGCTCGTATCAATGAGAGCCTGAACCATCTGAAAAACCTGATCCTTCCCCTCACAGGCAGAGATGTAAGTTAAACTCTACAACTACTTTACTGACTTACAATAAGATATATATTTTTCATATATATATTTTAGATTTTCTGGGTGATTGTGGCTCATGGCATGTTCTTCTTTTCTTTCCTGCAGAAGAGTCGTTACTCCAAACTTGAGAAAGCTGACATTTTGGAAATGACTGTGAGGTTCCTCAGTGATATTCCTCCTGTTAACACCAAAAGTAAGTTCTTTTTCTGTTCAACATGTTCACTCATTAGTATTACCCTTCCTTTGTGAGAGTCCTAAGATACTATTTGAAGGCCCCTAGTTCTTTTGTTTCATTTTCAAACTATAACGATATTTTTAAAGTCATGTGACAATCTATTATGAATGAAACAGACTCCAGTTAAAATTAAACATCTTAAGTTGAGTCACTCAGGCAAATTAAACTGATTAAAAAAAGCTGTAAAAACAAGAAAAGAACAATCGTCTATATGTTAAAGAATAAGACGGGATATTATTAATTATCCTCAGATGATGCTCAACATGCAGCTCTGGTGCCCCCTAGTGGATTTTAAGGACATAGTTCCCCCTAAAGCACCAAGAAAGAAACACTGAAACAAGTAAAACAGTGAATTAACTTAAAATCCTTCTTAAATTTTGACTTTTTATGGTCACACACAGAAAAATCTAGTTGAGTGAATTAAACTACATTGCATAGGGTTAATTTGATTAATTGTAGATATTTTATATGACCTATTGAAGAAGACTTTTTAAGTTGATTCAATGATTAACTTTTTTCAGTGTATAAATAAAGTGTATTATTATTATTATTATTATTATTATTATTATTATTATTATTATTATAGTGAGACACGCACATGTAAATATTCTAAATACTACAGTTGAATTAATTTAAAGCTGTGAAACTAACAGATTTGTTTTGTCTCCAGATGCTACAGACACTTACAGGGACGGCTACAAAACCTGCCTCCAGCGCGTGTCCGCTCTACTTCCGAACACGCGCCTGGACCAGGGCGCGTGCCAGCGCATCAACGACTTCATCCAACAGTCCATGAGCGCGCGCATCACGCCGACCTGTCTGAACTGCTGCGCACAAAGCTCCAGGAGCCTTCCTCACATCCAGAAGACCCTCATGAGCCTCAAATCTAACGTCAGCCCCAAACTGGAGCTCCAGTCCGGCCACGGGACCCCGGTGGCCCCCTGTAGGGCGCAGCCGGGCCCTCAGGCCGTGGACGGAACCATGTGGAGACCCTGGTAAAAGAATGGACACAGGGCTGTATAGAAACAAGGGGGAAAGGGCAGGGGCTTTGGGATAAACTTGTAAATATTCGTTGATGAGTTCCACATTCATCGTTACATCGTTTGGTTGAGTATTATATACTTCCTTACTGCGCACGCGTCTAATGTCCGGTATAAGATGACATGTTTAGACAGTCGTATTTTCTTCAAATCCGCATGTATGTTTACGTTCAGTATATTTAGTCCTATCGTGGGCTGAATGATGAAGGGCCACTGAACCCGCCCTGTAAGACCCAAAGGGTCATGTTAGTAAGAATCTGTACTTTTGAGTCTGTGCAGATCAACTCTGTAGACACTTCATTTGTCACTAAAAGTATCTCTGTTGGGATGTGTTTTATTTTTGCAGTTCTTTGCAAAGTTGTATGTATGTTATATATATAAATAAAACTGCGATGTCGTGGTTAAATGTTGTATTTTTAATTTTTTTTGCTCCTGATCTTTTTTTTTGTTTTTTTTTAATTTGAATGAACTAATGGCAGAGCAAATGCATTAATATACAGAAGTGGTCAAAGTACTTAAGTAGAAGTACAGCTACTTGTGTGAAATACTTTAGTAAAAGTAGTACTGATTCTTCAACTCCTTTACTAAAGTAAAAAAAATTCAATTGTAATAAATTACAAAAGTAAAACCGCATTTATTTATTTATTGCCATGAACGCAATAATAATTTATTTAAGCAGGAAAAAAATCAGTAAAGTTTCAAAAATATCTAAAATAAAGACTTTAAAAGTGAGTTACTGTATAGATAATGTCACTGGTACTCAGTTTTGTGGGTAAAAAAAAAGTCATGAATTTTATCGTTTAAACTTCCAGTAATTTTTGTCTAAATCTCACTTAAATGTCTTAATAAAAGTAAAATTAAAAATGCGATTAAAAAGTCAAAGTTCCCAGTCATTAAGAACAACCAGAATTATTCCACATACAAGGCGCACTGTGTTTTTTGTAGAAAATGTAAGTATTTTAAGTCACTTTATATTTGGACAAATTAGTGATTATGAACTGTATGTTTATTTGAATGACTGAATAAACTATACGAATAATCTGGATTAGAATCTAAAAAAGTTATCTTAAACTTGTTTATTCAAAAGGATGTATAAAACTAGTCTAATAAAATATATAATATTATCTGAATAAGTGAATATTTAGTTATGAGGTAGAAGAAAAGGTTAATGTCTTATATTGTAATAAAACTATCATGGTTAAAAGACAATATATTAATTGTATTTATAGTAAAAGTGAAGTGACATAAAGTAAACCGTGTTAATGTAGTATCTATTAGACTTTAGTTTGTAAAAGGGGTGGAGTTTATAAGTTTCACTTCTTCCCACTCCTGTTCGAATACAAGAACATTTTTGTGACCATTTTCAATGATGTTTGATGATTACTGTGCTCGAAATAAAACTGACCTGAACTCACACAGTAGATGTTGTGGACGCATGCGCACAAACATGATAACGCACCTCATGTTTTGTATTCAACCCTATACACAGTCTCTGCTGCCCCCCCACGGCAGTCTGAGGGACACGCACATGACAAGTTCCCATTTCCGTTTTCCAAATATGTCTTTTACATTTTTTCTCTTCCACAGAAAAGTAACGGAAACGCAAAACAGCTGCCGCGCGTGAGTTTCACTTGAGCCTAAATGAGTCTGCGCGTGCTGGATCTGCCGGGTGTGTTCACGCGCTCTGGAAACAAAGGTATTTGTATTATTAACCCTCTTCCTGTAAACACTTCCTTTACTTTTCCTCCATAAAACACATTTAGTTTTTTATTCGTGGGCACGCGGTGACCACGGCTGTGTCTGACCAAACACAAATCTCGCTCCTCGACGAGATCAGGAACCCCGAGAGTTTATCACCATCATCATCATCATCATCATCCTCAGCCTCACCATCATCATCATGTCGGGAACACAGGAGCGCGAGGCAACATGCAGCCTTCAGTTATGCAGGTATGGACCTTCCAACCCACGCGTGGGCACAGACAGGTCTGTGTTAACGCGATAAATGACCAAAAATGCGCAGTAGTGTTTGCGTGGGTTCTTCCTCACACAGGATCACAACCCGGATAATCCTCCTTCATCCTGTTAGAACCCACGGAGTCTGTACAGGAACACAGTCTGTCTTATTCCCACGCAACATACAAAAGAACTGTGGTTTGAGGTGAATGTAGGGGGTGGGGGGTACATAGTGGAGGCTCTGGGGGGGGGGGGGGGGGGGGGGGGGTCCTGGGTGCAGACCAGTCCTGTGTGTGATGACCTCAAGTGGGTGAACACGGATAGCACAAGGACACGCAGATAATTTAATTAAATGTATAGAGATTTTTCCCTGGGGTGACAGAGGTGAGACAATACTACTACTGGAACCAAATTACAATTTTATTTATACTTCATTTTAGTTTAGTTTTAACTAAGTTAAGTTATTATTTTGTAAATATTATTTTGTATTAAATTTGTTCCTTATTTTGTTTTATATTTCTACATTTAATGTTGTATTTTATTATTTTTCTTCAGTTTTCTTCCATTTGTGTCTTATTTTATTATTTTGTTTTATTATCCATTTTTGGCTCTTATTGTCCATGTTGTTGCTTATCTTTTATTACTTTTTGACTGGAACTGTTCTCCAAAAACCACAGTGCGCCTTAAATATGGATTAATTCTGGTTGTGCTTAGTGACTGGGATTTTTTTCTTTTTGTCTGATAATTATGCTTTTTAATCACATAATTTTGACTTTTTATCTCAGGATATGGATTCTTTTAAAGTTTGATTTAGCAGTTCCACGTTACAACTCAACAAAGTTGAGTCCGTGTGACTGTTTACCTTCACTTAATGTACCTTATATATGAAAACATAAAATAAACCATTCATTGACAGTTCAGACTTAGACTTAGACTTTATTTGTCATTGTTTCATAAAACAGGTTCAGTGAACAACGAAATTGAATGCAGTCATGTCCGCGGTGCAGTTTTAGCATGCAAATGACACAAGAATAAGATAAGAAATAAGGTAAAAAGAAGTAAGATAAAAATAAGAACATACGTTAAATATAGTATAAACAATTTGTGCATTAAACTATGATAAATCAACAAGGGCTGAGTTGTATACACAGTATACAGGTGAGTGTAAAGTACTTTAACGTACTAATAAATAGATAAGTGGGTATTGCACAGTGGTTGTAATTGCACAGTTATTGCACTGGATGAAAGAGGAAGAAGGAAATTGCACAGAGCTGGCCAGTTCAGACAGTGAGGGGAGGGAGCAGCCGATGATCCTCTGTGCGGTGTTGATTATCCGCTGGAGCGCCTTCTTCTCTGCGGCCGTGCAGCTCCAGTACCACACGCCCATGCAGTAGGTGAGGACGCTCTCGATAGAACACCGGTAGAAGGACACCAACAGTTCCTGCCGGAGGTTGTCTTTCCTGAGGACTCTCAGGAAGTACAGTCTCTGGTTCGCTTTTTTTGTGATGACGTGGGTGTTGGTGCTCCATTTCAGGTCATCGCTGAGGTGGACGCCCAGGAAGCGGAAAGTGGAGGCTCTTTCAACCTCGTCTCCGTTGATGAGCAGGGGTTGGAAGTCTGTTTTCCTCTTCCTGAAGTCTATGGCGAACTCCCTTGTTTTTGAGGTGTTCAGGAGCAGATTGTTTGCCACGCCCATCGTCGCCAGACTCAGCACCTCGTCCCGGTACGCTGACTCGTCTCCCTCTGTGATGAGTCCCACCACAGTGATGTCGTCAGCGAACTTGATGATGAGGTTGCTGTTGTGTGTTGGGGTGACGTCGTGGGTGTAGATGGAGTAGAGGAGGGGGCTCAGTACGCAGCCTTGTGGTGCGCCGATGCTGAGGGTGAGGGTTGAGGAGACATGGTTACCCATCCTCACGCTCTGGGGGCGGTTAGAAAGGAAGTCCATTATCCAATTGCATGTGGAGATCGGGAGACCCAGGTCTTGCAGCTTGGACACCAGTCTGCTGGGAATGATGGTGTTAAACGCCGAGCTATAGTCCACGAAGAGCAGCCTCGCGTAGTTTCCTGGTTTCTCCAGGTGGCTAATGGTGGAGTGCAGGGCTGTGGCGATGGCGTCCTCCGTGGATCTGTTTGCTCTGTAGGCAAACTGGTGGGGGTCAAACCCGGGGGGGAGGGCTGCTGTGATGTGTGTCCTTATCAGCTTCTCGAAGCACTTAGTGATGATGGGAGTTAGTGCTACAGGGCGGTAGTCGTTGGAGCAGCTGATGTTGTTTTTTTTTTGGAACAGGGATGATGGTGGAGGTCTTCATGCATGATGGTACGACAGCCTGAGAGAGGGACTGGTTGAAAATCTTGGTGAAGACTCCCGCCAGTTGATCTGCACACTCTCTCAGTACTTGTCCTGGGATTCCGTCGGGGCCTGTGGCCTTCCGTGGGTTCGCTGCTTTCAGCATGCGCCTCACCTCGTGTTCTTCAACCTTGTGTGTATAGCTGCAGTGAGGTGACAGTGGGGGGGAGGGGGTGGGGAGGGTGGGTGGAGTGGTAGGTGGTTGGGAGGGAGTTGAGGTGGCTGCGGGTGGTTCCCTGCCGAAGCGAGCAAAGAAGCTGTTCAGTTCTTCCACTTTGGAGGCATCACCGACAGCCGTGGGTTTGTCGTTCCTGAAGTTGGTCAGGTGTTGAATTCCCTGCCATACTTTCCTGGTGTTATGGCTTTGCAGACAGTCCTCGATCTCACCCTTGTAGTCCGCCTTAGCTTGTTTTATGCCTCTCCTTAGGTTAGCTCTGGCGGCACTATAAAGCGCTCGATCGCCTCTTATAGTGTGAAAATACAGTCAATAAATAATTAAACTTATCATTGACAGTGATTATTCATGGACACTCAGTACGTACTCCATCAGATGTAGGACACTATGTTTACACATGATCATTTAGAATTACACTAAAAGGAAAGAGAGGTGTTGGCCCAGTGTTGGTCTAGTGTTGGCCTAGTGTTGACCTAGTGTTGGTCTAGTGTTGGCCTAGTGTTGACCTAGTGTTGGTCTAGTGTTGACCTAGTGTTGGTCTAGTGTTCAGCTAATGTTGGCTCAGTCTTCACTCATGGTTACCCAATACCCACAATGCAATGCAGCAAACACCAGATCCACCAGACATGCGTCTATATGTCAGAGTGAATAGGCTCTGCCCCTCCCTCACACAAACTTTACTTTATATATAATGTAAATTAAAAAAGACACTTGTATTGTATGTTTTCACTTTTCTAATTCAAACTAGTACTTTGGTTTATTAATGACATTTTTATTAAGTATTTACACTAAAAATTTTAATTACAATCAACCTCAGGGTGTACAGTGCAGTGACGCAGAATAGGTGTCATTAGATTTAGGAAAAAGTAGGTCCAAGTCCCTGTTTTTATGAGTGAATGGGTGAATGGTTGAAATTCCAAACGTCCTTCCAGCTGATGTGATGCATCATCACAGGTGTAGACATAACATCAACAGAACAAGCCCCGCCCTTTGAAAATGTTTGACCTGATTTGGCCTATCTCTTCATTTAATTGTTTTTATTTGACTCCTGTTTGACAAGAAAAAAAATCCGACTGAGATTAAGATCTTCTATTTTTAAAGAGACTTCTACAGGAAATACAACAAACATTTCCACCAGCATCGTTTAGACAAGTCACATGACCAAGAACAACAGTCATTAAGTCAGTCTGTAGAGCTCTGACCTTAGATGTAAAAACACTCCAGTTTACAGTCTGTAGCTATATACTCTATGTTTGAGGAGCAGTGTAGACGGATGACCTTTGACCCTAATCTGTACAAATGAATGGTACAGAAAGGAGCAAATGATCATGTGATCGCAAACCATAACAATCAACACATGTTCTTGTTATTAAACTACAGACGTAGAGAAGAAGTCCAAGTATGACCATGGACATAAAGATTGACCAGTGTCCCCACCCCCTAGTGGACAGGACCAGTGTCCCCACCCTCTAGTGGACAGGACCAGTGTCCCCGCCCCCTAGTGGACAGGACCAGTGTCCCCGCCCCCTAGTGGACAGGACCAGTGTCCCCACCCTCTAGTGGACAGGACCAGTGTCCCCGGCCCCTAGTGGACAGGACCAGTGTCCCCGCCCCCTAGTGGACAGGACCAGTGTCCCCGCCCCCTAGTGGACAGGACCAGTGTCCCCGCCCCCTAGTGGACATGTCCAGTGTCCCAGGCCCCTAGTGCAGTGGTTCTCAAATGGGGGTACGTGGAGGTACTCCAGGGGGGAGGCCTCCACCATACTTTACAAAATTCTTTTAAAAATATTAGTGCTGTATCTTCCGCACTATACGAAGCATTAAGTGAAGTCAAAATCATGAAATAAAAAGTCTGAATTGTGAGGAAAAAAAGTCAAACTCATGAGTTAAAAACTGATATATGTTTGGATTTAATGTTTATTGAAGTGTGTTTGATCTGCTTCTGTTAATGAACAGCTGATTAATCTGTGACTAAAACCTGTTAATAATTTAAACTACACGTCTGGAGAACATGTGACGTCACATCCTCCACTCACTGTAGTCTCTTACTAAGCCCACATAAAACCTAACCCACATAACAGCTAACCCACATGATGTTTTATGTGAAATAGTTAAATGAAATGAAAATGCTTAAAGAGCAAAATGTGGTTTCTAGGTTTTTATTATGATAGTATTTTACTGATCTGACCCATTGTGATCTGTATGTGGAATTAAATTATCAGGATATTCACTGTCATCTTTGGATTTCACAAAGTTATCCTACGGGCCGGAATGGACCCTTTTGGGGGCCGGATTTGGCCCCGGGCCGCATGTTTGACACCCCTGGTTTAAACCCTTTACCCGCCCTGGAGGTCCATAAGGAAAAGAAGCGCACCTCAGTTCCAGGGCCAAATGTAAACAGCTCTTCTTTGGGGTGTTAAACAGACATCCAGCAGTAATCTATTTTTATTAACCCTTTAACCGCTGATGCATCAGAGCTGAGTCATTCTGAATGGATGGTTTAGTTGAAAAATTCAGAATAATTAACTTTTTTTTTTAAATTTTACTGATATTTTTGTTGATGGAACTGATGTACAGGTGTTAAAAAAATAACTGATTTAGAAAAGGACTAAAACTACTGGAACCAAATTACAACACTAGTCATTTATTCCTTTTTTTAAACTTAATTTTATTTAGTTTTGTAGTCAGAGGTGACTTTATTTATATATTTATAATCAGTGTTGACAGGTGGAGCAGCTGAACACTAGGATATAATATATGATAATAAGATGTTTGGAACACAACACCAGTTTGGATTTTATTTTACTATTGACAATTGTAGTTTCAGGATGTGAAATATTTATTTTCATCAACTTTTGCTAAAATGTGTGTATTTCAACAGTTATTTCAACAGTTATTTCAACAGTTATTTCAACAGTTATTTCAACAGTTATTCATATTTTCCCAAAATTTCCAAATTTAGCCACTTTGGAAAAATTGATAATTCCCCCAGTGTCACCTCTGTAAAATGCATTTTTACACATAACCATAGAAGAAAATGCTGTAAAACTGAACATTTTTACAAATAAAGTGTCAAGACACTGGTGTGTTAGTAAATGTTGTTTCAGTCCACAGACAAATACACCCTGGATTACACCCAAAAAATGAAGGCAAAGAGGAAGAAAATCTAAATGTCTTTATATTATATATTTCTAAGTCTGCAGTTTGTTCCCTGTTAAATATTCAAATTAAAACTAGTTAAAGTTCAGTGTTTTATTCCAAACTACAGGGCGTTACCTTTACTAAGAACACATTAAATGTACGGTTGAAGAACAGTTGGAGTTTTCATTAGCAGGTCTTTTTCAGGTGTTTTAAGCTAAATCAACCTGTAACGGTACAGTAAGATATTTAACAACATTAAACTGGATGTTGTTGAAGCGTATAATTCCATTAAATCAATAACTGTATTGTTATTTGATCCCTGTATTAAAAACCAGACTCATTAGACAGATCCAGTTGGACCGGTGCTGACACATGAGGCGCTCCATCTATATATTC
>CM035789.1:1790046-1795046 GCA_020466265.1 Siphamia tubifer | reverse complement strand
GTGGTCCACATTCAAACCAATTCAATCTCATAATAACCTATAAATATTCACAAGTAAAAATATGGATCTTTGTAAATGGAATCTTTTTTCATTTCGTGACACTAAAATAAAATATCATTTCACAAAAAAGCTCAATAATCAGAACAAATATCAAAAATTGGAAATGTCTTAAAAGAAGTTGAATGTAAATGTGTAAATGATAAACTAAAGCCTAATATTGTTTGTTTTCATGACATCATTTTACTTTTTTCCCTCTAAAACACAGACAAGTTTAAAGTTGACATTATTTAGGCCAAACAAAATAATACGTGTGGTTCCGGTCACCCGACCGACCCAATTTTTTTACGACGAAAATGCCGACTATGTAAACATTTTATCAGTTTGTCAAAATAAATTAAATATAATGAAGCGGTCGACTCTTATCTTGGAAATTCCCAATGACTGATGATGAGAGAATTTATTTGTCCGTATTTAGTCCGTATTCATGTTTACCAACATCTGTCACCTGTCTGACCACCGTGATTTATGACTAGCGACAAACGACGACCATATACATGGTGTCCATGTCCATCAAAACAACCCTCAGTGCATGTGATTGCTGCGCCAGTTTTGATTGGCTGTTGGCCTCTTGATGAATCTTTGGTACATGGTGTGTTAATTTCCCACTCACTTCACGGTTTGTTTCAAAAACACCAGCGTTTGTTTATTAATTGGGAAGATGGTTTCATATCTTTATGGAGCATCTCTTGGTCACACAGACTTGTGTGTCTGGTGTGGGGAACCAAATACAAATCCTCTTCCAGAGCTAAAAAATAAATTTAAAACTGTACTCCCGCTCTGTCAAGATTGTGAGGAATGTGAAGAAGCCAGTAACAAAACAGCAGTATGGTAAGAGGAAATAAGTAGAACAGTAAATAGATAGCTGTATATGTCCACTAAAGCCTTCAATATTGGGGCCTTTATTTCATTAAATAATATTTACATGTGGATAGAATTTACATTTGTACTTAAACTGTATTTTTGTTGAAAAAAAAATCAATAAAAGACAAAATGTTGATGTCAAATCAGATTTTATTGTATTTCAATCATCTAAAATTCATTTATGCTCTCTTAAAACATTCTGTAAATATACATGTACATGTACATGGAAAATCTGAGGCAATGTGTTGATTTTCTAACTGCTGGAAAGAATAACTGATATTAAATCTGAATTTTTGGAGCTTCTTTTTAGAAGACGGGTATATAAAACTGTAAATAAAATAAAATATGGATGACCCACCTACCTACCCAATTTTTCCATGTGATGGGAACCACATATATTATTTTGTTTGGCCTTATGTATTATCACGTTATGGTTTTTTTATTGGTTCGTCCCAATTCAGATCAAATGACATATTTACATATAAAACGTATTTAGTCAAGGAAAAGGAGAAATACAATAGAGATTAAACATGGTTTTAAACTGATATTTGAGTTTTGGTAACAGCAGAGAAAAAAATCCAATGATAATGAACTTTAAAAAGTTGCATTAAATTAAATAAAGTAACCTGACATTGACCAGGACTAGTTTTAAATGAGTTAATGTGTATTTTAGTCAATTCTACATTTGAAGAAAAAAAAAACCTCATGTTAAAAGTCATGAAATGTTATTTTTTATTGTTAAAAATAGATGAATTGTCTATTTTTAATCATTATTACACATACATCTGTGTGACTTTTTATTTTTATTTTAGATGCATTTACTCAAACCTTTTACACTTTTATTTGATATTTTAAATTCAGGCCTTTTTTGTTTCTATTATTTTATTTCTACTTCTAGTCTTCAAACTTCTTCCATCTGTTACTTTTTGCCTTTGGTGAACGGCTGAAAAACTCCTAAATGACCAGAAACAGAAGTGACTCAGATGGTTTTTTTTTACTCTTTCTTTTGTTTACATCAAGATCACGAGTCACTTACAAAAGTATTTTCCATCCAACAGAAGATGATGGCATCAAAGCTGAACTTTATTTTCATTTTAAGGCTTATTTTTACATATTTTTTTAAACTTTCTTTCCCTAAATAAGCCTAAACACCAACACTGGTCCCATGTCGTTTGTGGTTGTTTCTGGTCCTTCTTTCTGTTTTTATCTTTTCAAGATGTTTTTTTTTTCTTGTCTTTTATCAGTCATAGAATAGATTAGAACGTCTGGACTGACTTTTATGGTTGTTTGTGTTTGTTAGTTCAAAGAATGTTTGTAACTGGTCAAACTAGTTTAACCCACTCACTGTTCACTGATGAGGCTTTGAACTGGATTTGATTTATTTACTTTTATTGACTTTTGTCAGTGTTCCAGGGTGAAAAATATTTACTTTTATAAACAAACAGGTGCAAAAGTTTGATGTTTTTCCTTAAAAAATATGTTATTGTTTTATTATTATTATTATTGTTTATTTTCATTACTATTTATTTTTTAAATGTATTTATTTTTTAAAAAGGACTAGATTAGATATGTTAGACTCTTTACCCAGTGACTACTTTAACTATAAATGATGATTACAAACCTGGTCCTGAATAGACATGAAAACCAGTATTTGTGTGTGTGTGTGTTCTTGTATTACTATCTTTGTGGGGACACTACATATATATATATATATATATATATATAATATATATATATATATATATATATATATTATATATATATATATATATATATGGCAGGGCTCATGGACATGTTTTCGGGGTGTTTTTTTTCTATGAATTCGGGGGGTTTATGGGGTTTAGCCCTTATGTCTTTTGTTGGTGCTGGTGCAGTGATGGCTCCTCCTCCTTTTTTGTCATTTCCTGTTTCACTTCGGTTGTAAACGCAGACATTTCTTCTTTTCATTCGCATCAGAATCACTTTCTTTGATGAATAATGAATATTTACTGTGGGGGGGTCTGGGTGGACGCACTCAGAGACTCATGAGGCAGTGGTGGTTCTGTCCTTTACATGTGTCTTCTGAAGCTGGGACGACACAGGTATGGATCTATGAATGAGGGTCAAAGGTCACCAAAAGCATCATGGGTTCATAGTATTCATGTCTGGGGAGTTCCGTTTACTTTCATTAATAGAATTTTATTTCATATTCAGACGAAAAAATGTAGGTAAAGGTTTTTGTTGTATTCTTCATTAGTTAAGGTCTGTGGTAGTAGTAGTAGTAGTAAGTAGTCAGTAGTAGTAGTAGTAGTCAGTAGTAGTAGTAGTAGTAGTGTCAGTAGTAGTAGTAGTAGTAGTAGTAGTAGTCAGTAGTAGTAGTGTCAGTAGTAGTAGTCAGTAGTAGTAGTAGTCAGTAGTAGTAGTCAGTAGTAGTAGTAGTCAGTAGTAGTAGTAGTAGTAAGTAGTAGTAGTCAGTAGTAGTAGTGTCAGTAGTAGTAGTGTCAGTAGTAGTAGTCAGTAGTAGTAGTAGTCAGTAGTAGTAGTCAGTAGTAGTAGTCAGTAGTAGTAGTCAGTAGTAGTCAGTAGTCGTCAGTAGTAGTAGTCAGTAGTAGTAGTCAGTAGTAGTAGTCAGTAGTAGTCAGTAGTAGTCAGTAGTAGTAGTAGTCAGTAGTAGTAGTCAGTAGTAGTCAGTAGTAGTAGTAGTCAGTAGTAGTAGTCAGTAGTAGTCAGTAGTAGTAGTCAGTAGTAGTAGTAGTCAGTAGTAGTAGTAGTAGTAGTCAGTAGTAGTAGTAGTCAGTAGTAGTAGTAGTCAGTAGTAGTAGTCAGTAGTAGTAGTCAGTAGTAGTAGTCAGTAGTAGTAGTCAGTAGTAGTAGTAGTCAGTAGTAGTAGTCAGTAGTAGTAGTAGTAGTCAGTAGTAGTAGTCAGTAGTAGTAGTAGTCAGTAGTAGTAGTCAGTAGTAGTAGTAGTCAGTAGTAGTAGTAGTAGTCAGTAGTAGTAGTCAGTAGTAGTAGTCAGTAGTAGTAGTAGTCAGTAGTAGTAGTCAGTAGTAGTAGTAGTAGTCAGTAGTAGTCAGTAGTAGTAGTCAGTAGTCAGTAGTAGTAGTCAGTAGTAGTAGTCAGTAGTAGTAGTCAGTAGTAGTAGTCAGTAGTAGTAGTAGTCAGTAGTAGTAGTCAGTAGTAGTAGTCAGTAGTAGTAGTCAGTAGTAGTCAGTAGATGAACCAGTCTAACACTGTTGTTGTTTGTTTGACTCAGGCTCATGCATCCAGACGACAGTAACCTCGCAGGGAACGTCCATGGAGGTGTCATCCTGAAGATGATCGAGGAAGCAGGATGTATCGTTGGTACTCGACACTGTAACGTCCAGGACAGAGTGAGTCCATCTTATCACCCCCCCCCCCCCCCATCTGAACACTAACACATGTATATTATTACCCCCCATCGGTATGGGGAAGGGGGACTGTGTTTGAGTTTGTTTGTTTGTTTGTTTGTTTGTTTGTTTGTTTGTAAACAGGTTAATATAAAAACTACTGGACCAATTTCTATGAACTTATCAGAACAGGTATGAGGTGGTCCAGAATAGAACCCATTAAATTTTAGTGAATGTAGGTCAAAGTTCAACGTCACCAAAGTTGTTTTTCAATGATCAGGTCACAGTAAAGGTTATAGATCTAACTTTTAAAGTATAGTTTTAATTAGTATAATTAATAGTATTAATTTTACAGACTTCATACCTCATATGGATCGACCATCCTTGGGTTGTGATGGTTTTACACATTTGATGAATAATGTTTCATAAAGTTCTACAACAGACGTAGTCAGTTTGATGCAGTGGTTTTTAAAATATGACAAGTATGCGTTCTATGTGCAGAACAATGTTGGAACGTCATATTTTCCAAACAGTTATTTCAGGTATTTATCATTTGAGGTTTACCTTTCACCTACTGAACTCTGACCTGTTTCTGACTCACTTCCTTTGATTATCATCAGGCGTCCGGAACATTCTGATCATATTCTGATGATGTTTTTATGTTATGGTCGACTTCGATAACACACAAAAACACACTGTGTATGGACATGGTCTGAGACAACACACACCTGA
>CM035789.1:1783392-1788392 GCA_020466265.1 Siphamia tubifer | reverse complement strand
ATCTACTTCAAACACTGTCTGTGCAATATAATGACATTCACTTGACTTTATTCTTTAAATAAATGACAAAATAATTAAGAAAATTCATAAAAATGAACAAATATGTAAAGAAAATGAACAAAATATGGTGGAAAATTAGAAAAATAAACAAGAAAATGAATAAATGAGCAAGAAATGATCCATAAAGTTAATAAAAATTAACTTTATGGATGACAAATAACTCACTAGGTAGGCCATGATATATATATATATATATATATATATATATATATATATATATATATATATATATATATATATATATATATATATATATATATATATATATATATATATATATATATATATATATATATATATATATATATATATATATATGTATATGGCAGAATAAGATATTCACTGGGGCAAATGCCCCTTGGTACCACCCTTTAGAACCACCCCTGTAAACAGCTGATGCAGATGGTACAGAACATGTGATTATTCCAGGTTGAATGTGTGAAGCACAGGATCCTCTGATCAGACCAGTGTGAAGGAGGCGTCATGACTGTCACAGATAAACAGGGCACGTCCTCCTGCTCGCCTCCAATTTACACAAGCACCTCAAACTGTCACTGTTCATTACTTTGGGGGAATTTAAGTAATTATGTAAGATTTAGTACATTTAATATCTGAAGCAGATACTTTCTAAAAAAAAGAAAAGTTGTAGAGGAATGTAAAGAAGAACACAGAAGAGTTAAAGACTGATTCCCACTGGTTTAAATGACTTTAAAAAAAATCACTTAAATCCAAATTATATGAAGTTTGAGCTTTAAACACAAGATGCAATAAAAAAGAAAACCTAGTATTCACAGAATGTCTAATCTCATCCCTATTTGGTTTCTATGACAACCTGTTCTTGAATTAGAGCCAACTATTGACCTTTTCTGCTTAATACGACCGTGACCTTTGACCTTTTACAATATTGAATATTGGTTATATGTATATATGTGTCAGTGTGTGTAATATTATGATAATATATCCAGTATTGATTAAGTTATAGTGTGATATGTCTATGTTTGACACAAACAGTGTTACACAAGTTAATTTGACCACATGTGACCTTTGACCTCCAAAGATCTCCAAATCGGGCCCTTGCTCTAAATTTCTGGGGACAACCGTATTATGATATGAATGTAGTTATGATGCTTCTTGTTTATCATTTAGTCTACCGCAAAATTTTAATGACATGTTCCTAATTTTAGCACAAACTTAACTTCCTCAAAATCTGCAAAAATCAACCATGAGTGGTGTAAAAAAAAAAGAAAAAAGAGTGAATATAAATCTACACAAAAGAAGAAAACATCCTATTAACGGCTGCTTCCTCAGAGTCACTGTATCAACACAACCTTCACAACATGATTAAATGTGCAGCAGCTCTGTGCACACGCCATCCCATAATATGACACTGTTCCTGACAGCTCACATGACAAAGCTTTAACTGTGTTTGTGTAAATGATATACTGTGTGTGTTTCAAACTACTTAGAGCTGCATTTTCTGTTCCACGTACAACATAAGTCATCTACTACAAAACCCATAATGCACCTGTCAATGGAAATGTACAACGCTGACACACTGTTGCCAGAAAACACACTTACAGAAATTGGATCAGTACCATAAAAGCCTGAAAAAAATCTGCAAAAACCTCGACCTGTTTTCACTTCAAAGACTTTTCTTCCAGTTTGTCTGATTATAGTTCATACTAGTTAGTTTGACATTGGATACAGAAGTACCTGGACTTATAAAATATATTCATTCAACAAGTGTTTTCGTACCGTGAATCTACCTACCTACCTACCTACCTACCTACCTACCTAACTACCTACCTACCTACCTACCTACCTACCTACCTACCTACCTACCTACCTACCTAACTACCTAACTACCTACCTACCTACCTACCTAACTACCTACCTACCTACCTACCTACCTAACTACCTACCTACCTAACTACCTACCTACCTACCTAACTACCTAACTACCTAACTACCTAACTACCTACCTACCTACCTACCTACCTAACTACCTAACTACCTACCTACCTACCTACCTAACTACCTACCTACCTACCTAACTACCTAACTACCTACCTACCTAACTACCTAACTACCTACCTACCTACCTACCTACCTACCTAACTACCTACCTACCTACCTAACTACCTACCTAACTAACTAACTACCTACCTACCTACCTACCTAACTACCTACCTACCTACCTACCTAACTAACTAACTAACTACCTACCTACCTACCTAACTACCTACCTACCTACCTACCTACCTACCTACCTACCTACCTACCTACCTACCTACCTACCTAACTAACTAACTAACTAACTAACTACCTACCTACCTACCTACCTAACTACCTACCTACCTACCTACCTACCTACCTAACTACCTACCTACCTACCTACCTACCTACCTACCTACCTACCTAACTACCTACCTACCTACCTACCTACCTACCTAACTACCTAACTACCTAACTACCTACCTACCTACCTACCTACCTACCTACCTACCTACCTAACTACCTACCTACCTACCTACCTACCTACCTACCTACCTACCCATCCATCCATCCATGTAAATGTATGGACTATAGAGTGTAGAAAAAACTATCTATCTGGGAACGTAAGTGAAGTCAACAACATCCACTCAGTCCATTTGGGATAAACAGAGATGAAGGTGTTGTAATGTATTTGTAGTCAATGAAAAGTCAATTTTAGGGGAAGATGATCTTCCAGACAAGCTTTTATTGTGAAAGTTTCCCCTTCAGACTGACCAGTTCACTTATAGGTGCATGTGTTCACATATGCAATCCACAGAAAATTATTCATTCTGTCCTTCATTACCGTCTATATATAGATATATTCCCTTAGAGGCTACAGTGTATGATGACGTACCCTCGTTCTCTCCATTGTTCACTTTTCCCTGATGGATGGAAGGTTGATAAAAGCCATTAGAGCAAAAACAGCAGCTCAAATCAGATAGAAGAGTAGTGAAGAAGGAATCAATACGTAAATATCCATACTCCACATCCTGTCATTTCCACAATCAATTTATATATTAAAGCATCAATATCTGAACTCGCTAATTCATGGTAGTAATGTATGTTCTTATCAACAGAGAAAGGAAGAAATTAACCCATTGTTGCCAAGACGACGACCACTGATGTTCAAACTAGAGTTTCCCAGAGACTGTAATTAAATGTAGTTATTTTGAGTGAAGTAGGATATTTTTTTTATTTATTGTTTATATATATATATATATATATATATATATATATATATATATATATATATATATAATTTTATTTATTTATTAATTTTTTTTTACTTTTGAACTGTTAAAGAAGGATTTGTAGATTTCTTCATATGAAATATTTAGTAATATTTTTATTGGTGATTTATGTTTGTTTTATAGTTTAAAAATGGATTTAAAGGGATTTTTCACATACCAGATAGGGTCCAGATTGGACCCTTTGGCGGGCCGCATTTGGTCCCAGAGCCTTATGTTTGACACCTGTGCCATAGAGGGTTAAACAGTATAATTTTGTTCATTGCTGTGGTGATATTTGCCCATTAATCAGTCATACATATGATAACTGCACCACCCCTGTAACCCTCTCAAGGACAAAGAATGAATAAATGAATGAATAACATTGTAGACTGGGGGTAATAACTTCATAATATCATACATCATCATTATCACTATACTTACATATACTTGATATCAGCTGGGAAGAGAAATCAGTGACACAGAACACTGGGGCGATATATGCTAATATAAGCTACATAATAGATGCAAGTACGTTATATGATGAAGTAATATGGAATAAATCACAGAATGGGAATCATATTTGTGATTAAATGTTTGAATATGCAATCAGACGTTCACTGTGAGCTTCTTTTTCACCACCAAGAACTTTCATTTTGAGAATAATGATTGTATTTTCACTGCATACTGTTGTGTTTTTATCCATTATAAACATAAAAAGGTGCTTTGTTCCTTAGCTCAGTCACTTTAGTCACATCACATTTCCCTTTATTTTTGAAATCATTCACCTGGTGGTCATTTTTATGCTTAAGGGTTATGGAAGTTAAACAGAAGTTAAACAGAAGTCCACACTTCCATACGTTGTCCGTCACTATTTTCAGTGAACGTTTGGGTTGGCAACATGCCAGCAGTTTGGACCGCATGCAGCAATAATGATCGATATTGTTGAAAATAAGGTGTTTAAGGACTGTAATATTCCAGGGCTGTCTTACTGAAAGGCTACAGTAACTGGGTTGAAGGCTACATAAAGTTTCAGTAGGCTAATGGTACCGCTAGCATATCATCTGTACTGACAGCCATCGACACGCTAACCACAAAATGGAAAAAATAATGTTGAAATATCATATGTAATGTTATGTAATTACACATTCATATTTCCTAATTTCATGGTGACATTAGGTTGATTAGATGGATGTTAGCACTATTTATCATTGGCGCTAGTCTGGTAAGCTAAGCTAATGTGTTAGCTAATGCATTTCAGTGACATAATTATCCTTATTTTACTGTGAAATATGGACCAGGATCTTCTTTGTTATGTTCTCACCTGAGTTTGTCTGTCTGTCTGTCTGTCTGTCTGTCTGTCTGTCTGTCTGTCTGTCTGTCTGTCTGTCTGTCTGTTTGTCTGCCTGTCTGTCTGTCTGTCTGTCTGTCTGTCTATCTGTCTGTTTGTTTGTCTGTCTCTTTTTCTGTCTGTCTGTCTGTCTGTCTGTTTGTCTGCCTGTCTGTCTGTCTGTCTGTCTGTCTGTCTATCTGTCTGTTTGTTTGTCTGTCTGTTTGTTTGTCTGTCTCTTTTTCTGTCTGTCTGTCTGTTTGTCTATCTGACTTTCAGCAACATTACTCAAAAAGTTATGGATGGATTTCGATTACATTTTTAGGATGTGTTGGGAGATTCACAAG
>CM035789.1:1773392-1778392 GCA_020466265.1 Siphamia tubifer | reverse complement strand
TCTGGCCTATCAGACCACACCCAAGCTTTTAAGGACAGATGAACGTCAGCTGCAGCCTTTTCCTTTGTCAGCTGGAGCATGTGGTCTGTGTGAGACTGAGTGGAGACCAGGGTCTGGAGCAGGACCTGCAGAGTTCAGTAAGTTACATGTTATGTTGAGTTACTCCAGTAAAAATAATGTTTTCAAAGCTGCTTCAAGTATGAACGTACATGTAAGGAAGAAAAAAAAACTACCATTAGGACAAAAGTTTTGATCAGAGCTGTCAAACATGTATGTATATATATATATATATATATATATATATATATATATATATATATATATATTGTTTGAACTTAACTTTATCCACAGTTGTCCTGGGACAGATGACAGAAGCATGGCTGCCATTTGAACACCATCAAATATTCATTTATCATTTTTCATAGAAACTAAACTGATCAAACACATTTTCTAAACACTAACTCACTTTTAAAGGACTTTTAACTTTTGACACTTTTATGTTTCCTGGTTAAGTAAAGATTATTTCATCAATGGCAAAAATATACACTTTTACTTTTGTACTTTTTCTCTTTTACTTCAGTGAAGGAGTTGAATCAGTACATCTATTTTTACCACAATATTTTAGTTATACTTGTACTTCAGTCCAGAATGGGAGTACTTTTACCAGAGTATTTTAGCTGTACTTGTACTTCAGTCCATATAGTTTTGTGTGTTAGGAGGTTTTAGGGAGTCAAGTTATACTTTTGTGGAGTTCAGTTACATAAGAGGAGGAGGAGGAGGAGGAGGAGGAGGAGGAGGAGGAGGAGGAGGAGGAGGAGGAGGAGGAGGAAGAAGAGGGAGTAGGAGGAGGAGGAAGAAGAGGGAGGAGGAGGAGGAGGAGGAGGAAGAAGAGGGAGGAGGAGGAGGAGGAGGAGGAAGAAGAGGGAGGAAGAGGAGGAGGAGGAGGAGGAAGAAGAGGGAGGAAGAGGAGGAGGAGGAGGAAGAAGAGGGAGGAAGAGGAGGAGGAGGAGGAAGAAGAGGGAGGAAGAGGAGGAGGAGGAGGAGGAAGAAGAGGGAGGAGGAGGAGGAATATGAGGAGGAGGAGGAAGAAGAGGAGGAGGAGGGAGGAAGAGGGAGAGGAGGAGGAGGAGGAGGAGGAGGAGGAGGAGGAGGAGGAGGAGGAGGAGGAGGAGGAGGAGGAAGAAGAGGGAGGAAGAGGAGGAAGAAGAGGGAGGAAGAGGAGGAGGAGGAGGAGGAGGAAGAAGAGGAGGAGGAGGAGGAGGAGGAGGAAGAAGAGGAGGAGGAGGAGGAGGAAGAAGAGGAGGAGGAGGGAGGAAGAGGGAGAAGAGGAGGAGGAGGAAGAAGAGGAGGAGGAGGAAGAAGAGGGAGGAGGAGGAGGAGGAGGAGGAAGAAGAGGGAGGAGGAGGAGGAGGAGGAGGAGGAGGAGGAGGAGGAGGAGGAGGAGGAGGAGGAGGAGGAGGAAGAGGAGGAAGAGGAGGAGGAGGAGGAGGAAGAAGAGGGAGGAGGAGGAGGAGGAGGAGGAAGAAGAGGGAGGAGGAGGAGGAGGAGGAGGAGGAGGAGGAAGAAGAGGAGGAGGAGGGAGGAAGAGGGAGAAGAGGAGGAGGAGGAGGAGGAGGAGGAGGAAGAAGAGGGAGGAGGAGGAGGAATATGAGGAGGAGGAGGAAGAAGAGGAGGAGGAGGGAGGAAGAGGGAGAAGAGGAGGAAGAAGAGGGAGGAGGAAGAAGAGGGAGGAGGAGGAGGAGGAGGAGGAGGAAGAAGAGGGAGGAGGAGGAGGAGGAAGAAGAGGGAGGAGGAGGAGGAAGAAGAGGGAGGAGGAGGAGGAGGAGGAATATGAGGAGGAGGAGGAGGAAGAAGAGGAGGAGGAGGGAGGAGGAGGGAGGAGGAGGGAGGAAGAGGGAGAAGAGGAGGAGGAGGAAGAAGAGGAAGAAGAGGGAGGAGGAGGAGGAGGAGGAGGAGGTGTAGTGAGAGAATCCAGGTGCTGTGAAGCTGCCATCGTCTGCCTGTGAATCAGAGGTGCAGGGATGTGAGGAGGTGAAATGAGGTGTTATCAAAGTGTGTACCAAAGGCTGTGAGGGAGTTAGTGATCCTGTTTGGGTCCTGACCTGAAAAAGCAGTGGAGTGGAACTGCTGGAGACTCTGAACTGAACACATCTACTGCTCAACTCTA
This sequence comes from Siphamia tubifer, assembly GCA_020466265.1. Lineage (NCBI taxonomy): Eukaryota > Metazoa > Chordata > Actinopteri > Kurtiformes > Apogonidae > Siphamia > Siphamia tubifer. The sequence goes on along the minus strand of CM035789.1, from coordinate 1,776,225 downwards.
CCTCTGTTCTGATGTCACCCCTGAACTGACCCCCCCCTAAAATGTCCTTTAATGAAAAGGTCCAGTTTGTAGAATGGGTGGTGGTCACATGTCACATGTTCAGAAACAGCTACACTGAAAAAATACTCCTTTAAAACGAATAAAAACCTGAACATTTGGATCACACAGACTAATGTTGGGTGTGGTTCTGTCAGTGGTTCTGTCAGTGGTTCTGTCAGTGGTTCTGTCAGTGGTCGGTCCCAGACTAAAGTGGATCAGTGGTGGAACACACGAACTAACATGTAGAATCATCTGTGTCGACCTTTAAGAAGCATCTGAAGACTTTTCAAGAAGAGCAAAAAAATGATTTGTAGTCATTGTTGTGTATGTTTGCTGTTGTGCCTGGATGTTTATTATGTCCTCTATGTTTATTATGTCCTCTATGTTTATTATGTCCTCTATGTTTATTATGTCCTCTATGTTTATTATGTCCTCTATGTTTATTATGTCCTCTATGTTTATTATGTCCTCTATGTTTATTATGTCCTCTATGTTTATTATGTCCTCTGTTTATTATGTCCTCTATGTTTATTATGTCCTCTATGTTTATTATGTCCTCTGTTTATTATGTCCTCTATGTTTATTATGTCCTCTATGTTTATTATGTCCTCTATGTTTATTATGTCCTCTATGTTTATTATCTGACAAATGGAATGTAATAGAACATCCTTTTACAGTCGTGGAAATTATCTGGAAATTGGTCAAAATGGCCAAATGTCCTGGAAATATTTGTTGTCCTGGAGTTGTTTCTCCGTTTTTGCATTTGTAAGATGAGGACAGTTAAGTTTGGTCGTGACCTTCACAAGGTCTTCACCAACTGCATCGGTAGGTAGTTTGGTTTGGAATCTCCTCCATCTTAAAGAGACACCAGTATTTTTAGTTTGTCATTAGTGTCTTTACTCTGGTGCACCCACACTGACTCCACCCCTCTCTTCTGACTCCGCCCCTTTACTCTGGTGCACCCACAGTGACTCCACCCCTCTCTTCTGACTCCGCCCCTTTACTCTGGTGCACCCACAGTGACTCCACCCCTCTCTTCTGACTCCACCCCTTTACTCTGATGCACCCACAGTGACTCCACCCCTCTCTTCTGACTCCGCCCCTTTACTCTGGTGCACCCACAGTGACTCCACCCCTCTCTTCTGACTCCGCCCCTTTACTCTGGTGCACCCACACTGACTCCACCCCTCTCTTCTGACTCCGCCCCTTTACTCTGGTGCACCCACAGTGACTCCACCCCTCTCTTCTGACTCCGCCCCTTTACTCTGGTGCACCCACAGTGACTCCACCCCTCTCTTCTGACTCCACCCCTTTACTCTGATGCACCCACAGTGACTCCACCCCTCTCTTCTGACTCCGCCCCTTTACTCTGGTGCACCCACAGTGATTCCGCCCCTCTCTTCTGACTCCGCCCCTTTACTCTGGTGCACCCACACTGACTTACCCCCCACAGTGTCCTGTGAGCCCAGTTCTGGTCTGGTTTTGGTCAAAGCCAAAGTAGTCCCGGCAGGTTTCCTGGGGTCAACAAAATAAAATCTGTTTATTCTGAAAACAGTATGTGTTAGAATGAGTGATTTATTTACAAAACAAACATCAATATTTCTATTTCTGTTTTCCTCTGGTTTCATCTGCACTGACCACGCTCTTATTTTGAAGGCGTGGAGTAAATGTATAGACCGCATCCCTATCGATGACATTTTCCTCCTCTATTCTTCTGCATACTTTGTTTTCATTCTACTTTATTAATGTATTGAGACCAAACAGGAAGTTATGACACATCCTCTGATTGTGTCACATAATAACACACAGGTAACTGAATTACCAGTGGTCCACAGACCGTGCACAAAGGGTATGGGTCTCTTTTTCTGCCTCTTTTTCCATTTCTTTCTGTTCTTTGTCTCTGTAAACAAAGGGGCGGAGTCAGCTGTGGCTCATTTGCATGAAAGCATGAGGCACTAAAAGCCAGTGTTTTGAAAAAGTCTGTTTGTCCAGGTTGAAGAGGCTGCTGCATCAGTGTGTTATTTTGACCAAAGCATGTGACAGACAGGTCACTGTGACGCCAGGGAACTGTGTTAACCTGTGGACAATGGACATATGTCCCCTGTGGACAATGGACATATGTCCCCTTTAATACATTTGTTTTCTCTGGAGTGAATGGATCAGACCAGTGTGTGTTCAAAGGTAGGAAGGAGCTAATGCAGCCCAAGCTACGCTTTGACTCTTCATTCTAATTTGGTTTGTTATGTTTTGTACTGGTGTGTATTTATTTGAAGTGTTAGCCATTTTGTATTTTCTTAATGTTTTCTTGATTTAGGTGGAACTGTCAGTTCTGTCTGTTTTATGTTCGTCTATGACTATAGTTAAAAAGTCTCCTGCAAATTAAAAAGTGAAACGCTATAGAAGTGCAGTCCATTTAGGATTGAACTGACCAATGAGATGTGAGTCTTGCGTTTTGTCACATGGTGAGATGATGTTACGATGCACGATGCCAGGAGGGTTGGAAATGGAAAGCATGGTTTTCACCCTGACGCTAGTGTCTGGGAATGAAGAGGAAACTCCTGATTTACTCTGGTTATTTTTGTTTCATGAGTTTACATCCTGCAGCAGATTCTCTGATTCTTTGTCTATATTTCACAGAATATGAATGATAATATAAAACCTTTTCTTTCAGTCATGGCTAGTGGGTTTTTGAATCCATTTATTATCAAACTATTGTTTCCTTTTTAAATGTTACTGACAACAAACTATTTAAATAAATGGTTCCAGGTAAAACAAAAGTCTCATCCCCCTCACA
>CM035789.1:1740892-1770892 GCA_020466265.1 Siphamia tubifer | reverse complement strand
TGTTTTATACTTTACTGTTTTGCCGTACAGTATCCATGAATGTGGCCTATAAACAAAATGTATTATCATTATTATTATCTATTATTATTGTTATTTTGTCATTGTGTATACACACAATGACAATGACATATATATATATATATATATATATATATATATATATATATATATATGTATGTGTGTGTGTATATGTGTATATGTATATATATACGTATATATATATATATATATATATATGTATATATATTGGGACGGCCATGGAGAGCGGGTCGTCCATTGACCGAAGGGTTGGCGGTTCCATTCCCGCTCTGTCCTAGTCAGTCTGTTGTGTCCTTGGGCAAGACACTTTACCCTCCTTGCCTCCAGTGTCACTCACACTGGTGTATGAATGCGTATGAATGTTGGGTGGTGGTCAGAGGGGCCGTAGGCGCGAAATGGCAGCCACGCTTCTGTCAGTCTGCCCCAGGGCAACTGTGACTACATATGTAGTTTACCACCACCAGAGGGAGCATGTGAGAGTGAATGAATAACGCTTTGGGTGCCTTGAAAAGCGCTATATAAATCTAATCCATTTTATATATATATATATATATATATATATATATATATATATATATATATATATATATATATATATATATATATATATATATATATATGTAGGACTTTAATGTGTTCACTAACTATTATAATTTCAAAAAAGGACATTCAATTGTAAAGTTGTGTTGCATTTTGTATAATTCTAATGTTGTTGAATAGAATCAAACTAAACCTGTGTTCTGAGTCATCGCTTCTCCACAGACTCCAAGGTCTCAAGAGGCTCTTAATTTGTTATTTTTAACCTCCTCCACTTGTTGATCCTCAACTGTGACCCAGAATTTGATCTTAGTGAATGTTATTTAAGGATGGTTCAATTCTCTAAACAACACTGGAAAAACAAGTAAAAACATGATTTACTTGAATAATAATAATAATCTGTAAAATTACTCTGAAATCTGAAAAGTATCTTGGATAAGGATTTATATTGTTTTCTCAGTGCCAGTAATGACTACTTCAAATTTGTGTTTGTTTTAGTGCAACAAAATGTACCTTAAATCATGAAAATATGAACATTTACAAACCTGTCATTAAAAAAATGTGAATTACCTGAACTGGGTGGATGGGTGGATGGCTGGGTGGGTGGATGGGTGGATGGATGGATGGGTGGGTGGATGGGTGGATGGATGGGTGGATGGATGGCTGGATGGGTGGATGGGTGGATGGATGGATGGCTGGGTGGATGGATGGGTGGATGGGTGGATGGATGGCTGGATGGATGGATGGGTGGATGGATGGATGGGTGGATGGATGGATGGCTGGGTGGATGGCTGGGTGGGTGGGTGGGTGGATGGACGGATGGACTTCTACAACAAAGATATCCAAAGCTGACCATAAACCAGTCCCTCCAGGGTTCCTCAGGCCTTTTTTCAGATTGTTTTGTCCTAAAATGTCTAACTAAGGAGTCATATGTGATGACCATGAAAGGATGAATAACTCTAATTTATACCAAATACTGACATGTGTTAACAGAGCTAATGATCAGCAGCTATTAAACAGTTTTGATGCAGTCTGTCCTCTGTGGATATTTGGGTCTTTAAGGGTTAAAATAAGGGCTATGAGGCAGGGCCGTGTCACACTGTTAATCAACTGTGGGCTGGGCCTCCTCCACCAGCTACGACTGGAGAAGTGAGAGGAGGAGAAAAGTGGAGGGTAGTGAAGGAGACATTGATATATGAGCGTGAAGTGTTACGAGGATATTAGATTTTCTATTGAACCAAAGCCAGTGTGGGAGTAAATGACTGACACAGGTTTTATGATGGATAGACGACATTTACCCCTGAGACACATCTACTGTCTATGCACAGTTTAATGTTTAACTACATTTAAACATTACAATTATGAACATGCTCTGATTAAGGACTTGACTATATAGACCCTCTATAGTCACTATATAGACCCTCTATAGTCACTATATAGACCCTCTATAGTCACTATATAGACCCTCTATAGTTCACTATATAGACCCTCTATAGTCACTATATAGACCCTCTATAGTCACTATATAGACCCTCTGATGTTCACTAAATAGACCCTCTATAGTCACTATATAGACCCTCTGTTGTTCACTAAATAGACCCTCTATAGTCACTATATAGACCCTCTGTTGTTCACTAAATAGACCCTCTATAGTCACTATATAGACCCTCTGTTGTTCACTATATAGACCCTCTATAGTCACTATATAGACCCTCTGTAGTCACTATATAGACCCTCTATAGTCACTATATAGACCCTCTATAGTCACTATATAGACCCTCTATAGTCACTATATAGACCCTCTATAGTCACTATATAGACCCTCTGTTGTTCACTATATAGACCCTCTATAGTCACTATATAGACCCTCTGTAGTCACTATATAGACCCTCTGTAGTTCACTATATAGACCCTCTGTTGTTCACTAAATAGACCCTCTATAGTCACTATATAGACCCTCTATAGTTCACTATATAGACCCTCTATAGTCACTATATAGACCCTCTGTTGTTCACTAAATAGACCCTCTATAGTCACTATATAGACCCTCTATAGTCACTATATAGACCCTCTATAGTCACTATATAGACCCTCTGTTGTTCACTAAATAGACCCTCTATAGTCACTATATAGACCCTCTGTTGTTCACTAAATAGACCCTCTATAGTCACTATATAGACCCTCTGTTGTTCACTATATAGACCCTCTATAGTCACTATATAGACCCTCTGTAGTCACTATATAGATCCTCTATAGTCACTATATAGACCCTCTGTTGTTCACTATATAGACCCTCTATAGTCACTATATAGACCCTCTGTAGTCACTATATAGACCCTCTGTAGTTCACTATATAGACCCTCTGTTGTTCACTAAATAGACCCTCTATAGTCACTATATAGACCCTCTGTTGTTCACTATATAGACCCTCTATAGTCACTATATAGACCCTCTGTAGTCACTATATAGACCCTCTATAGTCACTATATAGACCCTCTATAGTCACTATATAGACCCTCTGTTGTTCACTATATAGACCCTCTATAGTCACTATATAGACCCTCTGTAGTCACTATATAGACCCTCTGTAGTCCACTATATAGACCCTCTATAGTCACTATATAGACCCTCTGTAGTTCACTATATAGACCCTCTATAGTCACTATATAGACCCTCTATAGTCACTATATAGACCCTCTACAGTTCATTGTATAGACCCTCTATAGTCACTGTATAGACCCTCTATAGTCACTGTATAGACCCTCTATAGTCACTGTATAGACCCTCTATAGTCACTATATAGACCCTCTATAGTCACTGTATAGACCCTCTATAGTCACTGTATAGACCCTCTATAGTCACTGTATAGACCCTCTATAGTCACTATATAGACCCTCTATAGTCACTATATAGACCCTCTATAGTCACTATATAGACCCTCTGTTGTTCACTATATAGACCCTCTATAGTCACTATATAGACCCTCTGTTGTTCACTAAATAGACCCTCTATAGTCACTATATAGACCCTCTGTTGTTCACTAAATAGACCCTCTATAGTCACTATATAGACCCTCTGTTGTTCACTATATAGACCCTCTATAGTCACTATATAGACCCTCTGTAGTCACTATATAGACCCTCTATAGTCACTATATAGACCCTCTGTTGTTCACTATATAGACCCTCTATAGTCACTATATAGACCCTCTGTAGTCACTATATAGACCCTCTGTAGTTCACTATATAGACCCTCTGTTGTTCACTAAATAGACCCTCTATAGTCACTATATAGACCCTCTGTTGTTCACTATATAGACCCTCTATAGTCACTATATAGACCCTCTGTAGTCACTATATAGACCCTCTATAGTCACTATATAGACCCTCTATAGTCACTATATAGACCCTCTGTTGTTCACTATATAGACCCTCTATAGTCACTATATAGACCCTCTGTAGTCACTATATAGACCCTCTGTAGTCCACTATATAGACCCTCTATAGTCACTATATAGACCCTCTGTAGTTCACTATATAGACCCTCTATAGTCACTATATAGACCCTCTATAGTCACTATATAGACCCTCTACAGTTCATTGTATAGACCCTCTATAGTCACTGTATAGACCCTCTATAGTCACTGTATAGACCCTCTATAGTCACTGTATAGACCCTCTATAGTCACTATATAGACCCTCTATAGTCACTGTATAGACCCTCTATAGTCACTGTATAGACCCTCTATAGTCACTGTATAGACCCTCTATAGTCACTATATAGACCCTCTATAGTCACTATATAGACCCTCTATAGTCACTATATAGACCCTCTATAGTCACTATATAGACCCTCTGTAGTTCACTATATAGACCCTCTATAGTCACTATATAGACCCTCTATAGTCACTATATAGACCCTCTGTAGTCACTATATAGACCCTCTATAGTCACTATATAGACCCTCTATAGTCACTATATAGACCCTCTACAGTTCATTGTATAGACCCTCTATAGTCACTATATAGACCCTCTATAGTCACTGTATAGACCCTCTATAGTCACTATATAGACCCTCTATAGTCACTGTATAGACCCTCTATAGTCACTATATAGACCCTCTGTAGTCACTATATAGACCCTCTATAGTCACTATATAGACCCTCTATAGTCACTATATAGACCCTCTATAGTCACTGTATAGACCCTCTATAGTCACTATATAGACCCTCTACAGTTCATTGTATAGACCCTCTATAGTCACTGTATAGACCCTCTATAGTCACTGTATAGACCCTCTATAGTCACTATATAGACCCTCTACAGTTCATTGTATAGACCCTCTATAGTCACTGTATAGACCCTCTATAGTCACTGTATAGACCCTCTATAGTCACTGTATAGACCCTCTATAGTCACTGTATAGACCCTCTATAGTCACTGTATAGACCCTCTATAGTCACTGTATAGACCCTCTATAGTCACTGTATAGACCCTCTATAGTCACTGTATAGACCCTCTATAGTCACTGTATATGGACCAGGCCATTTTGTCGGGGTATCTGAATCTTTACTGACCTTCCACACATACCTGAACATCACCTGACCTTTGACCTGACTCAAATACTTGCATTTATTTCTGTGTTATATTCCATGTTATTGTTTGTAAGTTAATATGTTTAGAAAATATGTTTGTTCTGCTTCATCATTCAACAGTTCTCTTCAGGGGGGGCCAAGCCTGGGTTAGGGTAAGATGTTTTAGATGTATCCCTCTGCCAACACACCTGGTTCTGATGAGGACGGTCAGGTGTGTTGGCAGAGCGATACATCTAAAACATGTTGGATTGTGGCTCACAAGGACCAGGGTTGCCCCCCCCCTATCTACGTGATCCACTAAATGTATGAAAATATATGATTTTAACTGAAAAAAGCAAAACACAGAAGGTTTTTTTAAATAAGAAAATTATGATTAATCACTTAAGAAAAGTTAAATATGGATAAATAAATATTTGGGATCTGCCACAAAAGTAACACCGGGTCTTTATGGGTTGAACAGGTTCTGAGTAGGATGTAGTCAGTGAACGCACCATTGAAGGGAGGGGCTTTAGCTCGGCATGAGTGTGGACATGATGGTGATGATGAGGTGCTAGTTGTCATGTTCAGTGTCCCCTCCCGGAGGGTCTGCCCACGGTGAGACAACAGCGTGTGGACGAGCCAAAAGACAGGAAATAGATGTGACAACACGCTCCAGCTGCGCAAAGCACATTTTGCTTCTGAGTGGGGGGTGGGGCGTGGGGGGCATCATTGTCTCCAGATGCTTCTGTGGATGAAGCTTTGTTCTGAACAACATGACATGACCCTTAACCAAAACCATAATGACCCATTTTCTGCACCTGCTTTCGTCTGTTTCTTGTTTCACATTGTCTCATAATAAGAGCTGCAGATTTTAACCCTTTATCCCAACAGTGACTCTTTTTGGTCATTTCCACATACATTGTACAACACTCAGTACATTTACATGCACTTACAGAAACTCTAAGTGTTGCCTTCGTCTGTTTAAAGTTTTCAAAACCATGGATACAAGTATAAGTATCAGTTTGTGGAGTGAAACTGCTTCAGGAATTTAGTTTGGATTTAAAACAGTGCACAAATATTGAACGATTTAAAATGCTGTGTATTCATGGTTGGGGTCCATATCTTCATGGTTGTGGTCTATATCTTAATGGTTGTGGTCCATATCTTAATGGTTGTGGTTCATATCTTCATGGTTGTGGTCCATATCTTCATGGTTGTGGTTCATATCTTCATGGTTGGGGTCCATATCTTCATGGTTGTGGTCTATATCTTAATGGTTGTGGTCCATATCTTAATGGTTGTGGTCCATATCTTCATGGTTGTGGTTCATATCTTCATGGTTGTGGTCTATATCTTCATGGTTGTGGTCTATATCTTCATGGTTGTGGTCCATATCTTCATGGTTGTGGTCCATATCTTCATGGTTGTGGTCCATATCTTCATGGTTGTGGTTCATATCTTCATGGTTGGGGTCCATATCTTCATGGTTGTGGTCCATATCTTCATGGTTGTGGTTCATATCTTCATGGTTGGGGTCCATATCTTCATGGTTGTCGTCTATATCTTAATGTTTCTGGTCCATATCTTCATGGTTGTGGTCTCTATCTTTATGGTTGTGGTCCATATCTTCATGGTTGTGGTCCATATCTTAATGGTTGTGGTCCATATCTTCATGGTTGTGGTCTATATCTTCATGGTTGGGGTCCTTATCTTCATGGTTGTGGTCTCTATCTTCATGGTTGTGGTCCATATCTTAATGTTTGTGGTCCATATCTTCATGGTTGTGGTCCACATCTTCATGGTTGGGGTCCATATCTTCATGGTTGTGGTCTCTATCTTTATGGTTGTGGTCCATATCTTCATGGTTGTGGTCCATATCTTCATGGATGTGGTCCATATCTTCATGGTTGTGGTCCATATCTTCATGGATGTGGTCCATATCTTCATGGTTGTGGTTCATATCTTCATGGTTGTAGTTCATATCTTCATGGTTGTGGTCCATATCTTCATGGTTGTGGTCCATATCTTAATGTTTGTGGTCCATATCTTAATGTTTGTGGTCCATATCTTCATGGTTGTGGTCCACATCTTCATGGTTGTGGTCTATATCTTCATGGTTGTGGTCTACATCTTCATGGTTGTGGTCTACATCTTCATGGTTGTGGTCCACATCTTCATGGTTGTGGTCTATATCTTCATGGTTGTGGTCCATATCTTCATGGTTGTGGTCTACATCTTCATGGTTGTGGTCTATATCTTCATGGTTGTGGTCTACATCTTCATGGTTGTGGTCTATATCTTCATGGTTGTGGTCTACATCTTCATGGTTGTGGTCTACATCTTCATGGTTGTGGTCCACATCTTCATGGTTGTGGTCTATATCTTCATGGTTGTGGTTCATATCTTCATGGTTGTGGTCTACATCTTCATGGTTGTGGTCCACATCTTCATGGTTGTGGTCTATATCTTCATGGTTGTGGTCCACATCTTCATGGTTGTGGTCTACATCTTCATGGTTGTGGTCCACATCTTCATGGTTGTGGTCTATATCTTCATGGTTGTGGTCCACATCTTCATGGTTGTGGTCTATATCTTCATGGTTGTGGTCTATATCTTCATGGTTGTGGTCTATATCTTCATGGTTGTGGTCTATATCTTCTGTGTGTTGTTGTCCTTCTACTGTTTCTGTTTCAAATCTGACACCTTTGCTACCATGTAGCCCCCCCCCCACTGTCTGACATCAATTCAAGTCTCATGCTGTAACATTTGCTTACATGTAAACTGTGAATTGTGGGAAACTCCGGTTGGTTCCATAACTGTATTATTGTCAATAGCTAAACATGTGATTGTACTGAGTGAGTGTAGCGGATCATGTTGACAGTTGTTTTTTTTTTATTCCATATTGCTCCTACCTTTACTCCCCTGCACTCACTGTGATTAATAAAACTGTATTAGTTGAAGGATTATGTACGATGGATTATTTTCCTTCATTATACCCTGGTTCTGATCTGTATCCTTCCTCTTCTCTCTCTCTCTCTCTCTCTCTCTCTCTCCGCCAGTGTCAGTGTTCTAAAGGATCTGGCTCGGTCGCCCCACCCCGCCCTCCCCCTTTGCGTCACATGACCTTTTCCCGCCGCGCCAAACCCATGGGGAGTGCACGCCCACCCAGATAGGATGCCTGAGCTGCCCGCCTCCTCCCAGCGCCCCCCTCCTGCCCGCCTTCACCTCCTCCTCCTCCTCGTGTCTACCTGCTCTTACCGTCAGTTCCTCGCCGCCCACCAGGCTCCGCCCAGCCCCGCTCCAACATGGTGGATGAAGTGACCACCATGAAGGATGACGTCATCAACGCCAACACGCTGGCTTGGCTGGTCTGCTCGGGCGTGTCCATCCTGGCCAACACTTGGAGCATCCTCAGCGTCAGCGCCAAGCAGAAGAAGTGGAAGCCCCTGGAGTTCCTCATCTGCACGCTGGCGGGCACGCACATCCTCAACATGGCCATCCCCATCACCATGTACTGCGTCATCACGCTGCGACGCCAGCACTCCAACTACGAGTGGAACGAGGGCCTGTGTAAGGTGTTCGTCTCCACCTTCTACACACTCACGCTGGTCACGTGCTTCTCCGTCACCTCGCTGTCTTATCACCGCATGTGGATGGTCCGCTGGCCCGTCAACTACAGGTAAGACCACTGCTACTGTGGGTTAGATTAGATTAGATTAGATTAGATTAGATCATATATATATATATATGTATATATATATATATATATGTATATATATATATATATATATATATATATATGTGTATATATATGTGTATATATATATGTGTATATATATGTGTATATATATATGTGTATATATATGTGTATATATATATATATATATATATATGTATATATATATATATGTATATATATATATATGTATATATATATATATATATATATATATATATATATATATGTATATATATATATATATATATATATATGTGTGTGTGTGTGTGTCCCAGACTTATCTTCAAAACTTGATCCAACCAGTTTTAAAGGTTAGTTTTCTTTATCACTAACACACATGTGGGAACATTTCATTAGAAACATAAACTGCATTAAAATGTTTTATTTCATAGTGTTCTGTTTTAAATCCACGTTTCTTTGATTCAAAGCTTATACATGTTTTCCAGCTGAGTGGGTATTTTTGTAAATCTGTGTTTCATTCCTTCATTCATCTTTCAAAATAAAACCAAAAATACGGCAATGAAAGAACTTGCTTCTTCATTCCTTGTTTCTAAAACCAAAATGATAAAAACAGATAGTGATGTGTTCTTTCAGTTTTCCTTTTTTGTTTAAATTAATAATAGAAAAAATGGATAATGGCTGTTTCCTGTTTTTATCCAATTTTGACCTGAAGTAAATATAGTAAAGTGTAAATGAATGTTAACAACCATAGAAACATGTAAATGAATGTTAACAACCATAGAAACATCTAAATGAATGTTAACAACCATAGAAACACGGAAATGAATGTTAACAACCATAGAAACACGGAAATGAATGTTAACAACCATAGAAACACGGAAATGAATGTTAACGACCATAGAAACATCTAAATGAATGTTAACAACCATAGAAACACGGAAATGAATGTTAACAACCATAGAAACACGGAAATGAATGTTAACGACCATAGAAACACGGAAATGAATGTTAACGACCATAGAAACATGTAAATGAATGTTAACAACCATAGAAACACGTAAATGAATGTTAACAACCATAGAAACATGTAAATGAATGTTAACGACCATAGAAACAGGTAAATGAATGTTAACGACCATAGAAACATGTAAATGAATGTTAACGATCATAGAAACATGTAAATGAATGTTAACAACCATAGAAACATGTAAATGAATGTTAACGACCATAGAAACATGTAAATGAATGTTAACGACCATAGAAACATGTAAATGAATGTTAACGACCATAGAAACATGTTAATGAATGTTAACGACCATAGAAACATGTAAATGAATGTTAACAACCATAGAAACATGTAAATGAATGTTAACAACCATAGAAACATGTAAATGAATGTTAACGACCATAGAAACATGTAAATGAATGTTAACAACCATAGAAACATGTAAATGAATGTTAACAACCATAGAAACACGTAAATGAATGTTAACGACCATAGAAACATGTAAATGAATGTTAACAACCATAGAAACATGTAAATGAATGTTAACAACCATAGAAACATGTCCCCTGGACTGAAGATCATTATGTTATGATACCATGGTCATATGTTCAGGTCTTAGGGTGACCCTCTTAGTTTCCCCAAATAGGACGTAGGGTTACATCTTTGTCACTGCGGGTCAAAGGTCGTTTCCAGTTTATTCAACTTACATCAGGTCAACATTTTTTATCCATTATTCATTTAAACACAAAAAGGAAAACTGAAAAACTGCATCGTTATTTGTTTTTTCATTTTGGTTTTGGAAACAAATAATGAAGAAATGACTTGTTGTTTCGTTGTCTTATTTTTTGTTTTATTTTGAAAGAACGAATGAGACACAGATTTTTTGTAACTCCATGAAAAATAGGTTCATTAAAAAGATTTCAATCACATTATTTATGCCCAAAGAAGAATAAAAACACTCAGGAAACTAAATCTTGACTAAGGTTGTCATCAAAGGGTTAAACGTTGGAGACGCTCTTACATCAGCTGATCTTTTCCTCTGGCCGTCACATCTGCTGGTTGCACTTTTTTTGGGGGTAACACCATGTGGAACCCTCTAGACGGAGCATCTGCCTTCTGCAGCTTCCAGCTCCATTTGGCTCCAAATAAGTGAAATGACAAAGTAACAGTGAATAATGCAGATCAGGTTGAGCTAGCATTAGCAGTAACACCACTGTGGTTCTGTTCCAACACTTGTCTGCTCTTCACACAGCGTCACATGTTCCAGACGATGTTTCCTTTGCAACATTTTACTGTTATTTCCGTCTTTATGTCGGGATACACCAGCATCTCTATAAAGGGCTGAGAATTTATGTTTATATAAAAAAAAACAATCATGTAAAACTGTGTATTATTCATTCATTTGTTTTTTAAAATAAAAATAATAAAAGACAGCGAAAAAAAAAACCCCATTTGTTTGTTCATTATTTGTTTTTAAAACCAAAATGAAAAAACAGATATTGATGCGTTATTTCAGTTTTCCTTTATATGTTTAAATGAATAATGGTAATAGTATAATAGTAATAAAAATGGATAACAACCGTTTTCTGTTTTATCCAATTTTGACCTGAAGCAAATTGAGTAAAGTGTAAGTGAATGTTAACGACCATAGAAACATGTAGATCATTATAGTTTGATACCGTGGTCATATCTGCAGGTCTTAGTGTGACCCTCTTACTTTAGGGTGACCTAAAGGACGTAGGTTTACATCTGTCTCACTGAGGGTCAAAGGTCATTTCTGGTTTCCTCAACTTGCTTCAGGTCAAATTGGATAAAATGGAAATTGGCCGTTATCCCTTTTAACCATTATTCATTCAAACGCAAAAAGCCAAGATAACCACATCGTTATCGTTTTCATTTTGGCTTTCATTAGTGTTATTTTTGGTTTTATTTTGAAAAACAAATGAACGACTGATTTAAAAAAAACTCATCTCTTCTCTTTTCTCTTCTCTTCTCTCTCTCTTCTCTGTCTCTCTCTCTCTCTCTGTCTTCTCTGTGTCTCTTTCTTTCTGTCTGTCTCTCTCTCTCTGTCTCTCTCTCTCTCTGTCTTCTCTGTCTCTCTCTCTCTCTCTGTCTTCTCTCTCTCTCTCTCTCTCTCTGTCTGTCTGTCTGTCTGTCTCTCTCTCTGTCTCTCTCTCTCTCTCCGCCTTCTCTGTCTCTCTCTCTCCCTCTCTCTCTGTCTTCTCTGTCTCTCTGTCTCTCTCTCTCTCTCCCTCTCTCTCTCTCTCTCTCTCTGTGTCTCTCTCTCTCTCTCTCTCTGTCTTCTGTCTCTCTCTCTCTCTGTCACTCTCTCTCTTTGTCTCTCTCCCTCTCTCTCTGTCTCTCTGTCTCTCTCTCTCTCTCTCTCCGTCTTCTCTGTCTCTTTCTCTCCCTCTCTCTCTCTCTCTGTCTTCTCTGTCTCTTTCTCTCTCTCTGTCTTCTCTGTCTCTCTCTCTCTCTGTCTTCTCTGTCTCTCTCTCTCTCTGTCACTCTCTCTCTTTGTGTCTCTCTCCCTCTCTCTCTGTCTCTCTCCCTCTCTCCGTCTTCTCTGTCTCTTTCTCTCTCTCTCTCTCTCTCTCTGTCTTCTCTGTGTCTCTCTCTCTCTGTCACTCTCTCTCTGTGTTTCTCTCCCTCTCTCTCTGTCTCTCTCCCTCTCTCTCTCTCTGTCACTCTCTCTCTCTGTGTCTCTCTCCCTCTCTCTCTGTCTCTCTCCCTCTCTCTCTCTCTGTCACTCTCTCTCTCTGTGTCTCTCTCCCTCTCTCTCTGTCTCTCTCCCTCTCTCTCTCTCTGTCACTCTCTCTCTCTCTCCCTCTCTCTCTGTCTTCTCTGTCTCTCTGTCTCTCTCTCTCTCTCCCTCTCTCTCTCTCTCTCTCTCTGTGTCTCTCTCTCTCTCTCTCTCTCTCTCTCTGTCTTCTGTCTCTCTCTCTCTCTGTCACTCTCTCTCTTTGTCTCTCTCCCTCTCTCTCTGTCTCTCTGTCTCTCTCTCTCTCTCCGTCTTCTCTGTCTCTTTCTCTCCCTCTCTCTCTCTCTCTCTGTCTTCTCTGTCTCTTTCTCTCTCTCTGTCTTCTCTGTCTCTCTCTCTCTCTCTGTCTTCTCTGTCTCTCTCTCTCTCTGTCTCTCTCCCTCTCTCCGTCTTCTCTGTCTCTTTCTCTCTCTCTCCCTCTCTCTCTGTCTCTCTGTCTCTCTCTCTCTCTCCGTCTTCTCTGTCTCTTTCTCTCCCTCTCTCTCTCTCTCTCTGTCTTCTCTGTCTCTTTCTCTCTCTCTGTCTTCTCTGTCTCTCTCTCTCTCTCTGTCTTCTCTGTCTCTCTCTCTCTCTGTCACTCTCTCTCTTTGTGTCTCTCTCCCTCTCTCTCTGTCTCTCTCCCTCTCTCCGTCTTCTCTGTCTCTTTCTCTCTCTCTCTCTCTCTCTCTGTCTTCTCTGTGTCTCTCTCTCTCTGTCACTCTCTCTCTCTGTGTCTCTCTCCCTCTCTCTCTGTCTCTCTCCCTCTCTCTCTCTCTGTCACTCTCTCTCTCTCTCTCCCTCTCTCTCTGTCTTTTTTTGGCCGGTATATACGCTAACAGTGGACTGATCTCTCAGGTGATGCACTGTGTAATTGCTCTTCATCTTTCATTTCCACAGCTCCACGTTAGCGCTGCTGAGCTAGCACGGCTGCCTGCTCTCTGACGCTAACGCACGCTGAAGGCCTGCATTATGAATTCCAGCCTTGTACTTCGGCAGCTGTTCTCATCACCCTGGCGCTCGCTATCTCTTAGGAGCTTTTCCCATCGCGACGCGCTCTCTCCGTTAATAGATTCAAGCAGCTCGGTGACGTAACCCCCCCCCTCGCCGTCACACGTACCCCGGGCACATTGAGGAAACGCTGGCGTTATTACTCACAGTGACAACAAGACCTACTTGTCTTTGCACAAACACAGAGGCTGCTGCCCCCTGTGCGCCGCTCATACATCATTAGCTGACTTCCACTGACACGACATACGTTACAAATATTAACTGTACTATTACACATCACAATATGTTTATTTATAGCTCAGTGTTTCACGTCAAGGTCACACAGAGCTTCGTAGAAACGACAAAGTGGATATTACACTGGACAATAATACACGCTCTATAAATAAGTCAAATCAAAATGGAAGACAAGATATTTCTGCTTGAGTTAAGCAACAACAACAAAAACAAAATCTGCCAACAGAATAAGTGAAAATTTTTCAGATCTGCATGGTCACATGATCACTTCTGTTGGAGTGAAAATGGTGCGATACACATGAACAGAGGAGGAGATGGTGACTTTTCTCAAAATATTTCATGAGAAAAACATAACTGTCATTTTGGAGACAACAAACAGCAGATATGTTGTAGAAGATGAGTGTTACCATGGTAACTTCGAAGCCTCTGAATGTCCAAATGGGTCATGTCTGACAATGAAAAGATCAATAACTGTATTTTACACCAGTTATTGATATGTATCAATACAATTTGTGGATGAGAACTTATTAAAGGTGTCATTCCACTGAAACCACTTTTCCACTTTTGTCCTTTTGGAATCTGATGAGTCACCCAGCGTTACCATGGTGATGAGTCACCCAGCGTTACCATGGTGATGAGTCACCCAGCGTTACCATAGTGATGAGTCACCCAGCGTTACCATGGTGATGGCTCACCCAGCGTTACCACACACAGAGCCAGAGGGGAGGGGGGAGTGTTTGTTCACACATTCTGAGCCAATCACAGACGCCTCATCAGCGCGTCATGGACATGTATGAGGAAGTAGAAGTAAACTCTGTTGTTCCACCTCCAGTCATTTTTCTGACTTTGACTTTGAAGGAGTTTATAAAGGGCCCACTACAGGTCATCGCCCCCCCTACAGTGAATCAAACGCTCCGCCCCTGTTGGTCAGCAAACTTTTCAGATCTTAGTATAGCTAATAAACACTAATAATCAATGTTCAACTGAAAAGGTGGTTCCACCTGTGATCTGAATACTGTTAAGAAAGTATAATAACAACATGATGGAGTCAGGAGGTTGGGGTGGGGGGTCTGTTTGTGGTCAATGTGAAGGACTGTTGTCACTTTCAGCTTCAGATTGACCATCACCCTGTTAGCATTAGCATTAGCATGGATTAATTGGCTAATTCTGTCGTCAGTAAAAATCCCTGGTGAACTCTTTAAAGGCAGTGACAATAAAACAAGCCCAAACATTTGTCCTTAATCATAGTTACACGTATGACATAACACACGTGGAAATCTGGTTTTAGTTTTAGCAGAGTATTGTTAATAAAATGTGTGGACGGTGTCTTTGTCCGGTCAAATATATGGAACTGAATGGAACGTATCACCCTCTATGGAGGCTTCACAGCTCGTCCTGAGGAGAATGTCCTGAGCACCGCCCCCATCCATCCGGCCATTGACATCTAGCATCAGTTGACCAAAATTCATAAAATTTTATGTTATGAATTTTAGTCGACTAAAATAATTTTAGTCGACTAAAATGTGACAACCAGTGTTTTTGTTTTGTTAACAATTATATAAAACTCAAAGTGGTTATTGTAATGTTTTAATGCCTAGGGCAGACCAGGCAAGCCACCGGGAAAGGTCCCAGTTGTCCCGTGTGCCAGTCCGGGCCTGATTAAGGGTGATAATATATTTGAACTAGAAATGAGGAAAAATACATTTAGAAAGATTTAGATTTTGCCGTGTAGGTGTCACTATTCCTCCATTTTTAAGGCAAAAATTAGGGTACATGCATTTCTCCAGGGATCACTACTCTACTGTGTGTGTTTATCATGTGAGTGAAACAGACATGGAACAAATACAAGTGCTGTTTTTGTCAGTGCAGTGACATAGATACTGATGCAATAACTGAAGTGATTTGGGTTATTATCCAGTAGGACATTAACTAAAATGTCGACTAGTCGACACGTCGACTTTCGTAGCACAAGTCGACTTAAATTTGGAGGAGTCGACAAGTCGCATGTTATTCTTTCTCTCCCTTTCTCTCTCTATCTCTCTCACTTGCTCGCTCAGGCGTGCGTAAACACAGACCAAATGTAAACAAGACACCTGCAGGTAAGACAGTTGTGGTGGGCTAACGAAACAATAGTGACACACACACATGCAGGTGTGGAAATACTTCACTTTAGATGAAAAAAATGGCACGGCATCTGAAGAGGTATCAGCTAATGTGAATGATACAGCAGCATTAGCTAGCTAACCTGTGTAATACAGCATCATTAGCTAGCTAACCTGTGTAATACAGCAGCATTAGCTAGCTAACCTGTGTAATACAGCAGCATTAGCTAGCTAACCTGTGTAATACAGCAGCATTAGCTAGCTAACCTGTGTAATACAGCAGCATTAGCTAACTAACATGTGTAATACAGCAGCATTAGCAAGCTAACCTGTGTAATACAGCAGCATTAGCTAGCTAACCTGTGTAATACAGTAGCATTAGCTAGCTAACCTGTGTGATACAGCAACATTAGCTAGCTAACCTGTGTAATACAGCAGCATTAGCTAACAAACCTGTGTAATACAGCAGCATTAGCTAGCTAACCTGTGTAATACAGCAGCATTAGCTAGCTAACCTGTGTAATACAGCAGCATTAGCTAGCTAACCTGTGTAATACAGCAGCATTAGCTAGCTAACCTGTGTAATACAGCAGCATTAGCTAGCTAACCTGTGTAATACAGCAGCATTAGCTAGCTAACCTGTGATAACCAGAGCTGGCAACCTGCATTAAGACAACACTCTTTTTTTCCCTCCAAACACATATGGACAGTGTTGTGTTCCTCTTGTTGACCACGTAATATATACACGTAATATAAAAAGTGAGGACATGTGACAGACGTGTGGACAGTCCAGTTTTAGAGTCATGGGTTCAGACCAAATGCAGACATATGTTCACCTACTGATGTTCAGTTACATTTAACAGAAAACTCTTTGCTAGCGTTAGCATTTGTTTTGTTGCAGTTAAATGTTGTTTGTGTCAGTGGACATTGTTACGTTGCTCTGAACTTTAATACAAGTTGCTCATTACTGGACAGACGTGTGCCCATGTTTTTTGTTTTGTTTTTTTTAGCCATGGTTCTGTTGTTTGTCCGCTAAAAATGCGATGACGTCATCACGACCCAGTCGACGCGATGCGACTCTATTGACTGATAAGTCGACTTGAAAAAACTGAAGTCGTTAACGGCCTATTATCCAGAAAACATGTTAAAGTGCTATGAGATATTTTTATTATAATCATTATATTTGGTCAAATAAATACACCTTTGTTTGGACCAGGCATTAAAATGAACAGGGGCGGTCTAATAATTGTTTCCAGTACTGTTGGTCTTTGAGGAAACGTGACTGTAATTCATGATATTGCACATCAAGCTTCAAAGGTAATGGTGCGCATCTCATGCATCTTCATTAAAGTGACTTAGTAATGAATTATTTCTCCCATGTGTGAATCATGCATCAATGATAACCTCATTTTACAGATGATCCGTGATGATGAAGAGGAGAAAAAAAAAAAAAAAGCTTGACAGGAATAGCATACGTCAATGTTTTAGATCACAAACAGGTTTTCAGGGGATTTTTTGTCTTATTAAAGGGGTTTGTGTGTATATATATATATATATATATATATATATATATATATATATATATATATATATATATATATAGTATTTATACTTTGACATATTAACCCATAAGGACCCAGTGTGACATTTGTTAGTTCCCAAATGTTTTTTTAATAAATGGATTTAACCATCCATGAGTGATTTACCATAATTTACTGTACTATTATCTTCAGTATTTGGTGCATTTTGTGTAAATCATGCGTTTTCCTATATTTAATTCACTAATCACACTGAAAAAAGTAAAACACACTTCATTAAGTCACACATAAAAACAATAGTTGAATAAAACAAATTAAATTACATCAGGTTAGGGTTATTTAAATGTGGTTCACTTAACTCTTTATTTTATGGGGGACCTATTGAAGAGTATATAAGTTAATTCAGTGTTTTACTTTTTACAGCTACTGTTCATAAAAGACCAACAGTGTTTAATAAAAATTAATCCAAAGGAACCCTGTGATTAACCCGATTACATTTTAATCAGTTTACAGCCTTCATTATTGTTATTGTTATTGTTGTTATTATTACCATCAGTGAGTTAAATCTAACAAAATACTTGATGTTCACAAAAAACCCACTACATTTGATCAAGTCATAATAAATTGTGACAAATCACTTTATAAAAAAACCAAAACGTTCAACATAGAGAATATATTTTTTCCAGTGACACAAAAGTAACACTGGATCTTTATGGGTTTATTTCTGGATTTATTTTTCTTGCTGTTGATGCTTTAGGTGCAAATATTTTGTCAGGATGGCACAGCTTTTCATCAAGTTTTCAAAATAAGAGCGTGCTGTTGCGAGCCTTGAAAGTGTGGCAGCACCAGAGGACACAAACGCTTTCAACAGCTGGACTGTAACAATTACTTGCAGGTGAGAGGAAATAGAAATCCCCCTCGTGCTGAAATAGACCTAGATGACAAATGGAGCGAGGGACGTGAAAAGCCTTTTTTTTTTTACCGTCCATAATGCAGCCGTTTTCTTCTCTTCAGCTGCAGCTTTTTCAAAGCCATCGCTGCTCGTGTTGTACTTGTTCTTTTTTTTTTCTTTCATTTCCCAGGAGCAGCTCTTGACATTTAACAGCCTTCAGAATGTTTCCCATAGGTTAAAGGAAAGTGCAGTGTCATTTTACAGCATGTCACTATTGTACTCTTTTGAAATTTTTCATTTATTTATTTTATTTTTATTTTAAGACATGTCCTCACTTTACGCATTGAATTATTTAACCTGTTACCAGCCAACCGTCCCAAGTCCTGGGATATAGATGACATTAGCTGTGTTTCCATTACCCTTGGAAATTCACAAAATATAAATATTTATTCATAAAAACCTTTTATGCTTTCATGAGGTGTTTCTTCAGATGTTTCCATATTCTAATATATCGCAGAAGCACAATGGAAACACTTTTTCTGCAATTATGTCACAGGCTGTGACGTACATGGTCACATGATCACTCGCTGTAACCATAACAACCATAGACCCAGCATTGGCTGCTGGGAGGCCAGAACTACGGCGGCCATCTTGGAGAGGTGATCAGGGTGATTCCTACAGTAGACACAGTGAAGGTTTACTTTTATTATCTGTTAGTTTTTCAATATTTAAAGTGTTTTTGTTTTTTTTTACAGGGAAATGTATTCTCTGCTCTGTAAAGCTTCAAGTGCTAGAACTGTGTAAAAAGCACTACATGAATATAATTAGTTGTTCTTAAGCGTTGATCATATTTACACTTAATGTTTCGGCCTGACAATGTGGGGACCACATGTACAGACCCTTATAATGTTAAGCAGCTGGTTTGTTTGACATGTTAGTGTCTTTGAAGAGTTCACCAGGGACTTTGACTGATGACAGAATTAGAATTAATTCATTCACTCTAACACTATCAGAGTGACGGTCAGTCTGAAGCTCTGAATGTGACAGCAGTGTAACCTGGCGGGATGATATTTCACAACAGTTCCGACGCTCCTGCCTGGAACAACCGTCACTGGAAACACGTTCAAAGATTTGAATCAGTACTAGTACTTTTACTGCAGTATTTTTTCACCCCAGTAGCTGTACTTCTACTGCAGTACAGAATGAGAGTACACTTTGACACCTCTGTTGTTGTTTCAGGTTGAGTAACACTAAGAAGCAGGCGGTGCACACGGTGATGGGCATCTGGATGGTGTCCTTCATCCTGTCCACGCTTCCCGCCGTTGGCTGGCACGACACCATCGACCGCTTCTACACTTCCGACTGCCGCTTCATCGTCACAGAGATCGGCCTGGGCTTCGGCGTGTGTTTCCTGCTGCTGATCGGCGGCAGCGTGGCCATGGGCGTGATCTGCATCGGCATCGCTCTCTTCCAGACCTTCTCCATCCAGGCCGGACACAACGCCGACAAGAACAAGTTCAACGTTCCCACCATCGTAGTGGAGGACGCCCAGGGAAAACGCCGCTCGTCCATCGACGGCTCCGAGCCGCTCAAAACCTCCCTGCAGATCACATACCTGATCAGCGGCATCGTCTTCATCTACGACTTCCTGACTGGATTCCCCATACTGGTGAGTTCACCTGTTTATACTGGTGAGTTCACCTGTTTATACTGGTGAGTTCACCTGTTTATACTGGTGAGTTCACCTGTTTATACTGGTGACTTCACCTGTTTATACTGGTGAGTTCACCTGTTTATACTGGTGAGTTCACCTGTTTATACTGGTGACTTCACCTGTTTATACTGGTGACTTCACCTGTTTATACTGGTGACTTCACCTGTTTATACTGGTGACTTCACCTGTTTATACTGGTGACTTTACCTGTTTATACTGGTGAGTTCACCTCTTTATACTGGTGAGTTCACCAGTTTATACTGGTGACTTCACCTGTTTATACTGGTGACTTCACCTGTTTATACTGGTGACTTCACCTGTTTATACTGGTGACTTCACCTCTTTATACTGGTGACTTCACCTCTTTATACTGGTGACTTCACCTGTTCATACTGGTGAGTTTACCTCTTTATACTGGTGACTTCACCTGTTTATACTGGTGACTTCACCTGTTTATACTGGTGAGTTTTTAAATTTTCTATCTTTTTTTTTTCTTTTCCTTTTTTCCCCCTAATTTTCTATCATGACACTTGGTTTGGACAATTACAATAATCGTATGATGAACGAACGGATGGAAAATGATCTTGGTCATATTTCTTCAGTCAGATTTTCCAAATCTATTTTATAAAAATCAGTTTTTCTGTTTGACTGAAAAGTTCTGACCAAATATTTGGACTAGAAATGATAAACATTTGATCAGATTAGGATTTTTTTTTTCACGTGAGAAAATGAATCACAGACTAATAAAAGTATTTTTTTATACAAATGTAACGACTTTAAAGTGGAAGTGGTTGTGATGGAACCATTTTTTCAGATTTTTGACGGATGTTTTTCTTTTTGTTTTCATACTCATCCATTCATTCGTTCTGCAGAACCCTGCAGTGTTTTCATCTTTGCTGATATTGGGTCCAAGCAGTCGTCCTGTGACCTCTGCGTCCTTTCTTTTTTTAGGGTGTGAGTTTTATTGGGGGGCGAAGGAGGTTAATTGAGTCATTTCTGAGGATAGAGAGAGTACAGTAAGACTGGATACAACTGAAAAATGAAGGTGAAAGAAGTGGGTTGGGGGTGAAGTCGGCCCACAGCGTGTCTGTAACCATACCATCCTGATCTATTATTTACATCAGTACTTTAATGTTTGTGTTGAGCGGCTGTAACTAGGCCATGCTGAGTGTGTGTGTTTCTGCTTATAGAAGGAGACTGAGTTTTCAAAGATGATTTTCGCTCATGTCTGTCAAATGTAAAACTGTCCTGCACTGTAAAACAATCCACTTTTGACCAAGTGTATTTTTGTTTTTTCTAGTCCAAATATCAGAATCACCTAAAGAGGATGGTTTTAGTCACTTATTAAGAAATCTTTTTTTTTGTCTTTTAAAAAAAAGGGTTCATGAAGCTATTTTTGAAAATTATAAATGTGATTCATTATCTGTTGTTTCTTTGCTTTTCTGGAGGTTGGCAGTCTAAAACCCTGTGCAAGACTCCCAGACAAAAATAAATTTTAACAGCTTTATTGAAAAACTGATGAGTTAAATGTTCGGCTGCAAACGAGATCATCCAGAGACAAAGTGTCAGAGCAGCAACGGGAGGACAAGGCAAAAAGTCAGAACCAGAACACAAGCCAACAAACAAAGAGGAGATCCAAAGAATGTTACTGGAGAACAAGCGGGGGTCAGATCAGGAGTCCAGAATCCACAGAGGAGTAAACAGTGTCTTAGTCAGGGGTGGAATCCAGGTCCGGTAACAGGTGGCAGATAGCAGACAAACAGACGAACGACAAAACCCAGAGAGCAGAAACAACACAAGACATCGACCGCTCATTTGATGCATGGATAACAAACAAATTTGCTCACGCCGTGGCTGAGGAACGTGAATGAACACAAACTCACATGTCAAAGTAAAAGCCCAGACACTCACAATGACAGAAACAACAGGAAGACGAACAGAAAAAAAACACAAAACCAGACAAAATGTAACATTTTATTTGGAAAATATTACAAATATAATTTTAACTTGTTCCACTGTGTGTGTGTGTGTGTGTGTGTGTGTGTGTGTGTGTGTGTGTGTGTGTGTGTGTGTGTGTGTGTATGCGTGTGTATGCGTGTGCGTGTGTGTGTGTGTGTGTGCGTGTGTGTGTGTATGCGTGTGCGTGTGTGTGTGTGTGTGTGCGTGTGTGTGTGTGTATGCGTGTGTGTGTGTGTGTGTGTGTATGCGTGTGTGTGTGTGTGTGTGTGTGTGCGTGTGTGTGTGTATGCGTGTGCGTGTGTGTGTGTGTATGCGTGTGCGTGTGTGTGTGTGTGTGTGCGTGTGTGTGTGTGTATGCGTGTGTGTGTGTGTGTCTGTGTGTGATTCAAGTTGGGGTTTTTTTTAAATTCCCGCCTCCAAGGAGGTTTGTCTTTCAGAAACATCACTCAAAAAGTTATGGATGGATTTCGATTAAAATTAAAAATCGGGATGTGTTGTTAGTGTCATAAGGAACAAGTGAAGTTTGGTGGTGATCCAGAAGAGATCCTGGATTCTGGATCTATTCTCCATTTACAACAATGTAAAATTTCAAAGTGATCCAGAATCCAGGATCTGTTTTGGATCACCACCAAACTTCACACTAACAACACAACCTGAAAATTGTATCAAAATCCATCTGTAACTTTTTGATTAATGTTGGTGACAGACGGACAGACAAACTCCAGTGAAAACAAATCTTCCTTGGTGGACCTCTCAGTGGGGGGGTCTGGGGGGGGGGTCTGACTCTGTGTTTTTCTAGTTATTATTGGATTCCTTTTTTTGTCTTTTTTTGCTTAATTCAGACCAAATGTTTTGTGTTACTTTATTTCTTCACTTGTTTTGAAAGGGCCATTTATTCCAGTGTGATTATTTCAGCACTTTTACACAGAGCTGGTCATTGTGGTCGTACCTGTGACGCTGTTCCAGGTGGGTTAGACAAATGACACGTGGGACAGATTAGCGTTGCAGGTAGATCATCTTTTCAGGAACAGATCGTTCCAGTGTTTTGTCACTGAGTGGAAGAGCGAGCTCTGTTTTCAAAGTGTTACCATTTGGTTTGTAAATTCCCCCTCAGGTTCTCATTTATTTTTTAACGAGTCATTTCATTGGTTTTCGATGAGACTAAAGAGCCTGTGGCCAACCAGTCATCTGAAAACTAAGACACTGTGCTTCTTCTTCCATAAGGACTGGGATTCGTTTAATAGCAGGGGTCTATTTTAATGGTTTTGTTAAAAGCAGCTGAACTCTTGTAGGGTGACACTGAACACATCCAATAATGAGAACCTATAGTAAACATGAGAGCTCAAACACCAATTAAACAAACACAGATTAAGAAGTGAAGGTGTAGAAAATTAAAGATAACAGCTCAACAATAATCTTGTTGGAAATAGTTTGAATATCCGTCCTGTGAGTTTGTCCCTTTTCCAACTTTCTCTCTCTCTCTCTCTCTCTCTCTCTCTCTCTCTCTCTCTCTCTTTTAAAATGTTCCTCTCAATTGATAATTTTCTGAACATGGCTCAAGAGACACAATTTAATTGTATTCATATTTTTTTTAATGTAGTTTTATTTGTTATAATTAAGGAAATAAATAAAGATGTGTTTACACTCACAAACGTGGTCCTCGTGAGACAGAAGACTAGTAGATCAGTGTTTCCTACAGACCAGATGGCATTGTGTGGTGCTAGGGGAGTGCAACCCCCCCCTCAAATAAAATCTTTGTCTCACGGACCAGATAATTGGGGAGGGGGGGGGGGGGGGCAAAAGACACTTGGATCTGTTGTGTATTTAATTTAGTTTTTCATCAGATGTAAAGACATGAAGTTGCATGTGATGGATGTTTGTTTATGTGTTTATCAAAGACTGTATTTTTAGTTTGTGAACTGTCCGTCTGTCTGAAGTGGGTGCACATGTATATGAGGGACAGACGTACAATACAAATGAGATGATATTTCCAGTAACAGAGCCAACAAAAAGGCCTCTAGCCCTTTTCATGACCTTATGTAATGAGTTATTTAAATGCATGAAAAGCAGTAACACACATACAAATGAATGAGAACAGAGGCAGAAAAAACACCACAAGTTCTGGAAAAAGAAAAAAGAATAAATGTATGTGACTGTTCACTGTAAAATAAAGCTGATGCTACACTGCTCTGCAATTAATTTTTTTTTAGAAAGTATCTTCAGATATTAAATGTGTTAAATCTTTCATACTTTAATCAGATGAATCAGAAAATAAATGACTTTCATGTTGGTTAGTTAATGTTTTAATATATATGATGGTGTGTTATACCACATATATGCTGCTTTATGTACATGTACAGTTAAACACAAAGGTGGTCAAAGTACTGTCATTCTGTACTTAAGTAGAAGTACAGCTACTGCTTTGAAAAAATACTCTGGTAGAAGTAGAAGTACTGATTCAACTCATTTACTGAAGTAAAAAAGTGCAACTTCTCGATTGTAATAAAGTAAAAAAGTAAAACTGCATATTATTTGTTAAATTCTGAATTTAATTTAACTTATTGAAATGTAATAATGGGATTACTCTTTGACAATGTTAACACTTTATACGATCAACAACAAATACATTTCATTTTAGAAAATTAAAAGTCTCCATGTTGACAGTCAAGGGTCACCTGATGTTTGGAATATTAAAATGGGGTCAGGAGCCAGAGCAGGTTCTGAACCATCGCCTTTTCCTGCAGCGTCTCCTTGACAACGTTAACAGGAAATGACTCCATGTTCTGCTCTGGACTGCATGTGCCGGCTGCTATTTGTTAGATGGTACTGGGGTTGAACTGTGATGTTAATATAGAAACTATGTCTTGTTGTTTACGCTGCTGTAAACCTACTTCACTTTAAATGGCAGTTGAAACGCTGACGGTGGAAAAAGACCCTCTTGTATTTGTCCTGAGAACATGACGTCCTGCTGAAGAGGAACTGCTCTTACGCAGATCAAAGACTGACGCTGGGTTTGTGTAAACGCTGCGGACGATGGAACAATGGGGGGGGGGGGGACTAGGGGGGACAGTAGAAATCAGGGTGAACCAAAGGAACTGGTGGGAAAAAAGGGAACCAGGGGTAACAACATAACAGGGGGAACCAGAGGAACATGGATCCAGGTACCTTCAGCTGCTCTGACCATGTGATTTGTCAAGTTTTGGGGGGGTTGATTTTCCCATTGTTTATTTGTTGTTGTTGATCTGTCCACCATGTCTTGTTAACTACACTGGAAAAAAATCTAAATCTGATCAAGTTTATTTTCTCATTTCTAGTAGTTTCTAGTCATTTCTAGTAGTTTCTAGTCATTTCTAGTCCTTTCTAGTGGTTCCATTGACAGTTTTTACTTTCGTTTCAGTGACACCATCATGTGTTTTTCGTCGTTAACATCATGGACTCATTTAACCATGAAGAACATTTCGTCGTACACCAGTAGATGTTGTTTTCTTTGTCCCCCCCCTGCAGGTGGTCAGCTTTACCAGCCTGAAGTTTGACCGCTCCTATAACTGGATGGTTCTGTGCGTGCTCTGGTGCTCCATCGCTCAGTCCATCCTGCTGCCCATGTTCCTCTGGGCCTGCGACCGATACCGGGCCGACATCCGCATGGTATGGGAAAAGTGTGTGGCCATCATGTCCAACGATGAGGTGGACGAAGGTAAGCTGCCCCCCCCGCACCACCACCACCCCACCTCCTTTTGCCCCACCCCCACCCACTCATTTCAACTGATGATGTGAATGTGAATGATGGTTCTGTTTCCAAAGACAATGCAGGGTGCACTGAAACTGTTACTATGGTTACAGCATTTAGGGCTGGGCAATATGTCGATTCCAATGTATCGTTCTCTGTGGGATTTAAAATAATAAAATTAATTAATTAAATAATAATAATAATGAAAATCTAAAAAAATAAGTAAGAAAAATTTACAATAATAAGAAGAGTAACAATAATGAATAAAATGTTTAATCACATTAATCCCAGGGTTACTGAGAATTAATTTCAATTAATCATGATAAACATTCATTTTTTAATCTGTATTAATTATGTTTATTTTTTCATGCGCAAACAGACTCAAGAAAGAAATGAATATATCTGCACTTAAGGCATTTTTGATAAGCTACGCGACGTATTAGCCTCGTGCTAGCATTAGCCTCATGCTAGCAGAATCTCTGACGTATGCTTCGTGTTAATGTGATATTTTAAGATGGAAATAGTTTGGTGAAAAGAAAATTGTCCTAAACATTTTGTCAGTTGTTTGTTCTGCTTTACTTCTTTTTTAGGGTCAGTGGTGGTGTGTGTGTGGGGCGGGGGTTGTGCTCAAATCTCCCAGAAAAACAAAAGAAAATACACATTAAGCTTAAGCAAAAAATTTTATGTTACATAAAAAGTGCTGAATGTGCATGAAATGTTTTTCAACTCACCTACAGTTACTTTACAGATAATAAAAAAAAGCATAAAATAAGAATCTCAGACATTAACTTAAAAAGTACTTTCATAAAAGTACTCATATATCCTTAAAAACAGGTTACAGTCCAGTGTAAATGTGATATTTTACAGACAGCGTTGCATCCAGGGTCATTTTCAGTAATAATGTCCTGTACGTACAGAGCATATTTTCAGAACTAAAAGTGTTTATTTAACCTGTTTGACGCTGCAGGAATGTGTTTTATCCTTTAGCTTCTGCTCACATTTCAGTGGCTTTCACAAAAGTCCCCACATGTTTTGTGCTTCAGCAGACAGACGCTTCACTGAGACATGATTTTTGTTTATTGCCCAGCCGTACCAGCACATTTCTGCCCACAAGTGCAATTGCAGAGAAAGTATTGGTGTTCTAATGCAGGGGTGTCAAACTGCGATCCACGAGGGCCGGTGTCCTGCATGTTTTAGATGTTCCCCTCTTTCATTCCACCTGGAGCCCATTGCATCATTATCAGGTTCTGCAGAACTGATGAGGAGCTGATTATTAACTCTTTAAGTGTCAGCGCTGATGCATTCTGAATGGATGATTTAGTTTAAATATTCAGAAAAATTCAACAGTTTTCCTTTTAGTTTTGTGGATGGAAAAGGTGTCAAAAAGCAATTTTTTTTTTTATTAAAAAAAATTAAAGGCAAAATTAAAACAGCTGGGACCAAATTTTAATAGTAGTTTTCTTTTGTTTTTTTTTTGTTTTTTTTTTAAATTTTTCCACATTATTTTTTCATTTTGTAAATATGTATTTTGTTGCTGATTTTGTTTATTTTTCTACATTTTTTTTATTGTCATTATTTTTCTTTGATTTTCTGCCATTTGTGTCTTACTTTGCTCATGTTACCAATTATTTTGTTAGATTATTGTTAATTTTGGTTTTTTGTTGTTGCTCATTTTATTTTACTTTATTTATTTTTGCTAATTGCTAAATTCTCAGGAGTTAAAGGGTTAAACTGAATCACATGGAAGAGGGAAATCTCTAAAACATGCAGGACACCGGCCCTCGAGGACACCCCTGTTCTAATGTGTCTACCGACTCCAGTCCAATGTGTTTTTAGTTTGAGAAAATGTTCTGTGTTGAGGAGCACTCTGCACTGTCTGTGAAGATAGAAATGATCATTTACCCATCTGAACTGTTTTGTTTTTAGCCCGTAGGGAATAAATGTAATGACAAAAATACAAGTGTGGCCTGTTTAACGGTCTTTGAGATCAGGTGTCACCTCTGATTTACCGTCTACAACCGTCCTGTTTGTACTTTAGCAAATTGGTAATATATTAAAACAGCACTTTTATGCTCCTGGAGCATATTCTACTGTGGTACCGTAATGTAATCATCATGTTTCTATAAAAGCTCATTTACATCAAAGTTCACCTGTTACTTTAAAAATGTGACTGATCCGAAACTTGAAAACTTAAATATCTTCCATACATTATATATTTATTATTTATAGTTTTATGGATCAAATCTGATGAGCATGAAAAACTGTTAAACTACGTCTTATGTCAATTATTATTTATATTCAATGATAGATTCAATATTTCAAAAGTTATTGAACAAAAATAGTCGTTGCCATCAGTTTGTTGAACAGAATCTCAAATCTTTGATATAAATTAAAGAACTTAAAGTAAAAAAAAAAAAACACAGAATGAAACCAGGAAATGTGTTTAATAAATGTGCTGAA
The DNA here is from genome assembly GCA_020466265.1 of Siphamia tubifer. Taxonomy (NCBI): domain Eukaryota; kingdom Metazoa; phylum Chordata; class Actinopteri; order Kurtiformes; family Apogonidae; genus Siphamia; species Siphamia tubifer. The sequence goes on along the minus strand of CM035789.1, from coordinate 1,742,663 downwards.
ATTAATTATATACTGTCGCTCATAAAATTGGAATAAAATATATATATTTTTACCTCTTCTCAATGTGACAATGTGATTTATTCTTGATAAATAAAGTGTAACTAGAACTCACTATGGAAGTTCTGCATCAGGTCAAAAGTGAGAAATAATATGAAGAGGAAAAAAAAGGAGAAATGTTTAAAAACAAAATTATTCCAACTTTATGTGCAACATGTGTATTCTGTATTTCTATTTTTTTTTTTCTTCCATTTTCTTTACTGGTTACAGTATGGTTTATTTCTTACATTGTGTTGTAATTTGAAGTCTTAAACCAGTGGTCCAGTGTTATCATGTGACCTATCATGTGACCTTTGTCGTCAGAAGATGAAACTGAAGTGACAAGTGTCTGTGTATGATTATTTTCTACACTTAAAAATATATATTTCTGTGTTTCTGTACGTGGTGTGTACTTTATGAAGTGCTTTGCTTTACCATGATGTCGTTTCAAACAACAAAAAAAAAGACATTCCTGGATAAAGGACATATTTACCTCGGAGCTCTTTCATTTTTTTTTTTCTACTTCAATGCATTTAAAGCAGACAATCTTCGTCCAGAATGCCCCGGAAAGAGACCATGATAACATAAATGGTTTCCCATTTATGTGTTTGGATCCAGAATGAAGCTCAAACAGTTGCACTGAAGCTGAAAAGCACTTTCATGTCATTATTATTATTACGATGGTCATATTTTCCCTGGAGTCACTAAAGGATACCGTACAAACACAGGCTTTATCTGATTTTTATTTTTATTTTACATTAGATTAGATGATTTTATTAGTACCCAGAGGTTGTAGTCAAATGAACTCTGCTCGTACAAAACATATTAAACATTTAGGACACACACTGAACATAAATATGTGGTAAAAGATGATGTTAAAATATAAATTAAAACTATTTATAAATATAGAGTGAGGAAGTAGTCGACTGTATATAAAACAATACAAATGCTAAAAGAATAAAAGATGATAAAATGCATTAAAAAGTGTTGTGACATTCTATGTTTAGAGGCTATAATATTCATTTTTCGAACATAATAAAGCATCTGAAACCATCTGAATTCCTCCTGTCGTGGACGGGATCGTCTTGTTATAACACTGAGTTTTCTGCTGCTATGAGTCGACTGGACCTTTGAATTATTTGGTTGAGTGTATTTTTGTGTTTTAGAGACAGTTTGTTAAAGCAGTACACCAAACAGAAAGATAAAATAGATTAAATAAAAGCAGTAGAGTTCCTCAACACATTTATACTTGTCCACTATTCCACACTTTGACCATTTACAGTCATTAGTTTAATGTGTTTTAAATGATTTTCTGATTTTATTTGTTTTAAAAAGTCCTCACAGTCGGTCAAATTACAAAGTAAAACGCTGCTGTCTTTAAAAAGGCAGAAAACTGGAAAAAAAACAAACATCTAAACTTACACCAAGGTTATTTTTGTCATTTTAGTCCAAATATTTCATCAGACAGAATCACCTAAAGAGGAATGTTTGAGTCAGAGAGAAGAACTGTTTATAGATGATAGATCTGGAAAACTTTAAATAATTTTCACTGGTTCCATTGGCAGATTTTTTTTTCTCTCGACTCAAGCAAAAGAAAGAAGATTTGAAGCAAAAACAAAATCTGAATTAAACAGAATAATCTTGAAATGAGCAAAAAATAATAAATAAAAATAGAATTAAACAAAAACATTTAAATTAAGCAAAAGAAATTTTAAATTAAAGGGAAAAAAAGAAG
>CM035789.1:1723392-1735892 GCA_020466265.1 Siphamia tubifer | reverse complement strand
TCTCTCTCCATTTCTCTCTCTCTCTCTCTCCATCTCTCTGCACTTCTCTCTCTCTCTCTCTCCATGTCTCTCTCTCTCTCTCTCTCTCTCTCTCTCTCCATCTCTCTCTATCCATCTCTCTCTCTCTCCATGTCTCTCTCTCTCTCTCTCTCTGTCCCTCTCTGTCTCTCTCCACCCCTCTCTCTCCATCTCTCTCTCTCTCCATGTCTCTCTCTCTCTCTCTCTCTCTCTCTCTCTCTCTCTCCCCCACTAATAATAATCATATTTTCTAGATCTATAGTCTATAAATCTCTTTTTATTTCTGACTGTACAGTTCTCCTTTAGTTGTTTCTGTCTAATTTTAAGTGTGATGACATATTTGGTCGACAAATGAGGTTAAATACACTTTTGGTCAGTTTTATAGATTTTTTTCCAGTGGACTTTTTCTTCTAAAACCATTTCTTTAGTGTTTTTTAAAGAGTCTAACTCACATGTGACAAATGTTTGGTAAATATGACCATCTGCAGTTTCATTCATATTTTAAAATGTGCTTCAACTGCCGTGTTCCTGTTAAGGACCAACAACAACAATGACTTCAGTTTTATTTTGTAACAGGGTAAGAGTCCTGGTGCTTTTCAGGAGCCTTGAACGTTTGACGACAGTTTCTACAAAGAGCTGCTCATGTTCTGCTTTAAAACATCGCTTCCATCCTGTGATGCAGAACGCTCTGTATTCACACAAACACATGCTCTGACATCCAGCCTTCCTGGACAATTATCCACCAAAAAAAACCACTCTTATCTAAACTATTTATACTGGATTTGACTTCAGTCTAAATAATAATAAAAAATAAAGGATTGAACTTGGCCTGGAAGACTGTGGTGAGGGTCCTTTAACCCAAACTCATGACCTAACATCTAGATTCTCTGCAAAGGCATCTTAAATATGTTTGTTTTATCCCACATGACTCCAGTGGTGTAGTCCAGGGTAGACCCACTTAAATGAGTATGGAAGCCCAACCTTACCATACTGAAAAATAAACACAGGAATATGTATGTGTAGAAATATAACAATGGTTTGTTAAATTTTTTTTAAATACTATTTATTTATTTAGTCCTTGTTTATATTTTTGTTTAAATTTTTTATCTGAATTTATTTCTGCATTAACTGCAAAAATCTAAATATTCCACCAAGTGTATTTTTATTTATTTAATTTCTAGACAAAGAATCACCTAAAGAGGAACTTTTCAGTCACATATAAAAAGTGACGCATTGATAATAGATGCTCAAATTATTGAAGAAATCATACCAAGATTATTTTTCTTGTTTCATTGGTAGATTTTTTTTAAATCTTATTTGAAAATTTTGTTTTTAATTAATTGAATTTATTTCCTGCATCAGTTATATAATTATTTCTTTATTTTTATTTAATTCAAGCAAAAGAAAACCTGTCAGTGGAAGAATTTAATATTTTCTTGGTCAGAGTTCTTGAAATATTATTTTCCAGATCTATAAATAAATGAATCAGTTCTTATATCTGACTAAAAAGGTTCCTCTGTAGGTGATTCTGTCTGATTTTAAGTCTGATCAAATATTTAAATATTTAAACTAGAAATGAGAAAAATACACTTTGTCAGTTTTTTTCCAGTATTGTTTCCAGTTTACATTTTCTTTATTTCTATATTTTTTCATCTCAAACCTTGATAATTTTATAATACAGAGTGAATAATACTAATGGATTTTTAATAAAACTAAATACTTTAGTCTTATATGTCACTGTTTCTAAAACAGTGTTTTTTGGGATTTTTATTTTTTAAAAATGCAATAATTGAGGGTATACCCACTTCTCCAGGGAAAACTACACCACTGAAAAAAAATCCCTATAAGAGCTTTTAAACACAGCTTAAATTAGAAAATATATATTTTATTTTATTCTTTTTTTTTTTTTTTTAAAGATTTGCATTAATCATCTATAAAAACAAATACAACCCCATATATCTAAAATATAGGGTAAAAAAAAAAACAAGTAATGAACAGTTTTGGAACTGTCCGTGCACAGTAACATTTAAGAAGCCTTGAAACAACATGCATACAGTAGCTGTCACTCATTTGATCAAACCATCAGTCCTTCCATCATTTTTATGTGACATTTAATTCATCTGTAAAATTCCATTTGAAGTGTCTTATTGAATGACGTGTTGGGAAATGTGGTTCATTTAAAGTTTTTCTTACAGGATCAAATCTAAGAAAAACAGATTACATGTGGCCTCGACTGAAACCCAGCTCTACTTCAGTGGTTTTCAAAGTGTGAGGGGGGGCGGGGGTCTTCCCTGAGGGACTCCAGAGGACTTATGGGGAGGCGTAGTGTGAGAAAAATAAACCTGAATTTAAAAAAAATTAATGACATTTTACCATGTGTGTTATTGATAATGGGAAAAAAATACAAAACATAAAAATCTACTAAACTTCAGAAAAATACACCAAAAAATTTGATAAAAACCATATATTAAATAAATTATACACACACACATTCATATATATATAAAATATTGTATTTTAATTTAGAAATGAAAAGAATTAATGAAAGAGGAAAACGTATATAAAAAATTAAAAACACAAAGTTGTTAAAATGTGTTTTAAAAAAGACATTTAATCACATAGATAAATGTGCCTTAAATGTTTCAAAAATATGTTTAAGAAATTAAAAAGTAAACATCGTTTTATAAAATGTATTGTTGAAACCTTTTTTAAAGCAACAATAATAGTGTGTGTGTGTGTGTGTGTGTGTGTGTATTTCTATCTTTATGGGGACATTGATATGTTTACACAGTCACACCATGTGGACCTGTGACCAAAATTCAGGTCTCCACGAGGGTTAAATATAAAAGTCCTCACTAGTAAAGTAGAAATGATGTGGCCCTATAAATACATTAATTAGTTTTTTCCAGACGTCCCCATAAAGCATGAGTGAAAAAGGTGTAAAGAGAAACTTTGAAGATGTGTTTACTTACTTTAAAAAAAAAAAAAAAAAAAAATTTCATGTATTTTTAAAAATATCTATTTATTTAGTTTGAATTATTTCTTTTATTTTTTAAATGTATTCTTTCATTTTTTTTTTTAAAAAATGTATATATATTATTTTAAATGTGTTTACACTCACTACCCAACGGCTACTCAATTACAAACTTGGTCCTCATGAGACATGGAAGCAAGATTGTGTGTGTGTGTGTGTATGGGGCAGGGGGTATGGGGTATGGGGGGTGGGGGTCCACTGTCCCACACTTTGAAAAGCTCTGCTGCTTCAGGTCATTGTCAGGTAACACTTTAAAAAAAAGCTGGATTTCCAAATAAAGCTGAGGCTGTTATTGTGTTGGTGTGTGTTGTGTTCATGCACCATCTCCCTTCATTCTAAAGCTTGTGCTGCCCCCTGCTGTCCAGTCCTCACACCTTCACACTGACCTGCTACTGTATGTATGGTCTGTATGTTTTATGTTTTCACTAAAAGCCACCACAGCGACTCAGGCTGAAATCAATCTGGTGGCTCTCGACCTCACCTTTACAAACCCTGACTGTGTTGCATAAAGTAGTCAGAGCAGGATGGAATGTGAGTATAATGACAAAAAGTAGACAATTCTAACTTTACAACAGTTTAAACAATAGTGTCCAGTTTATAGATTAAACAAAATGTTGATTAAATTGAGAATATACAAAATAATGTGACACCAGTGTTGGGAAGATTCCTTAAAATATAACCTTATTTTTTACAGATTTTCAATATTTAATAAATATAACTTAGGATTTCAAATAACATAAATGGACCATATTTTCCACAATATGAGGCAATTAATGTTTTTTTATTTATTTAATATATAAGGCACACTGTGATTTTTGGAGAAAATTAAAGTCTTAAATGCGCCTTATAGTCTGGAAAATACAGTACAGTGAAAAATCTAAATCTTATGTGTATTTCTCTCATTTTTAGTCCAAATATCTGATCACATTTAAAATCAGACAGAACCACCTACAGAGGAACCTTTCAGTCAGATAGAAGAACTGATTTATAGACAATAGATCTGGAACTAATCTGATCAATAAATATGATCAAGATCATTTTCATTTTGTTTTGTTGGTACTTTAAGAAATTAATGAAAATAAATAAATACATCTTGAATTTAGCATAAAATAATAAATAATCTGCCAATGGAACAAGTCAAAAGGACCTTTGTCAAATTTCTTAAATCAGATTAGTTCCAGATCTATAATCTATAAATCTGTTTTTCTATCTGACTGATCAGTTTCTCTGTCGGTGATTCTGTCTAAGGGTGATGAGTTCTTTTGGCGAGAAATGATACAAATATACTTGTAAAAGACAAAAAACTAATAGATTCTAAAGGTTAAAATGACTATTTAGTGTGACCTCTGACCCCATGACAAGTACAAATAAACATCTGACATGAACTGAATCTAAAATTAAAAGGATTAATATTGTCTGAACTAAAAAGTCAAACACATGCAAAGGTAGAAAAATCACCATAAATACAAACAGTGTTTTTCCTGCTGTGCAGATTTTACAAACATCCTAAATTCATGTTAATACAGAGACATTAAAAAATACAATGTGCAGAACATTGTACACTTTTGTATGACACAGTATTAGGGTCACATGTGAAGAAACAGTTTTATATCAGATTAAAGCCCAGATTTCCACTTGTTCTCAAAATGTGGAGAATAAAGATGAAATCAAATGTCGATTTTAACGTCATTTCGTCCACACATCAACCGTTCCGTAGCTCCAGGGTCCGTGTACTTTTTGGTAGTTTAATATTTATAGACTTCAGTCTATGTTTTCTTTGAACCAACATAAATCAACTGCATCATATAAAGACTTCAGGGTCAAATGAATGAGTTAATAGTTGGTGACTGTCCGTTGGTGAAATAGTTCCAGGCCGAACATTTTGGAAAACACCTTTACAGTCATTTAAACTGAGGTCACATGACAGTTTGTTTATAAAGGTGTCGTAGTGTAGCAGTTAAAATACACAACTCGGGGGGGGGGCTCCGCCGCCGTTGTTATGGCAACCAACGATGCACGCTGGGAGAAATGACGAGCTGTGCGTTGACTCGACGTCCACACTTCTGGGTGTAAATGAAATGATCGCAGCTCATTTGATGAAACACAGTCTGATGTTATGGTTTTAAAGTTCAGTCTGTTAGTACGAACCCTGCGCTGAAGGACTTCTGTTCCAAAACTCTACAGCCTGGAACTATTTCACAGACCGACAGTCACCACTGATGGAAACTCATTCATTTGACCCTTCATCTTTATATGATGGTTCAAAGAAAACGTAGAAGAACGTCTAGACTGAAGTGTATAAATATTAAACCATCCAAAGGTTCACGGACGCTGCAGCTACGGAATGTTCTACGAAATGACCACGTTGACATCGATATTTGATTTCAACTTTATTTTTGACATTTTGAGATGAAAGTAGAAATTTCATCTCAAAATTTCGCCTTCAATCTCGTAATATAAAAAGAATGTCTTCACGTGGCCCTAATATTGTTGTATTTTTGTCATTTTCATGCATTTACATTTTTTTCTTAATTAAATGCAATAGATTAGTGACATTTATTTAGTAACTTTATCATTTAATACCATCATATGTAAGTACTTTCTCCCCAACACTGTTTTCATTCATTATCAAACCCTTCAATTTTCTACTTGCAGGATTTCCTGCTAAAATAAGTTCCTGTAACATGTCCTGATCGTAGCTTCTGTATATGTAGTGAAATGTAGAAGTTGGTAACAGTATTTATTTACCAGAGCTTTTTCTAGCTATAGACGAACTAGACCTACATGTTCAGCCTCATCTGAGGAAAATTCAAACGTCCCGTCTCTACCTGTAACTATCTCATGTGTTTATTACGTCCCCAGGTGTCAAACATGAGGCCCAGGGGCTCAAACTGTCCCGACAAAAGAGTCCAATCCGGTCCCAGAATGAATTTAGAAAATGCAGAAATTAACAATCAAGGAAGTTAAAATCATCCGACCAGTAAAGTACTATTATACAAACCTATGAATGACTTTTTTTTTCTAAAAAAAAGGAAAAACAAAAAAAAAAGTCAATTAAACAACAAATGGGAATAACCTGAAATTTATATAAAAATTTACCAATATTCTGTCTGTTACTAAATGTTTTTTTTTCTATTTCTCGATCCACTGTGATCTGTAAGTTATGAGACACATCTATAAATACTAAAAGCCTAATATTGTTAACATTGTTCTTATTTTTCATCAGAAATTTCAGGCTGTTCATATTTGTTCATGTTATGTTCAAGTACATTTGGTAGAAATAAATATTTTTATTACAAAATTTGAATTTTTTATCAAAAAAACAGAAAACTTTGGAGTTTATATTATTTCTACATTTTTAATTCTATTATATTGTACTGGTCCGGCGAACTTTATATCATATTAGGCTGAATTTAAATGAGTTTGACACCCCTGATGTAAAGGATTCAGGAATCTATTTGTCTTACTTTGACAAATTAGGGGGCCCCAAACAGCATCCTGCTTAGGGCCCCCACAAATCTAGAAACAGCCCTGGTGTTTTCTATAGAACCACACTGGAAAAAAATCTAAATCTGACCAAGTGTGTTTGTCTCATTTCAGTCCAAATATCTGATCAGACTCAAAATAAAACAGTATCACCTACAGAGGAACTTTTCAGTCAGATAGAAAAACTGATTTATACAAAATAAATTTAAGAAATTTAACTAAGATCAGTTTAATTTAATCCATTGGGGGATTGTTTTTCTTAATTCAAAAACAAACAACTAGAAAAGCACTCTGAGAGCGCAGACCTCCGCCAAGGTAGGACCCCCCCCCCCCCCAGATCACCACCAAAATCATTTCCAGATCTCCCCATTAACAATTTAATCAAACTCCGTTCATACGTTTTTAAGTTCTACGTCTGAGTAACAAAAACACAACCTCCTTGGCAGAGGTGATTAATCTGCCAATGGAATAAATGAAAAATAATCTTGCATGCGACATCATTTTCAAACATTTTTTTTTAAATCACCCATGTTTTCTACTGTTTAATACCTGATCCAAGTAAAGTTACGAACAGACAAATATAATGATGGTTACATTTGATATCTATCCATTAAATATGTTTCCATTAGTAGATTGTTTTGCTTGAGAAAAAATATTGGGGGGAAAAAAAGTATATATATAAACCTTTTAGTAATCAAAAAATATTGAATTATCCAAAAAATATTTTAGAGGTAAAAAAATATTGAACTAAGCAAAAAGAAATCTTGAATGAATAAAAAATGTGCAAAAAACAACAACAATGAATCAAAAAACATTGAATTACAGGGGGGGGTATGAAGCAAATTTTTGAATTAAGCAAAAAAGAAATTAAAAATCTTAAATCAATCCAATTTTGATTTTTTTTTTTTTTTTACCCAAATTCAAGCAAATATTTAAAATCAAATACCAATGGAATAAGTGAAAATAATCTTGGTCATATTTCTTCAACCAGATTTTCCAGATCTATTGTCTATAAATCAGTTCTTGTATCTGACTGAAAAGTTCCTCTGTAGGAGATTTTGTCTGAGGAGTTATTTATAACATAAATGACTAAAACACATTTGGCCAAATGTAGATATTTTCCAGGATAATATGAATTAAAAACACACATACAAACAAATGTTAGCATAAAAAGTCCTCCAGGTTTGTAACAATGACTTCCAGTGTGTTCTTTTTATTTAAAGTCTTTCACCACAAAAACAGCTGTGGTTGTGTGACAGTAGGGTTAGGGTTAGCATGGGTTAGGGTTAGCATGGGTTAGGGTTAGCATGGGGGGCTAACTGACTGTGCTCTGTGTTTTGGGTCCAGGTGCCCCCTACAAGAAGATACTCCCACGACGAAACCGACATGTGGACCAGCGACCGGATCCCCTCATACCTTCAGCGTTGGGGCTCCACCGAGGATATGATAGTGACTGCCCACTACAGCTCCACCTTACCGCGCCACGAGAGGCGCAGGAGCAGCCTGGTCTCCTACCACGAGGAGAGCCACCATCACCCTCACCCTCACCCTCACCCTCACCACCGCAAGCGGCGACGCTCTGAGGACAGCATGCACTCGCTCAAGCACCTGCCGCGCGTGGTTTGCGGCGGGGAGCTGTACGAGGACGAACTGCGGTGTTTCAGCCGCGACGAGGTCATCAATTTTATAGACGAGACGCCGCTGCCGAGCCCGAGGAAGAGCCCGCGGCGCACGTCCACCATTTCACTTATACCCAACGTGTACGAACAGCACGCGGTCATCCTCCCTCACTTCCCGCTCACAGACTTTGAGCGCGAGCCGCAAGCGTTTAGGCGAATTTCGGAGCACAAACGGAACAGCTATCGAGGCAGTTCGCCCGAGGGTTCGCCCAAACCGGACAGGCAAAGCGGGAAGAAAAGTCCCGGGGCGAGGGGCTCCAGGGAGCGCGCTCAGGAGGGAAAACGCCAGCACGGGGAGGCGGGCTCTGCCTCAGCCTCATCGCCCGGACGGGGCCAACAGACAGCCGGACACACCGCAGTAGGTAGGGCGCGGACCAACCTGGGCGCCAGAGGGGGGGGTGTGGCCGGGGGCGGGGGCGGGGCCGAGCGCGCGCACCAGAAGGAGCTGAAAAGGGCGGAGAGTAAAGGAAGCACAAACAGTTTTGTAAGCACACCTTCTGCAGCGTCCTCGGGCTACATCACTTTTCACTCAGACTCTGTGGGTTCCACCACCTGAAGAAAAACCCACCTGTTCATATGAATATTAACATTGTTCTACTGTTTATTAAAGCAACTGCTGAAATATGACTGACAGACTGGGTTATTAGTTAGGCCTTTTTCTTTATATATGTTTATATATTATATACAGTGGTACCTCAACTTACAAAATTAATTCATTCCAGAAGTGTTTTCCTACAGTGAATTTTTCGTAAATAGTCGCATTTTACATGTAAAAGGCCTGATTGTTTCCGAAGGCCCCCAATGCTACCCCTCAAACCCTTTAACAATTATAAAAGTATACACATTTTGTATGAAATATGTGTTAAAAGTAAAATGTTACAAAAGTATACTTTTATAAGTGTCTTTGAGTGTCCAAAAAAGCACTATATAAGTTTGAGGTATTATTATTATTATTATTAATAATAATAATAATAATAATAATAATAATAATAATAATAATAATAATAATAATAATAAAAGAAAATTCTCTTTTTCAGGATGTTTTTTCCCACAAATTCAGAAAGTTGATGAAATTTGGTCTTTGATTGATGCTGATTGAATAATGGCCTCTTCCTTTTTATCACCTGTTTCACTTTTATTGATAACACAGTCACTTCTTCTTTTCATTCACACCAGAATCACTTTCTCTGGGCTCATGATGAATAATAAATACATACTATAATAAAGTTTAAATGAACACACTGGGAAAACTTCACCAAACAGTAACTCTGTGATGAATGAGGGTCAAAGGCTCATGAAAAGCATCATGGGTAGCTCCTTCATAGCCAATAGGATGATATGTACAGTACATATTTACGTTTTGTGAATTACATCTCGTCTCATCATCTGAACCCGCTTTATCCTCACTAGGGTCACATGGGTCACTGGGGGCCTAATCCAGCTACAATGGGCGAAGGTGGGGTCAGAGGTCACCCTGTATGAGTCTCCATCTGAACATACATAGACTACATCACTGAACATATATAGACAAACAATCACTGTCACATTCACACCTATGGGTGATTTAGACTAACCAGTTAACTAGTTAACCTATCAGTGCATGTGTTTGGGTGGTGGGAGGAAACCCACGCAGACACGAGGAAAACATGTAAACTCCACACAGAAAGGTCTGGTGTGGGAATAGAACCATGGTCCTTCTCGCTGTGAGGCACCAGTGCTAACCACTGCGCCACCAGTGCTAACCACTGCGCCACCAGTGCTAACCACTGCGCCACCAGTGCTAACCACTGCGCCACCAGTGCTAACCACTGCGCCACCAGTGCTAACCATCGCGCCACCAGTGCTAACCACCGCGCCACCAGTGCTAACCACCGCGCCACCAGTGCTAACCACCGCGCCACCAGTGCTAACCACTGCACCAGCCTGTGAATTACATTTTCTTTCATATTCAGAGAAGAAAAATTGACGTAAAGGTTTTTCGTTACTTGGATTATTCGTTAGCTGGATCTTTTGTAAGTAGAGGTACCACTGTGTGTGTGTGTGTGTGTGTGTATACATACATACATACATATATATATATATATATATATATATATATATATATATATATATATATATTACTGATTGACCGATATGGATTTTTGGGGGGCTTATATCCAATTTTTATTTATTTTTTTATTTTTTACATCAGCTTTAGCCGATGACTGATACAATTATTTTTTTCTTTTGCTTTCTCAAATGAAAACTAAATTTTTTAGGAAATATTTACACCAGGCAAAAATAAATTTTCGGACACCCTTACAATTTTACACAATCTGAAATATTATCATGAAATATTATCATAAAACAAATGTTTTATTTCAGTGCTTTTCCAGACAGACACAAACTAATGAAAATAATTGTTTATTGGTAAAAAGAAAAAAACTCCTACATAAGTGTTACCGTGGACAACAAACCCCACCCCTTTCAAATGTTTTAGCTCTTAATGGACGTCTTCCTCTCCACTGGTTTTTCCGTTATAGTACATTTGACTTTTTTTTTAGGTATTATTGACCCAGTGACCTCTGACCTCTCAAAATCTATGGACACAAGATGCAGAATTAAAATCCCAACATTTTGGTGTTCTTTGGAAAATAAGGTTTTTGTGACCTTGACCTTTGACCTCAAGTCTTCAAATTTGTTCTTCAAGCTTTTGATGTCAATGCACATCAACAGTGAGAACAAAAAGAAACTATATGTAAAACTGAGTATACAGGAATGAAAAGGAAATGAGTCGTTTTCCACATCTCTTATCATTGTGAAAACACATTTTGGTGACCGTGACCTTTGACCGACATTCACCAAAATTTAATTGGATCCAGTCTGGGCCACCTCACTAGCCTAGCCACACTAGCTCCTCCTAGCGTCAGTAAATCTAATGTTCTATCGTAAACTGGTCGACCAATCACAGTGAAGTATAGAGTCAGAGGGCGGGCCTAACAAAGTGACACTGTGACGATTGGTAGAGAAACAAACATAAACAACCATAGAAGAAGAACAACAACAGGTGTAGATTTCCTTTTATCACAGATGAGTGAAGAATGTGAGAAAACATCAACAATCTTTAAATTATTTTTACAGAAGCGACAACAGTCGTTCAGCTCCATAATCCACCATTTTGTTTAGTCATTCCTAACTTTCTCCAGACTCCTCCGTCAACTTTCAGGTGCTCTAACTACGTCATCCTAAAGATTACACTGATTGGATGTAGTACCGTCCTATTGCATACAGAGGATTTGAAAGACAACCTTTTAGCCCCGCCTCCTCTGACTATGAAGCACCACTAGACCCATACATGGAATGAATACAGATAGCACTGCTAGGCTAGGCTAGGCTAAGCTAACACCTCGCACCTTTTTCCTGAAAATTTTGTGGAATTCAGTCCAGTAGTTTTTAGTTTTGTTTTCCTTTGGGTAAAGCTGCTGTCAATCAAACATACTGACAAAAAAACCCCAATAATAAATATGGGCGTCATATATCGGTCAGTCATGAATATATACATGTACCAACAATTTAGATATAAGGTGTAAACAGGCCTAATGTTGTTTTAATGTGGGCTTTTCTAAGGTTTGGGTGGAATTACAGTCATGAAAATATCCACTGAGGACACTTGTTTATTTATTTTTGTTTTTGTTTTTCCAGCACTGACATAAATAAGTGTTTTTAAATAGCGTGAACATTCCCACACCTTGTTTTTTGTTGTTTGGTGTTGTTTCCTATGAAATGCTTAAATGCTCCACTAATTAAAGGGGACTGGTTGAGTGGTGGTTTTTTTTTATTTTTTATTATTATTGTTCTTACTTTTTTCTTCTTGATTTATTTAATTTTAACTCAAATTGTAACATTTCTGCTTGTTTTGTTAAATAGAAGCATTTATTTTTGATCACAAACACTGTCTGTGAATGGATTGAACACTTCATACATATCCTGTTTACTTTTTTATCACAGTTCTGAACATTTGTTGTGATTTTATTCAAGTAAATTTTCCGAATGGTGGCATAGATTTAACAGTTGCTGTATTGAGATATTGAGATTATCATGTGAAAACCCTGACATTTATAAGGTTGTTTTTTTTTAAAGCAAAAGTGATGTTATGTATAGATTTTATGAAGGGTATTTTGGTGTTATTTTTATTTATTTTTTGTTCTTTGTAAACCTATATTTGTCTAATCTTTGGAGATTATCAGGTTAAATGGTTGATTTTTTATAAACAACATATGAAACCAGTGCAACAGAAAATTATA
>CM035789.1:1700892-1720892 GCA_020466265.1 Siphamia tubifer | reverse complement strand
TATATAAAACTTCTGTGACATGTCCATCAGAGTGTCCTTTAACATCTGTCAACAATTTGTGTCAATCGGATACAAATTATTATGCGTTGCTAAGGACTTCCTACCCCAAAACAGTCCAAAACTTTAACGGACAATATCTAAAAATATGCAAATTGTAAAATATGTCCAAATGTGGATATTAAAATGACCATAACTTTGGTTCTACTTGTGATAGAAACATCATTTTTTCACCATCTTAAACCTTAGTTTCCACTCTACCAAGATACACACATAACTCTGTTTGGATTTACACACACTTATGCCTGCTTTACTGGTGGGGGGTCACATATGTGTTTTCATCACAGATTTATTGTCATTTTAATCTTTGTTTAATTTATTTAATTTTCACTCATGTCCGTCGATATGATCAGAATATTCAGACAAACAATACCATCATATCCCTTTGGTTATTGTCATAGAACCTTTTACAACATAAAACATTATTTGTAACATATTCAAACATTTATGACTCAGATATGAATGATGTTAAATATTATGATTTTCTTGGTGAGATGATGACTTTGTTAAAAAAAAAAAAAGATTAAATTCACAAAGTTTGAAAATGTGTTTTTTTTTATAATTCCACAGCAGATGTTTTGAATTATTTTAGTTTCATCAGAATGAATGAAACACAGACTGTTGGGTTTTAAGAAGTTTGATCAGATGGAAAAAGTGGAGATATTACACTGCTGAGACAAAAATAGAAATGGTAGAATATTTTTACATATGGTATTTTTTTACATGCACTTCTAACACTAGGTTAAAATAAAAATTAAAAGTGTTTCTGTCCAGAGGTGCAACAAGTTTCCACCAAAATCTATTCATCTTACTTTGATAAATGAGGGGGCCCCAAACAGCATCTTCCTTAGGGCCCCCACAAAGCTAGAAACAGCCCTGGTGTTAACTCTGACAAAGTGTATTTTTTGGTTCTTCATATCATAATTATGCATTTTTTATTTCACATTTATCACTTTTTATCTCATAATTATGCTTTTTTTTATCTCATAATGAAGAATTTCTATTTTGAATATTTTTGAAACTTATCTGGTTTTTCTTGGTTAACTAAATATTATTTCACCCAAGGCCAAAAAATAAAAAAAAATTAAAAATTGTAAATGCAAATTTCTCTTTTTACTTAATTGCAATTCAGAAGTTGTACTTATTTTTTAATTAAATAATTTTGACATTTTATCTCACAATTTAGACTTAAGACTCATTATTTTTTCACACTAAACAAATGTGACAGTGTGGAAAAATAAATCACTCCAGCTTTTTATCTCATAATTTTGAGTCATTTTCTCATAATTATGGATTTTTAATCAAATATTTATGACCTTTGTTTAATCTCATAATGATACTTTTTTTTCTCATTTTTCTTAAATGATTTGTTCATATAAACTAAAACTGAGTAACTGTGACCTGATCAAACACATTATATACACAATAATTCACTGTTTTATTGTTACTTCAGTAGTAGTTGAATGAGTACTTTTTTTTTCACAGGTAGCTGTACTTTTACCACCACTTTTACCACCACTTTCTCTCAGCTGAAATGTATTAGTCACTGCAGTTTTTATCCAATGGAAGGAACTCAACTGTTTGCTTCGTTAAAAGCAGGTGGTGACTTTTTTTGTTTTACTCAGACAGTGCATGTGCTTCTCAATGGTCGACGTGTGAACTGTGTTCACAGTCATCAGGGAGTTCAACACAGGTAATCTATGGCATCTGTTGAATTTTATTTACTGAGTACAGGAGGATTCATTACACTGGAGAAGGAAGGGTGAGATAAAAAATGAAAAAAAAAGTTTTACTCTGAAAAAAGGAAAACTTTGAATCAATGTGTTCTTCAATAGGTCACACATTGAGGTGAGTGAATCAAATTAAATTAAAATAA
Organism: Siphamia tubifer; assembly: GCA_020466265.1. Lineage (NCBI taxonomy): Eukaryota > Metazoa > Chordata > Actinopteri > Kurtiformes > Apogonidae > Siphamia > Siphamia tubifer. Next base: position 1,718,959 of record CM035789.1, on the reverse strand, counting down.
CCCAAACCCTATGTAATTTCATTTGATTCACTCAATAGATTTTTTGTGTGACCACAAAAAGTCAAAGTTATAAGATTAAAAAGTCAAAAAATATGAGATGAAAAGTAAAAATCCAGGATTTTTTTAAGTCTATTCATTGTTGAACTTTTTGTCAGTGTACTTTCCTTCATGTATTAACCACCAGAGGACACTAAAGCCTCATCTGAGGAGAATTGTCTTTATCTGTTCTCATCTCAGGTGTTTATTACATTCCTGATAAACTTGTAAAAATAAATTGGGCTCTCGATGCTAAACATTTTCAATCAGATTAATTACAGGATTGCTTTGGATTAAGTTAAAATAATCATGATCAAAATAATTTTGTTTCCCAAAAAACATACAAAAATACACTAAAACACAAAAAGTGGAGGAAAAAAAAGGAAAACATGATAAACACAAAAAGGAATGAGAATTCCAAACGGTATTCAAAATGTTGTACAATACAAAAAAGGCCACATAATGTGATGAAATATATATAAAAAAAAATACATGCAAAATTATTAACATGTTTCTTCGAAACTTTCAACGAACTACCATTCAATTAATTGAGTAAAAAAATTTAATCAGATTAATTATGATGGACTGATCCAGTTCAGTTATGAAGTAAATTAAATATAAAAATAAATCAGATGGTCTGACGTCATTGTTTTCATTTGCCTAAAACACAAACACTTTTCTAACAATAAAACGGAACAATTGGTCATTAACGTCTAGTTTAAGTTTCAAGTCCATATTGATAATGTTTTCTACATTTGTACATGTTTTTAAGTCTATAAAAACATGTATAAGGTTTTCAGTTTTGTACTTGGTAAATGTGGATTCACACAAACGAAACAAAAGACGCGAATGTACTGAAATGAAATTCAGACTAATTTACAAAAACATCAATTAAGCTAGCAGTCACCTAATTAGCTACGTTGTTGAACTTTGTCTTAAAATGTTAACATGTTTGCTTTTACAGTAGGGAAAATCAGGTGGCATATGTAGAAGCAAGTAATAAAAAGGCTGTAAATACTGTTTTAACGACCTAAAAAATGAAAGTGTAATGTAGTGAGTAGCATCGATGCTACTGTCGTTAGCTGTTGTTCAATAACATTTAATGATGAAACACTGGTTGTTGGAGGTAATGGCACAGAGGATATATTTGGTGTTAAAATACTGGGTTATATCTGCGCAAACGGTAGAGAATAAACGGACAGAAAAATAATGGGCATAGTTCATATGCTAGTTTAGATAAATGCTAAATAAAGCAAAAACATCAGCACAGTGGCGCAGCGGAAGCGTGCTGGGCCCATAACCCAGAGGTCGATGGTTCGAAACCATTCTCTGCTACAACAAGATTTGTTTTCCTTCCAACTTTTATCATTTTTGTTAAGATTTAAGTATCATGAAATATTCAAGTGTTCAGTTACAGAGGCAAAGGACTTGTCATTCTGGTCCAAGCTAATATAAGTAATAATAATAATAATAATAATAATAATAATAATAATAATATAAGATACAATGAAAAAAATAACATAGAAAAATACAAGAAAAACTGACTAATAATAGAGAATTATTTATTTATTTAGTTACAAGATATGAACATGAAATGATACTCCATGTTATGTCTGTCTGTCTGTCTGTCTGTCTGTCTGTCTGTCTGTCTGTCTGTCTGTCTGTCTGTCTGTCTGTCTGTGTGCAAAATAACTAAAAAAAAAACTTATGGACCAATTTGGCTGAAAGTTTCAGGACATGTTGATATATGAACAAGGAATAAATGATTGATTAAATGTAGGTGATCAGTGGAGGTATGTGGGGGAACACGTGTGATTCGTAGCAAGATATCAATCAGACAGGAGAGGTGAAGTAACCATTATACCTTTTGATTTTATTGAACAATTTGTCTGTAATACACTCAAAGAATGAGTAAAACAGCTTAAAAAGAATAAAGAAGATTCTGCAAAATACATCAGTTTGGACATTTTAGTTTTCTTTACATCATTTAATTAACGCTTTGTCAGTTCACCTGAACATAATTACATTTAATTCAAAAGTTCATTGAATCAACTTTAAATGTAAAAGTCAACAGTTAATGTAAAGAAAGTGTTAATGAAGCCCATACTCTTAGAGCCTGTAGGATATGAGGTTCTTCTCCTCAGTGGAACCCACTGGAAAGTCCTCATCCTGGTCATAGTCAGAGATGTATAAAGTACTGGACTAGAGGAATGGAGTACAAGTACAAGTACTACATAAAAAAACTGACTTGAGTAAAAGTTGAAGTGTTTTTCAAGCATCATACTCAAGTGAAAGTACTAAAATACCCAAAGAAAATTGTACTGAAGTATGTAAAAAATAAAATAAAAAAATACTACTTAAGTACTGAAAGTAAAAGTCAAATGTAAAAGTACTGTGTAGTACTATACTAAATGAAAGCAGTCACACGTTTGAACGCATTTATATATTTAATATAAAAGGAACAACTTCAGCTGAGGCAGCAGTAGTACAAGTACATACCAGTTCACTTACAAGTATTCATGAAAATACTACAACTTTTAAAGGTCAGAGTATTCTAACAATATGACCAAGTAACAAACCCTTATTATGTAGTGTTTGATCACTGACTGGTCCAATGATGACACACTATCATCAAACCAGGTGACACAACCATTTATCACTGTGGCATTGATATGATATATGTGTGGTATGTGTGGTATGTGTGGTATGTGTGGTATGGTTGGTATGTGTGGTATGTGTGGTATGTGTGGTATGGTTGGTATGTGTGGTATGTGTGGTATGTGTGGTATGTGTGGTATGTTTGGTATGGTTGGTATGGTTGGTATGTGTGGTATGTGTGGTATGGTTGGTATGGTTGGTATGTGTGGTATGTGTGGTATGGTTGGTATGTGTGGTATGTGTGGTATGTGTGGTATGTGTGGTATGTGTGGTATGTGTGGTATGTGTGGTATGGTTGGTATGTGTGGTATGGTTGGTATGTGTGGTATGGTTGGTATGTGTGGTATGGTTGGTATGTGTGGTATGGTTGGTATGTGTGGTATGGTTGGTATGTGTGGTATGTGTGGTATGGTTGGTATGTGTGGTATGGTTGGTATGTGTGGTATGTGTGGTATGTGTGGTATGGTTGGTATGTGTGGTATGGTTGGTATGTGTGGTATGTGTGGTATGGTTGGTGTGTGTGGTATGGTTGGTATGTGTGGTTTGGTTGATATGGTTTTTAATAAGTGTAACGATTTGGCACATAAAAAATGTATGGGAGTAAAAGTATTATTATTTTTTTAAATTTAGTGCAGTGGAAGTAGGCGAAAAAAAATTATACTCCAAAAAAGTACAGATACTGCATTTGACTACTTATGTACAGTACTTAAGTAGTTGTACTTCGTTACTATACATCTGGTCATAAAGTGTAGATCATCATATCAACATCCTTTTTATTTGTGGAAAGTTTTTTTTTTTTTTTTTTACAAACTATTATTTTTAAGAGTGAAAACCAAAGTTGATGCAGTAAAATATTGTATGTGAGACTTTTTTGGACAGTGTATAAAATAATAAGGATAAATGTATAGATGCACTGATGTCTATATAGTGTTCAGATACAAATGTAGGATTTTAGTTTATTGTGAAATCCTTCAGTTTGTCTGAATAAGTGTGTGACACTTGGACTGTGGCTTGTAAATGTTAATAAAGTTTGAGTTTTTTAAAGATGCAAACCACATAAAATCCGCCAGTTTTGTCCAAAAGTATTTGCCGTACTGCAGCGGCGTCCGACCATAATGCGCATGCGTGGTGCAAATCAGGTAGCCACATCAACACTGTACATTTGGATTATTAGAAGTGCACTATCTGAGTATTAGAAGTGCACTGCATGTTGACAGTGTGATGTGATGACACAATAATGCTAACTGTAGCATTAGCTATTATGAGCTCTGCTGTGTTCCAGTATTAATACTGTCATAAATACACTTATACTTTACATTCCGTACTGACTTGGTGAATATTGATTTGATTTTTGATTTGATTTGAATAATTTATTTCGAACATGTGCAAAGTGCAACAATAATCAATACAGCAATAATAATAATAATAATAATAATAATAATAATAATAATAATAACAATGACATGTCTGAAAAGCAGTAGGATGAAGCATAAGTTTATTTAATTCTACCCCTTCTTCACTTCCCCAATAACCTAAATTCATCTTATAGTAATATAGTGCATAGTACAAAAATGATGATAATAATAACAATTATAATAATACCAATAATCAATAACTGAAGTTTTTTAGTATTTGTCAGTGGGTAAGTGCTGTTCCAATTCTAGATAAGATTCTACCTGCTGCACTTATTAGAAATTGTCAAACCGTGAATTTTTTTCCTCATCAAAATAGATGTTGTTTTTTCTGGTGTTGTTCAGGAATATGAATTTCCAGTTCCTCTGTAGAATGACTTGTCACTGACACTGTCAGCGTGTCCTTTATAAGGAATAATGTATTGACGACAAGTGACTATCGAAAAATATCTCCGTAACAACACGCTGTGTCGGGGTGTTTGTCCTCGAAGATAATCTTTTTCTCCTGCTTATTCATGCAGTTATTCCAACTTTAACCACTAAAACCTCCTTTCCTTCCTTTGTTTAGTTTTTTGAGTTCAATGACACTCAGCCATAAGTGTGAACACACACTCCTGACTTCAGAGTGTGAGCGCAGACATGCGCAGATGTCCTGTGCTTCTTGGTCGTCAGTCCTTTCCTTGTGCCTGGTTGAACCCAGTCTAATGTTAATGAGTCCTTGTGTTCGTCTGCAGGTTCTCAGCTCTAATCTGAACCAAACTAGACTCTTAAACAATGACCACAAGAGTTAATAGAAAGTCTTAGAAAAAGGTTAAGGGCGTTCAGTGTGGAATTCACGTGGCTTTGCTTTTGTTTTTTTAGTTTTTTTAAATGAACCCAACTCTTTTTGTGCAGAGGGGCCTCCATGGGTGTCATCAAAAGAGAAGCTTTGACTCTGGAAAAAAAAAAAACAGCATTAAGGTGACTTAGACACTAACATTTTTAGACGAAAGACCTCGTCCATCCCACAGAGCAGCAGTGTGTCTTTACAACAGGGGCCACAGAAAACTAGTAAAATAAAAACCTATAAATAATGACAACTACACATTTATTCAAGTGTTCGACAAAAATACTCACAAAACATTAAATTCTGAAAATATCTTTAGAAATTGTCCAAATGCAAAAAAGTAAATTTCATGAGTAAAATAAAGTTAATTCAACAATATTCTGCCTCAATGTATCAGTTTTATTATTGATCAGTTTGACAAAAGACGCTAAACTTAGAGTAAGAACTAACATCCAACAAAAAGTATTTACAGAACGTCTAATCTCGCTCCTATTTTGTCCCAATCTCGAGTTTCTATGACAACCTGTGCTTGAATTAGAGCCAATAATGTGATCTTGACCTTTGACCTTTTGCAAAATTGATAATTTTGTTATATGTATATATGTGTCAGTGTGTGTAATATAATATATCCACTATTGATTAAGTTATAGCGTGATATGTCTGTTTGACACAGTATTACACAAGTTAATTTGGCCACATGTGACCTTTGACCTCCAGAGAGTTTTTATGAGAGTTGTATAAATCTTCATTCTGCATCATTTGGTCCCACACCCAAAGATGACATGGTATAAATATCAGTGTGTTTGGATAATATACAAGGGAACAGCTGTGGAATAGATGTCAGTGTGCTTCAAAGGGTTAAATTGAAAAATAATAATAATTTCCATTGTTTTAAAGGAATGTGTACACGATGACAAAAATATTAATTTGAAAGTTTGCTGAGTTGTTTCTGATGTGATGTAAAGGATGGGCTTAAAAACCACTGCTTCTGCTTAAAACCCTTTTTTGGTTCTAAATAATAATTTAGTTAAATGTATAGGTTTTATTTTTTTTAATTGTATAGATAATCAAAAATTAAGTAAGGTGTATTTTATGCATCAAACAAATGTATGTGTTTCTACTTGTTCTGTAGCATCAGCTGGAATAAAGCAGAGCATGACATGTAGACATTAGCAGCAGAAAATTGTGCTTCTGTTTGACACACTTCTAATTTGCGCGCCACTGTTTCGGTACTTAAGTGTGAAACCAGTGAGGAGTGAAAGAAGGGACCAAACTATGGCTCGTGGACCATCCTGCACATTTGTTGGACTTTTTATCCCTTTTAATTAATGAGACTTTAACAGTTAAACAGTCACAGACACAAAAAGAATAAAATGAGAAAAAAACAGCCTAAGTAATCAATAATAAAACTAAATGATAAGTAATGTGAACAAAGACACAAACAGAACAAAAGGATGCACTAATAAATATGTACCAAATATTTAACATTTTTAACTGAAATGAAGTAAAGTTAATGAATAAAACTGTCATTTGGTTCCAGTATTTTTTCTAAATCAGTTTCTTTTTGACACTAGTTTATTTCAAACATTAGTTCATCATCAAAACTCAGTAAAAAGAGAACCCACCAAAATGTATAGATAATTAACACATGATGTGAATGAATGAACGGCTTCATTCATTTCACCCTTGACTTGTAATGACACACATTTAACACCAGAGGGCGCATTAGAGGCAGTGACTACATTATTTATATATATATATATATATATATATATATATATATATATATATATATATATATATATATATATATCTGTTCAGAACTACAACCATCTGCAGTAATGTCCAACCATTTATGATTTACTGTGTCCAACCTCACCTATAAATGTAGATAATATTACAGAAATATATGTACTTTATACTCTTTACATTTATATAAATATATGTACTTTATACTCTTTACATTTATATAAATATATGTACTTTATACTCTTTACATTTATATAAATATATGTACTTTATACTCTTTACATTTATATAAATATATGTACTTTATACTCTTTACATTTATATAAATATATGTACTTTATACTCTTTACATTTATATAAATATATGTACTTTATACTCTTTACATTTATATAAATATATGTACTTTATACTCTTTACATTTATATAAATATATGTACTTTATACTCTTTACATTTATATAAATATATGTACTTTATACTCTTTACATTTATATAAATATATGTACTTTATACTCTTTACATTTATATAAATATATGTACTTTATACTCTTTACATTTATATAAATATATGTACTTTATACTCTTTACATTTATATAAATATATGTACTTTATACTCTTTACATTTATATAAATATATGTACTTTATACTCTTTACATTTATATAAATATATGTACTTTATACTCTTTACATTTATATAAATATATGTACTTTATACTCTTTACATTTATATAAATATATGTACTTTATACTCTTTACATTTATATAAATATATGTACTTTATACTCTTTACATTTATATAAATATATGTACTTTATACTCTTTACATTTATACAAATATATGTACTTTATACTCTTTATATTTATATATTAGTACTTTATACAGTATATGGTTGGTCCTCCAGACTCTTCAGGGGGTTTAAAGTGTGTGTACACTTTAATTAAAACTCTATATATTCTAGATTACACAACTTACAAATCAAATCATGTTTAGGTTAAAGCTATTTTCAACTGCAGTTTTAAAAACAACACAGTGAGTGAAGTGGTTTAATAGAAGAAACCAACTTTATTTCACATACCTTTTATTAAAAAAATAAAACATCATATTGTGTAAATCTATACAGTGCAGCTTTAAACCATATTGATCCAGTGTGACACTTCCTAAATGAATTTAAATGTTTTATCAGTTTTTGTTGTAATAATATCTTTATTTTGTTTCCATGTAAATGAGGCCTTTTCCAACTTTATCTGTTCCTTATTATTTGTGTTGGTTTATTTATGTATTTATCACGTTGGCTGTTTACGTTCATTTTGTTTTATTCTTTATTTGACTGGAGTTAAAGAGTTAATAATATATTTGACTGAAAAAGTCACTTTTTCTTTAGTTTTCTGTGACTTTTTATAAAATAACCCTCTATTTTAATTTGAGCTTCAATGAACATTTACATGATCACTAAAATAATACAAGAAATTTACACTGAAGGGAATATTCTATCAATGATCAATCACTTCAATACAGTTAAATATAAACACACATCCACTGGAGGTCTTTATGGGTCTTTAAGGGTCTTTATGGGTCTTTAAGGGTCTTTAAGGGTCTTTAAGGTCTTTAAGGTTCTTTAAGGGTCTTTATGGGTCTTTAAGGGTCTTTATGGGTCTTTAAGGGTCTTTATGGGTCTTTAAGGTTCTTTAAGGGTCTTTAAGGGTCTTTATGGGTCTTTAAGGTTTTTTAAGGGTCTTTAAGGTTCTTTAAGGGTCTTTATGGGTCTTTAAGGGTCTTTATGGGTCTTTAAGGTTCTTTAAGGGTCTTTAAGGGTCTTTATGGGTCTTTAAGGTTTTTTAAGGGTCTTTAAGGTTCTTTAAGGTTCTTTAAGGGTCTTTATGGGTCTTTAAGGTCTTTAAGGTTCTTTAAGGGTCTTTAAGGGTCTTTAAGGTCTTTAAGGTTCTTTAAGGGTCTTTAAGGGTTAACATGGGCTGTGTTTCCAGTCCTACCAAGGCCTCCACACTCTGCTGGGAGTGTTTACGGCTTCATTCCTGTTGTGGAATTTAACTCTAGAGTTTTTTTGGGTGTGTTTGGATCCATAACGAGCTTTTCCTTCACTCGTGTCCGCACCGTGGTTTTTACATGTGACCGTTTTCACGTCCTCAGATGCCGGTGTCTTTGTCTGTGTTTGCGGAAGCAGCCCGCGCGCCTCGGCCTCCTGCGCATGCGCTGTGCCGGGTCCGCTGTCCACGGTGCTGAAGCTGAGGTTACCGGAGAACTGCGCGAGCGCCCAGCGGTCACTTCCGGTCAGGTCCTCCGCCATCAGCAGATACTGTTGGACGTTAGACAGACAACTGCGGAAGCCCCGGTGGAAGTCGGTGCCTGGAAGTGACGTAAGCATGACGTCAGGTGAGAAACAAACATTCCGCAGAAAAAGGTTCTATGGAATAACTTAGTGACGTCAGTGGTGTAACAATAAGATGGTTCTGGAATAAAAGTCACATGTTGTCACATGTTTTAAATGATGGTTGGATCAAATATAACATTAGTATTTTTTACACTATTTTTGTTTAAATAATTTGGTAATTTTCTTCATAATGTTGATTATTTTGGTCATATTTGATCATGTTAATAAATATTTTGGTAATTTTTGTACATGTTCATTATTGTGGTAATTTAGGTTAATTTTACTGAATATTTTGGTCATTTTTAAAATGTTATTGTTTATTTTTATTAATTTCTGCTCATCTTTAACACTGGTCTACAAGTAAAATGTTAGTGATAAAGAAAACTCAAGTCTTAAATGATGGTTGGTTCAAGTTTCCAACATAAGTTTTGGGTCAAGATATGATATTTTTATTAACAAAATAATTTTTTATTTATTTTTAATCAATCAGCTTTAGATAATAACTGATCGTTGATTTTCTTTCTCTCCATCAAATGATAATAAATTTCAGATCTTTTTAAGGAAACATTTAAGAAACAAAAAAAAATAGTAAATTACACGTTTGTTTTTAAAAGGCGAAACTCAAAGTAGAACAGAACATAATGATAAGGTTTTTATGAATATTTAGTTTTTAAGGATCAATTTTTATTGTTTGAATATTACAGTGACTTTTATTTCCATTTTATGTAACTGCAGGATATTATTATAAAAGGTTTTAATCTCAATTCACCTTTTTTCTGCTTATTAATAATAATAATAATAATAATAATAATGGACAAAATGAACATTTAATTTTTCTTTCGACAAAAATTCAGTAGTTTTTGGAGGAACTGTGAATTGTTATGTGGTTTGCTGTAACAATACTTATTCTATTATCATATAAACATTCAGATGAGGTAGAACAGATAAATGTTTCTTCAGTAAATCGTGTCAGCTGTGAATGATGTCTGTGCCTCCTAATGTCTATTATTAAATCTAGAAAAAGACTTGACTTTCAGTGGATAATATTCTAATAAATGGAAATAATAAATCCCTCTAATGCAACACAGTGTTAAGTTCTAAGAAGAGAAATTGTCGCCATCATTACTTACATTTGTGGATTTTTTGGAGGTTCCTCAGGTGTTTCACAGTCAGTTCCAGGATGTCGGCTTTCTCCAGTTTACGTTTTCGAATCTGTAAAATACACATTTATTTAAATGTTTGTGTCGCTGCTGGTAGAAGAAGTGAGAAGCTTTGTTTTAAGAATAAAGTTTGACTTACACTAGTGCTGTAAAAAGTTTCCAGAAGAGTTTTTAACTGATCCAAACACTGGTTTATTCGAGCTCTGCGTTTCTTTTCCATCAGTGGTTTAGAAACCTTTAAAAAAAGACCAAGTATTTAAAGTTAAAACACATTAAATCTAAATATTTGACTTTAAATCCAAGTTTCCCTGTGTTTTAGTTCCTTATACAAACCTTATTTCCTGTGGTGGGTTTGGACTTTGGAGGTTCTGTAGAGGCCACCATCCTTTTAGGTTCCTATGGTTACTGTCCTGCTGTCTGAAGAGGAGCAGACCCCCACATGGGCTTATATACCCACACCCACTTAACATGTCAATGACACTGACCCTCCCTTCTGTCTCTGGTGTTTAAACTGATGCGTCATTTAAGAGTTTATTTACAAACATCTGAACATTTCCTGTCATTTAATGAAAACAAAGTCATAGTTTAAATAAAAATACGTCATCATTTGAGAATAAAGTCATTCTATCGTCCTCTGCAGGAGACACAATTCTGTCCAGTGTAAATTCCATTAAAAATAAATTATGAATAAATAAACATGTTTTTTTTTTTAAGTATTTGAAAAAATTGTTGCATTGTAGAGTTTCTAATAAAGATAATATTTTAATGTAAAAAAGCTGAACCTTTAACTGACTGGGATGTGAGTCTGACCTGTGGACGAGAGTGTCTTTTATTTTGTGTGGACGAGTGTCTTTTATTTTGTGTGGACGAGAGTGTCTTTTATTTTGTGTGGACGAGAGTGTCTTTTAATTTTGTGTGGACGAGAGTGTCTTTTATTTTTGTGTGGACGAGAGTGTCTTTTATTTTGTGTGGACGAGAGTGTCTTTTATTTTTGTGTGGACGAGAGTGTCTTTTATTTTGTGTGGACGAGAGTGTCTTTTATTTTGTGTGGACGAGAGTGTCTTTTATTTTGTGTGGACGAGTGTCTTTTATTTTGTGTGGACGAGAGTGTCTTTTATTTTGTAGTTTCACACCATAATAATTCCCATCTTATCAACAGTGTAATAAAAAGTAAATCTATCTATAATGTTAAATGTGGAGCTTTAGGGGGTTAAAGGTTAAAGGTTAAAGGTAACGTGGCTAGGTACTATTATTATTTTTAGTTATTCTTGTTATAGTTTAATTGACTTTTTATGGATTTCAGTTGTTATTGTTCTGATGTGCAGCTTTTTTTTTTAAACATTTTTTTTTCTTTTTTTTGTCATTATTTTATTTTATATTAAAATAATTTTTCCACACTCAGACCCTGATGAATCAGATAAAACTTTATAATTAATGACTAAATTAAAGTTAATGTTACCATATATGAAGTGATATTAAATAAAATCTTTAATTAATGAGGTTAGTATTTTAAAGATCCTGATTTTAATGTTATTTTAATATGTTGTTTTTTTTTGTATTTTTTAATTATTTTATAAACGTTGTTAAAACGTGTTGTGGATCAGATTAGTTATCTTTAAATTCAAATTTATTGGTTAATGTTCCTGTTAAAAATGAACTTTACATGAATCAACCTCTGAAGCCAAACTTTGACCCACTTCAGACCCACTTCAGACCCACTTGTGTCTGTGGATGTCATCTCTAATCATCACTAATTGCGTAAAATTTACCGAAAAATTGACTTTGGGTGCTGAACATTGAATGGTTTAATGGGTGTGGAATTGGTCCAAGGTGCAGCAGTGTCCCTGTGTCCCCTGGTGTCCTTTGTCCTCTGTGGGTTCTGTATTATCTGGGCTTTTCACGCTTGTTTTTAACAGCAGAGCGTTGGACTCCAGACTGTGTTTGTATTCTGCTGCATTTCACCCATGATTATTCGCTTTAATTCCAATTAGTGTTTGAAGAAGGAAATAAAGGAATGACTTTGGAGTTGGATTCAAATAAATCACACACACTGATGTCAGTGTTAAATCAACACTTAGAGAGTTTATTTAACTTCTTGGACAGTGTATTTGGTCCCATTGTCTCCAAAAGAACACTGCAGAATGTCCAGTGTATTTAGGGTCAGGTGTTCACGTGGTTCATCTGAACTTTTCTTCACATTTAAACAATAATAAAAAGTCAAACACTTCCCCTTCATCCTCATATTTCCATGAGAAAGGATGAGCTTTAAAGTTGTGTGAACATGATGCTGCTGTCGTTACATGACAAGTTAAAAGTATGTTTGTACTTTTGTTTTTCACACCCGGGTCATTCATTAACCCCTTCAGGTCTTTGTCATGGATACCCTGCCTCACAAAACTGCTCTAATAATTGGACTATTGCAGAGGTTGTTAACAACAATTAGTGAAGCAATTACTGCAATAAACTATTTAATGTCCAGAAGTAAAGACATTTGTAAAGTAATAGTTTACGACTGTAGAAAAGTGTGGAAGACTTTCATCTGAAATCTGTCTAAAAGAACAACAGTGTTTTATAATAGTTATTTCCATGTTAGTTTTAAAGTGAATTTTCACTCTTTCTTATATTTTCCTCTGCTTTTATTTTATTTAATTTTATTTTTCACTGTAAATCTTGTGGTTTTGTTTAAACTCACTAATGTCTCATCAGACACAAATTAACTGACATTTATTTCAATACCATCCTTTGTTTAAATGTCCAACTACAGCAAAACTGACTTAAAAACGAAACATGTGGGTCATTTAATAACACTAGTCTGTCTCTGAGGGACATTACTGTGGTTTCATCTTCATTTTTTTATATTAATGTTCAAGAAAACTCGGAGTAAATGATCAAAACGGACAGAAAATGCGGTAACCATGGTAACTGTGGAGCCTCCGACGATCACAATATATTTTCACTAATTATACGTATTGTTAGAATCAGTAAAAAAACCAGTAGTTGTTAAATAGAAGTGATTTATCCACATATTCTTTATAATATTAACTTTTGTATTTTGTATTTCTCACGGTTTTATTAATTTATCAGATTCTATTTAATGTAAATGTCGTAAAAACTCAAAACGGACAAAAAAAAACGTAAATAAAAACTCCTTCTAATGTTGGAATCTTTAAAATACCATGAAGACACATTTTCCACCAATTATTTCCACGCATTGATAGAATTAGTGTCTCTGCGGGTGTTAAACAGTATGTGGGTTTTTGTGGGTTAAACCCAGATAAGAGTTAATTACAGTTAGTATTAGGTGTTAATGTAATAAGATGCGTTCAGGGACAGGAGCCTGAACGCATCTTATTTCTAGAATAATCCTTGTTTTCATGAGTTTTGGAAAAAAAAGAAAGTGTTTTGTGTCCAGATCTGAACTGTTTGCTTCTTCTTATTTAAATCCAGCTCAGAGTAAATGGCAGATGTTTTACAATTGAAGGCGCATCAATAGCATGTGCTTTAGTGTTTGGAACAAAGAGCTTTTGTGTCTTTAGTTCACTTCTTTCTCTGTTTTAAACAAAAGCTTTCACATAGAAACTTACTTTCTACTCACTTCATTTGCTGCTTAAGAAAAACTTTAAGGATGTTAATGTGCTCCTCTCACCCCTGGCACACACAGACCTTTGTCCCCAAAGCAAAGTGCGCACTCTTTAACCCCCCCCCCCACTCACTCTTTAAACCCCCCCACTCACTCTATACACATTCATGACGTTTATTTTCTGTTTGATGTTTGATCACAGCTTTTTTTTCCTCAGTTCCGTCGCGTGTCTTTTACAGGAAATCCAATATTTGTATTTTTTGTTTTTACCACATTGCACCTGCACCATGTACCTGTTTAATTTATGATTATTTTGACTTTTCTGTGGTCGTGTTACTCACAAAGGTGGTGGTGGTCACACCAGTTCTGCTCCAAATCCACATGAATAGAAGCGTTACATCGATTTGCTTCGCTCTTGGTCACAAATTCTGCTTCAGTTTGACTTTTTTTTAAACAATGTTTAGTGAAGAATCCACCCATAGATTATAACCCCCCCCCCCCCCCTAAAAAGACCCAAACAACCACTGGTCTAAACTATTTAACATCTGGATCAACTACATGTATTAAACAGTTTATGTCTTTAAACAGAGGTGGTAAAAGTACTCACATCCTGTACTACAGTAGAAGTACTGCTGTGAAAAAAATACTGTGGTAAAAGTAGAAGTACTGCTTTACTAAAGTAAAAGTAAAAAAGTACAACTTAAATGTAATTGACATAAAAAAAGTCACAAATATGAGATAAAAATGCATAATTCTGACTAAAAAGTTCAAATTGTGAGTTAAAGAAAATCTAAATGAAGAAATAAAGTCATAAATATGTGAAAAGAAAAGAGATGAAATTATTAAAATGACACAATTGAAAAAAGTCTTTAATATGATGTAGAAATGTCAGAAATTTGCTTAGATTTTCCCTCTGAAGTGAAAAGAATATTCTGAAAATGTAAGAAGTATGAAGTACAAATATTTATGAACAAAAGTAACAAGTTCCAGATACTTAAGTACAGTAATGAAGTACTTTTACTTAACTTTCCACCTCTGGTTAAAAGTCATTTATCTCTATATTCTTTCTATATTTTCTTCTGTATTTTGCATTTCTTACCATAAATGTTGTTTTCATTCATTTAATTGTATTTAATTTAGATGTTGGTGAAAACTCAAAACAAAAGAAAAAGGCGGTAACTATGGTAACTAAGTACAACACCTTCTAATGTCCACATGTTTATTTAAAGTACCATGAAGAAACATTTTCCACCAATTATTTCCACGTATTGATAGAATTAGTGTGTGTGTGCAGGTATTAAAGAGTGTGTGGGTTTTTATGGGTTAAATACAAATAAGAATTAATTCAGGAACAAAATGATCCAACCATGTACTGGCTGCTTTTTAATTTAACTTATTTAAATTAAATTAAATGTGGTTCTGTGGTGGTGGTCTCACCAGTTCTGCTCCAAATCCATATGAATAGAAGCGTTACATCGATTAGCTTCAGTTTGACTTTTTTAACAATGTTTAGTGAAGAACCCACCCATAGATTATAAACCCCCCCCCTAAAAAAAAGGTCTAAAGTAAGTATTGAACATCTGAACCATTAATCACATCAATACATAAAATAAAATAATAAAGACACAGTGCAGATTCTTTTTATGGTGGTCACATAATGAGGACGTTCAGAGGCGTTACCATGGTTACCACCCTTTTTCAATAGGTTCTAGATTTTTCATCACTTTTTTTTTACTCTTTATTTAATTTTAGTGGATTTTCACACATTTTGTAATTTTTTCTGATGCTTAAAATTGAATTAAAAAAAACACTCAAGTGAAAAAAAAAGTCTTGATCAAAGTTTTAATGATTCATACATAAAGGGTTAAATGTTCCCATCATGCACTGTGGCAGGAGGAAAATGGATTAATATTCACCTTTTTATTGTATTTTAACATCATCATCATCAGAGGAGGAAGGAAGTGAGGAAAGACTTTATTATTGTATTTAAGTAGATTTATTATTTAGGTATTTGTACTTTATTTATTTTTATGGCAAATGTGAACTTTTCCTCTTTATATGTGTATAAATATTTGTACTTTATACTCTACATTTATATATATATATATGTACTTTATACTCTTTATATTTATATATATATATATATATGTATATACTCATCAGAATAGATATATTACTTTTTCAAACTAAACAGATGTTACAGTATGAAAAAACATTTAAAAAAAATCACTTAAGAGAGAAATTCACTTTTTCACAATTATAACTTTTATGATGATTGACTTTTTATCTCATGGTTTATACTTTTTTGCTCATAATTCTGACTTTTTAAAAATCTCATAATTATCCTTTTTTTATTCCTATTTTTAAATCTTCCATCTTCCTAAATGTGCCCATACCCAATAAAACACATCATCTAAACACGAACTCACTTAAAATAAAGACTTTATTTTTGATACTTTCAACATTTTTCTGTTTTTTCTGTTTAAATAAATGTATTTGATCCATAGAAAAAAGCAGTTTAACTTTTTTCTTTATTATAATTCACAAGTTGTACTTTATACTTGAATACAGCAGTTGAATCAGTACTTGTACTTTTAGCAGAGTATTTTTCCACACCTTCTACTTTAGTATACTTTAGTATACTTTAGTATACTTTAGTATACTTCAGTATACTTTAGTATACTTCAGTATACTTTAGTATACTTCAGTATACTTTAGTATACTTCAGTCTACTTTAGTATATTTTGACCAGTTCACATTCTCAGTATCATCCGTCTGTGTTTGATACAACAATAAAATAATTATCTTATTGTTGCTGCTGAAAAGAAAGTGAATCTACTGGCAGAAAAGTTCTTCAAATCCACTTAAATATTAATTAATTTGTCAGGAAACCTTTTCAACCTATAAGCTGCTGCTCCTCATTCTTCTCATTCTTCTCATTCTTCTCATTCTTCTCATTTCACCTGAGAAGTTTAGTTCAATAAAAGCTTATTTTATTTTCAGACCTTGTCCATATGGACACCAAACCCCACTGTCCTCCACCCAAAAGTCTGTTTTGTTGTGACTATCGGTGCAGAAGGAGGGACCAGTTCCCTCTCACAGTTTTCCCAGGGTTTTCCCTTTATCTGGACAAAGTGGAAAATTGAAAGTTCCAAGTGAAAAGCCTTGGGGCGTTCCTCCGATTTTCTTCGCTTCATATTTAGTTTAAAGGGAAAAATGTCCCTCAGTAGAAACACTGGCTGTTTTTAAAGGTGAAGTCATTCTACCCAAAAAGACAAATACATGGAGATTTGTTTAATAAAAATATTAATTACCAACTAAAAGTTACTATTTGTAATACTCAAAGGTGAAGTAAATAAAAACAAACAAAGAAAAACAATATATTTTATAAAAAAAAAATCAAGTGAATGCAGATTTGTTTTTACTAAAGTTAATAATTTTAAATAATGTACTGGTTCCTAGAACGTGATCAGATCTAAACACATGAAAAGTAAATGACTGTTTTCTTTGCATTTTGAAAGTAATAAATGAATGATTGTAATAGTGTTGTGGCTCCTTAAAGGTCATATATATATATATATATATATATATATATATATATATATATATATATATATATATATATATATATATATATATATTTTATATTCAATAAAATACAAATAAATAAGGATTTATTTTACAGTTTGCAAGTTTTACCAAGTTTTTAACGAACTTTTGCTATAAATGAATCTATTTAAATACTGTACGTGTGTGGTGAAGGTGTGTGGTGAAGGTGTGTGGTGAAGGTGTGTGGTGAAGGTGTGTGGTGAAGGTGTGTGGTGAAGGTGTGTGGTGAAGGTGTGTGGTGAACGTGTGTGGTGAACGTGTGTGGTGAACGTGGCTTTAAAATTAGTATGAAATGGTCAATTTGTTGGTGTCACATCCTGCTCCAGACTCACCATATGTTCTGCTGCTGAGACACTATTGACACATTCGTTCCTACTTTCACGGTCCGTCCTCCTTTTCTCCTGCAGGAAACTGTGAAGCATCAACAAATGACTATTTAGGCGTGGAAGTGTCCCAGACCCCCCACTGTCTGTTCCACTGGGTGGGGACCCGCAGCCTGGGGGTGGGACATCCAAACGGACAGGGGGCTAGTGCTCACGGTCTGTGGACACATGTGGGGCTGGACACATTGGACACATGTCCGTCTGTGGGGATGGACACATGTCTGTCTGTGGGGCTGGACACATTGGACACATGTCCGTCTGTGGG
>CM035789.1:1678392-1698392 GCA_020466265.1 Siphamia tubifer | reverse complement strand
ACTGAAACACAAACACCTGAGACCTTTATGGTTCAATGTTGACAACTTTATTTGTAAATATGTCAGTTTTAGGTCATTTTTTCTGTGGTTATGTTTATGTGGAGAAATACAAACAAAAAATCCACAACATGTGAAAATCCACTAAAATTCTTCAAAAAATAAAATAACGCAGAAATGGGGTGAAAAATAAAAAAAACTTTTCTAAAATACAGAAAAAACAACCCACCAATAAAACATCCAAAACATATACAATTAACAATAAATGATTTCATCCATGTAAACAAATGCAGTTTTACTTTATTACAAGTGAGAACTTATATTTTAACTAAGTAGAAGTACTTCCTTTACTGTTTCTGTACTTAAGCTGAGTATTTATTTTTTTAGTAACGTTTTACTTCTACTCCCTACATTTTTGTATAAATATCTGTACTTTATACTCTTTAAATTCTCAGAATAGACTCATTACTTTTTCAAACTAGACAAATGTGACCGTATGAAAAATAAGTCGTGACTATATCATAATTGTCTTTTTATCTCATTGCTCTGATTTTTTCCTCATAATTATGCTTTTTGTTAAATGTCATATTCATGACTTATTAATTTTTCCTAAATATCCTGTCCTTACCCTCAGTATCATGACCCAATAAAACAACATCTACACAGTAACTCATTTTTAAAACCTTTATTTTTGGATACTTTGACAATTGTTCTGGTTTTTGTTGCTTAATAATAATATTAATTATTGCTTAAATATGTATTTTTTCATTCATAGCAAAAACATGCAGAGTTATGTTTAACTTTATTACAATTCATAAGTTGTACTTTTTTTTAAACTTTGACTTCAGTAAATGAGTTGAAGCAGTATTTCTACTTTAACCAGAGTATTTATTTTCCTCTCGGCATGTACTCCATGTATAAAAGGGGCTGATTATTGACTAATGGTTTTAGTATAACTCTGGATGAGACCCTGGAAGTACTGCTGCGTGTTCTTATGAGGTTGGAAAATGATAATGTAGCATTTTGGGAGGAAATACCACAATAGAAACGAGTAGAGACTGGAGAGTAGAGCCATGGCGTTGAGAGTCTGGATGTGTTTCCCATGGTAGAGGGTGTAGGCGGTGGCAGAGATGATCCAGGTGAGGACCAGCAGAGTCAGACACCAGGTGATGGCTTTGGCTTCGTTGTAATTTTTTGGCAGATCTTTCCCCATGTAGGAGAAAATGAAGCAAAAGAAACACAGAGAGACGATGAGCAGCACAGAAGCAGAGGTGGCGTTGAGGTTCATGTCGCACTTGAGCACGATTTTATTAAACTCCCACGTGGTGTCGTTGAAGGGTTTGGGCGGGGCCTGCAAATATTCTATCATAACCAACAGGACCTGAGTGGAAGACGCCACCGTAATGAACAACCACTGGCCGTGGTGTTTCAACCAGCAGCTCTGGAGCATGGGGTGTTTGGCGGCGATTTTAAAGATGCAAACGATCTGGAAGGAACGAACGGCGAAAGCAGCCAAACAGGGTGTGAAGAAGACGACGAACATTAAAGACCTCATGATGCAGAAGGAAGAGCTGGGTCTGCCGAAGAAAAAGACCACACTGGTACTGGACAGGCACAGGCAGGACAGCACCAGGAAGCACAGGGGTCCTCCGGCCGAGCGGACCACGGGTGTGTGGTAGTTAACGGCAAAGAGCACCGACACGGCCGCGCACAAACTAATGAAGGCCCCGGTGGCCACCAGGTGGAGGACGGCCCCCCCCTCTGTGAACGGGACGAACTCTACTGACCGCAGGTGGCAGGAGGTGCTTCCTTTTCCAGACCATTCCGTCTCACTGTTGCATTTAACACAGTGTGTTGGATCAACTGTGATGGAGAAAGAGAAAATCCCACCACCATTTATTTAATGTCTGAAGAAGATATTTATGAAATGTAGTGATATCATCTTAGAAATATCAGCGAGTTGTTTCAGTCACCAGCTGAGATTGATATAAAAAAAGAAATAAAACAAATTTAAAAACTGAAATTAAATCAGTATCGGCCCAAAAATCCATATTGTTTATATTTACCTGTTTACATTTACCTGTTTACAATTACCTGTTTATATTTACCTGTTTACATTTACTTGTTTATATTTACCTGTTTACAATTACCTGTTTATATTTACTTGTTTATATTTACTTGTTTATATTTACCTGTGCTGTTGATGTAAGTCCCATTAGGGCAGACTTGACAGTAGAAGCAGCATTGGTGGGTTCCATCCTGGTGTTTTACGTGTCCAACAGGACACTCTTTAGAACACACAGACGTTGGCGCCTGTAAAAGACGTTTACATTCACAGGAAACATTATCAACCTTTTTTTCTCCAAAAGTAAATCTGCTTTTATATCTGAGGAGCCTGAAGTCGTCGAGTGCAGAGTTAGACACTAGTAAGTCAGTTTACTTTTCATCCCAGTCACTAGCTCCCTATGTCATACAAACCATCTGCTGTACTTCATGTGGTATATAATGCACTTTAATGCCCTACATGCACTTTTTCATTGTTTTGTTACCTATGTGCCTGTTGTCCTGTCCTGCTGTCATGCTGTATGTGTGAGCACACCAAACGTATTCCTAGCAATTGTATGTCTATACTGTTGATATGGCTAAATAAACTTGAACTGAACTGAACTGACGCTCTGGAAATTCACAATTTGGTTGCATTGTGAAAACACTGACATGTTGGTTAAGGTTAAACGTTACTGTTTCAAACACTTTCACTTTCTAATCAAATACTGGACTATGTTTTAAAAAAACAACTAACTCATGTATATCCAGAGCGTCTGTCCACTGGACAATGGACATTATGGTCTTCATCCTCAGACGTCTTCTGAACCAGAGGTCCGTGTGTGGACACACTATCTGAGGACATGAAGACCTGAGGACACACTATCTGAGGACATGAAGACCTGAGGACACACTATCTGAGGACATGAAGACCTGAGGACACACTATCTGAGGACATGAAGACCTGAGGACACACTATCTGAGGGACATGAAGACCCATGGACACACTATCTGAGGGACATGAAGACCCGAGGACACACTATCTGAGGACATGAAGACCTGAGGACACACTATCTGAGGACATGAAGACCTGAGGACACACTATCTGAGGGACATGAAGACCTGAGGACACACTATCTGAGGGACATGAAGACCAGAGGACACACTATCTGAGGACACGAAGACCTGAGGACACACTATCTGAGGACCTGAAGACCTGAGGACACACTATCTGAGGACATGAAGACCTGAGGACACACTATCTGAGGGACATGAAGACCTGAGGACACACTATCTGAGGGACATGAAGACCCATGGACACACTATCTGAGGGACATGAAGACCTGAGGACACTTGTCTTTAGGGACCCTCTACTTCCTACCACTGAAGTGTGATGTTTCAACTTTATTAGTTAGTCTGAGTTTGGTGTCTGTGAAAAAGACATGTCCTCATCACTTCCATACCAACACAGTTTTGGGAGGACATACATATATACACATAAAAATGGACGAACATTGAGAACTTTGCCGTTTTGAGCCTAAACTGGTTCTTAGTCCCTTTTAGAGGTCGTTTACATGAGGACAATTGTGGCTAAAAATGACAAAATATTTAGTTGGAAGCTCCTTCCATTTAAAGGTTGAAAATGTTAAAATATTGTTGTCATGGAAACGCCACCTACAGCCTAACATACATATCTAATCTAATTCCACACTCTTGTTTCTGAATGACAACGATCATGTAAATGTGGATAAAAAGGTCGAGATGTGACGCCAGTTGTGCGTCTTGTCTTCCTATCGTCTCTAACGTAGCCTTGGACATCCGTGTGTGTGTGTGTGTGTGTGTGTGTGTGTGTGTGTGTGTGTGTTGGTCGACATCTTATGTATAGAAAGTATGTGAGGAAAACTATCTAAATCAAAGCTGTATAATGTTTATTTGCATTAACTTAAGGAGCCAATGACGGTCCAGTAAGGACACAGCTGCATGTGGACATGTCCCTTTATCATCCTGGACAAACAATAACACATGAACGTCCACGTGTGTCAGTATTAAAATGAAAAGTAAAAAAACCTGTCATTTACCAGAGCACATAAACAATCGTCTTACCTCTCCGTTTGTGTACCATTTAATTTTACTGTTGTTGATGAATAATGTGGCTGAAGGTTGACTTTGAAAAAACCCAACGGCCTCGGTGTCACCGCTCTGGTTCCAGAAAATGATGGAATACGATCCGAACTCTGGGTCACCGTCATCATCAAAATGAATAGTCTGGTTTAAAAGTGTGAAGTTGGACTTCCTTAGTTCTGCCAGAACCTGAACAGAACATAAATACACTCTGGTATTTGTTTGACTTGAATAATAATATGATAAAATACTGCAGTTTGACTTCAATAATATGATAAAATACTGCACTTTTACTTCAATAATATGATAAAATACTGCAGTTTGACTTCAATAATATAATAAAATACTGCACTTTTACTTCAATAGTAGACCCTTTCACAGTTTATAAATAATGTGACATATTTTTGGGGGGTGGGGCTTAAATGGAGACAAAACATCTCAAATGCGCTGCTTCGCCAACGCTGATTAGTGTGTTTTTATGAAGTATTTTTACTGAAACAATCACTTTAATGACTATAATAAATAATAATGGATTAGATTTCTATAGCATTTTTCAAGGCACCCAAAGGAGTTATTTTTTTTTTATTATTGATCCATTATTCATTCACTCTCACATTGTCACCTATAACTGTATCCACAGATGCCCTGGGGCAGACGGATGGAAGCATTACCAGTTTGCACCACATGGCCCCTCCCCCCACCAATAGAACTTGACCTGATGTCCCGGCTCATTTTAATTGACATTTGTGTTGAGCCTGCGCCTGTTTACAACCTGACGTTTTTCAAATGTGCACATATATGACGTGCATGTGCTGCATTTAGCATCGCCCACTGTCTCATTATTTTCATTGTGTACATGGTCAAAGTTTGTTCGACCACAGGCTAATCTGTTTCACCTCTGCAACATTCGCTTTACATCTATCTCATGCAGATCGAAATGCATCACATGGTCGTTTATTTACTGCTCGAGTAATGATGTGAAACCTGAGCCCAGCCCAGGCCCGATTAAAATGACAACAATTATGGCCGATCCCACCAGGTCCTGTCATGTTTGGCCAAATATTCCGCTAAAGAAATCTAATCTATTATTATTATTATTATTATTATTATTATTATTATTAATATTTACCTGGTTACCTTTCATTAAAAAACGATGGCAGTCTATTCTTACCATATATGGTTCCACTGTAATATTCCTTTGACATTTTCCACTTCCACATCGCAGTGTATTGTGTAATGCATGTGCTATAGCATACAAGGCTGAGTAAATACGAAAAGTATAAGAAGGATCAGCATCAATGATTTCCTTGGGATTCAAGTCACTGCAGTTACAAATCTGATGACAAAACTGTCGGTCTTGGTTTCCACGGTAACGCTGGTCTTCTAGAGAAAAGACAAATTCATCGAAGCCCGCTATCGTCTCCGTAGGTTCAGCGATCCCCAGTACAGTTCCGATATTTTGGACTCCTCTCTCCTTAGGGAGCTTCTTGTTTAAGGACCAGGCCTCCACTGCTACCCACACCTTCTTTGTTACGTTCAGCTCTATCGCCGACCCAATGAGCATCTCCACATAACTTTCTGGAGCGAAAACAATAATGATGTGGATGTTCTGAGAGTCGATCTGCGCCAGCACATAGGAGTCATTTGTGTTTTGGCCAAGCTCTTTGGTGTAAGCCAGGCAGATCTCTGTGTCTTTAATTCTCTTTATAAAAAGATCCTGACCGTCACTGCCATAATTGTCGTCGCTGTGAAGGAAAGCGACCCAGCGCCAGTTGAAGTGCAGCAGAATCTGTACGATCACTTCGATCATGGTTTTGTTGGGGTGCACTGTCCGTAGAAAGGAGGGATATATCATTTTTTCTGAAAAGGCAGAAGTAGTAGCTCCATAATTGACCTGGAAAAGGAGTTTAGAGATGTTTGAAAATGTACCAATAGAATAGAAGTACTTTATTGATCCCACAATAGAGGGATTACTTCATAACAGCAGCAGTATTCACATGGTCAGTAAAACAAAGTAAGGTACAATGGTATATTCTGTGTAAATACAGATAACTGTAAAGAATGTAATTATGGTATTATTTACAGAAAATGCATAGTGTTAGCCTAGCAGTGCTATCCCCATTCATTCCATGTCTGGGTCTAGTGGTGTTTTGTAGACAGAGGGTTGTGCAGCTCTAGTTAAGATAGAAAAGCAAATGTACCATAGGAATGAGGTCCATCATAATCAGAGGAGCTACAGCCAAAGCTCGGTTACTCGTCAGCGGACCGACCACTGAAATGACTTTAGGCACCGTGGGCTTGTGCCGGTGCTGTGTTTGTGGATCAGCCCAAGGGCGAATGGAGTCATTGACTGAGATGAGGTTAAAAATAGCTGGGAAACTGTGCGTCTCGGAGCAGTGGTCAAATATCTCGTAGCCCAGAGAGACATTTGGCAGGAGGCTGGTGGAGTTGTTGATTTCCTCGACAGAGAATCTCATCATCTGAAGTCTGCGATAATCTGTCAGACTGAAGGGCTGACTAAAGACAAAAAGAGGTTAGCATAGGGTGACCAGAGGAAATTGGCTGAAATTTGGGACGAAGGTTGTCGATGGAAGTCCACTGACGGCAGTTTCCACTTCTCTTGGTACCTGTATTGAGGTTTTTGCGGTGTGTTGAGGTTACTAGCCATCTGGAGTGAATGAGAATTATCTTATCATCAGCATATATTTGTGCCGAATTCCAGGACATAAAAAAAAAAACCCAACCAGGTTACTTGTAGACGTGCCCTTAGAAGCCACACAGTCGACTCAGACTCTCTAGTAACGACTCAGTATTCTGTTTGAGTGTAACTTTCGGGACATTTAGGACCAGTTTTGGAACAGGAGTATAGAAGTCCCGAATATTTTGGTACATCTGGCTACCCTAGGTTAGCAAGTCAGAAATGACAGTAGAAATATTCAATTTTTACAACAGGATTATTATCATTATTATGTTTTAACGTATTAAAAATGGTACAGTGGGTTATTATCTGGCTGGAACTTCATAAAATAGAAGCAAAACAAATATGTATGATTTATTAAGCAGTTTGAACTTTTATTTACTACAGTAAAGACATATTCAGGGTTTTCTCTGATTAAGCAAATTGTATTTTGTGAATATATGTATGTATACACAGCTTAATAATTAAACTACCTTGGTACATTTGTTAAAATAATTATATTATATTTATATATATAATTTATAATTATTAACTCAGGCTACATGCTAACAGATGCTAATACTCACCAGTTAGCAATAGAAGCTGTGAGTCTGCTTTGATGAAGTGCTGTTGAAGTGTGAATGTGTTCAGTTCAGGTGTTGTAGTAAATAAGGCAGTGCTAGGCTAATGCTAATGCTAATGATATTTAGCAGTGTTCACACTTGTCTGCTGTAAAATGGTCCCAAACTTCTACTATTAATTAACTTACTATATTTTAAATGGTACAGAATCAGTCAACACCAGATGAACCTGTTCTGTAGCATGTTCGCAAGTCATTTACCTTCCATAATCGCCTTTTTGATCTGCATATTTTTAGGCAATATTGGCTGATTATGATCAACAGCCAATCGATCAGTGCAACACTAGCGTGACCACATCTTCCTCACCACATGCTGCCACACAATTTCGGGTACTTCTTCTGTTATTCACTCCAAAAAAAGACAAAAGGCGCACAATTGAAATCATAAACAAACAATGTCACAGTACATCCAATACCACTGTTAGCATTTAATGACTAACATTAAATGCTAAGTTGTTCCTCATCAATGTTTTTATGTTCACTTATATCCAATAGTTCCCCTTAATCAAAAATATTAGTTGGATGGAGTTAAAAAAAACATGTTACAACAACTGAATACATTAGTTAGTAGAACTATGAGGATTCACAACTGAATGTATTTAATTATTCTTTAGGTTTGCAGTGTGTTGTTGGAATGGAGTTTGAAGACAGAAATAATTCAGATGGAAAAAGAGTTGTAGAGTTTTCCAGACTAACCTGGAGCAGTCGACTGCTTCTGGTTTGTCCAACGTCATAGAGCGTCTGAAATTATGGACTTCAAAAAGTCCACCTATCAAATAATCTCCTTCCAGGTGAAACTCTGAGGTGGGATCATTGCATCGACTCACTGCCTGCAACAAATAATCCAGTAG
This sequence comes from Siphamia tubifer, assembly GCA_020466265.1. Lineage (NCBI taxonomy): Eukaryota > Metazoa > Chordata > Actinopteri > Kurtiformes > Apogonidae > Siphamia > Siphamia tubifer. The sequence goes on along the minus strand of CM035789.1, from coordinate 1,690,063 downwards.
AAACACAGACAGAAGCTGATGTTTCATGGCTGCACACAGTTTAGGAATGTCATGTGAACTCTGGTGGGATTTTCTTCCTTTAATAAACTGGTCAAACTGTGGTTGATTTTACAAATGAATATGCAAACGTACCTGGTCTGTAATGTGTACGAAGGTTAACATCATGATAAGCAGCTAAAGTAAAGCTGTCAAATAAATGTGTTTAATTTTTTATCATATTAATGTGTGCCTTCGTTTATACTTTTACTCTGTATGATAGTTTTTATTTTGCTCTGTGGGGTAATTGTGTTGTGATATTTCACTCTATAAATAAAATGGAATTGAATTTAAATCGAATATTTTCCTAGTTCAACAATAGTTAATGTCAAAGATGTTCATGTGTGTCCATCATATAACAAACATCATGGTGACTTTTCTTAACCTCATGAGACCTAGTTTTTCCATTTTGCATTAAATAATTCGTCTTAATTGGACACAACGTTGACACCCTCTCTGTGGTGTTAAACAATGAGAACAAATGCAGACAAAAAAAATGAAACAGAATAATGAAACCACTTTTCCATATACATATTTGTTTATTTATTTATATATATATATATATATATATATATATATATATATATATGCATATGTGTGTGTGTGTGTGTGTGTGTGTATTATTCATTCATTCATATATTAATTTATTAATTTAAAGTAAAGCTGTAGTACAGAGAACACAAAAGTATTACTCAGTCTCAGGAGGTTAACTTCCACAATGGGTCGTTTCATTAGATTGCATTTAGTATTAATTCAATAATTTGAATAAAAACTATTTTTCTTAACATACAGTAATTATGGATTTATTTGTATTTCAGTCAAATCAGAGGGTGCTCCTTAGATTATTACCTAGTATTGTAGGATATTATATGGCATCTTGTTTTGGTTTATTTAGGACTTGTTATGCGTGTACTTAATAAAGTTCACTATTAATTAAAAGTGATAATAAAAAGAAAATATTGAATTTCTGTTTCCATATTTAGCTTCATACAGAGTACAAACTTTTATAAATGGAAATAATCAAATGCACTCAAATTAAACTAAGTCGATGGTTTGTGGTCAGATCGACCTCCTCTTATGTGACATTACACTGGACCACAGAAGCCATTTGAAAGAAAATAATTTGCAATCACAAGGCAGATAAAAATGACATATGGTCAGTGGTGTGACCAGAATTTGAATCCAGGTCAGAACCACCTGAGGTTGTTTGGTTCCTTCATATGCAAGTGAGACAAGTGATGAAGGATTTAAAAAAACAAAGATCCTTAAACCATGACTCGACATTTAAACCAATACATGTGTTCAGGAAGGAACAAAGTCACTGGATAATAAAATAAAAGAATATTTTTACTGTATGATTTCAATGCAATTTATATGTAGAGCCACAAATGACAACAAGGTCATCTCATAGGGCTTTACAGAGTTGGAAATCAATCAATCAATCAATCAGTGGTCACAGAGGTTCATGAACATTCACCGGGTGGAGGGAGGGTGAAATCTGACACCATAGGGATGAAAAGAATGAAAACTGCCAGCAGTGTCAAAGGCCTTCGCCTCCTCACGCCAGAGGTGGGGATTTCCAGGTCCATCAAGTCAAAGTCCTACCATGTATTACTTCAAACGTGTTCACTGAACACAGGTGATTCCACTAATTATCCCATTTACCTGGATGAGGCATTGTGCTCATTAAAATGGGCTGGTTCAATGAACAGGTTTGAACCAATACATGGCAGGACTTTGACTTGATGGACCTGGAAATCCCCACCTCTGCCTCACGCAACGTGAGTCAATTTTGAGCCAAATCGGTGCTCGTGGTTTCGAACTACAGCCTTTTTAATAAAAGGACATTTCTAGGGGGCGCTATAGTTCCAAATCAGAATGTCTTTAGCTCAATGGATATTGATCTGGGAGATAGATATGTTAGATTTCGTTTTAAAATGTTATGACTTTTAGTTGAATGAAACTAGACTAACACTAAAATGAAAAGGTGACTAAATTGTGACTAAAATAAAATTTTTCATCATGATGACAAGTGATGACACTGGACGATTGTTTATGGACAGAATCCTGACACAGTTTAGCTTCACTTCATTCTGACTCTTTTTACATGTTACGTTCATTCCATCAGTGGTCTTCAGTCCTGGTCCTTAGGGTCCACTGTCCTGCTCCAACACACCTGATTCAAATGATCAGCTCATCAGCAAGCTCTGCTGATGAGCTCTTGAGCAAGGCACTAAAGTGGCATATTTTATTTATGTAGCAATTTTGAATCTTAACCGTTAATATAATAAAAGTATTTGCTTTGATGTACCTGTGGTTTTTGTTGCTACTTTAACACAATAGTGTCTTAATAAAAGCATAGCTGGTATAAAAATCCACGACTCGACGTTTTTCAAATTTTAATCCAAGATGGCGGACTTCCTGTTGGTTTATGGGTGTTGTCGAATTCCCAGGTCAAAGGTCACAGCTCTCTGTTTCATAGGGTTAAGGTTAGTGCCAGATCAAAACAATATTACTATGGTTCTGAGTAACTGGAACTACCCTGAACCTCTGGGTAGCATTAGCCTAGCATCTACGACTGATATTTTAGGGTACGCCCCTCTACCCCCTAGGATCCTACCCCCTGAAAAAGACCACTTAGTACACAGGAGTGTAGACCCCGGGTCTTTGCATCATGGTGAATCTGTGGCTCTTGTTAATGGGCTAAGTTTATTTTAAAATCCAGGACAGTTGGATCTAAGGACGTTATTGTTAATTAAAGGTGGATTAATTATGGACTGACCTGTTATTCGATACCTGATGGATGCACACAGTATTAAATACCTAACTTTTTACCTCTTAAAATACACAGTATGAGTGACGTGATTTTAAGCACATGACCATTTACTGGTGTTTAAAATAACTTTTATTAATTTTCAGTAGTAAATAGCACAGCGTAAGTAAATGACATAAATAGGTAATAAATCAGAAATATAATCACATAGTACAGTATTTACATGGCACCTAAACTACACCCTAAACTCCTTCATACACAACACTTAGGTCTTATTTAAATTAAAGAACCATCCACTTACTCAGTACCATCCTTTTGTAAGAATATAATCTGACAATGGGGAAGAATCCAAACGATGGAAAAGTCTTAAAAACCGTTAAGAAAAGGAGGAAATGTAATCCAATGGAAGGGTAGTAGTCCAATAGAAGAAAAGTGATCCAAATAAAGTTGCTTAAATCCAGGTTTAAATCCAAAAGTTCATCAAAGTAAAAAAAATCCCATCAGAAAATGTCCAGAATGTGAAATATAACCAAATAAAGTCCCAATAGTTCTAATAAGTTCAGATTAGTCCAAATAAAATGTCTCAAATTGTTAGTCCTTCACAAAATTATAAATCTTTTAAAAAAGTTTAAAACAATTTAGGAAGGCTGTTGTAGAATCTTGGCCAAAGATATAAACAAAATATCGATGTGTCAGAAACACGTCCACATTCTTCAGTGTCTGTCAGAATCAAAAATCCTGCTAAGCTTATTCTTTGTCAACTTTGAGTGAAAACATTTCTTCTTTGTTGGTTTAACTTTTAGACACAAAGACGTGAGTAAATGAAAAGCTGTAATTTAACTATAGATAGATAGTCTATGTAAGCTGCTTTCATTCATTATAAAACACAGTGGCAGAAACAAGTGATTTTATTTTATTTTATTTTTATTTTTAAATCCTCTTTATAGAATAAACCTTCTCCCCCTCACACATCATTGTTAACCTTCATAGGTTTATTCTATAATACCTTCTGTCTTATATATGTCACTGCTGCTCTAAGCTTAAAAAGACTGAAACAGATAATGAATACAAACCATGTGACAGTGAGGTCATCTTTAGGTTTTTTTGTTCATCATCATATGACAAACATGTTTCATATCTTTACTAGGGTGTGATCTGGCCTCATACAAACTATCTCACCTTTCCTAGGGGGCGCTGTAGACACATTTCTTTACAGACTTTTACAAAACCTTTTCACACTTCTCAGGTGTGTGCAAAATTTGTTGAGTTGTTGTGCATGTTCAGGGGGTCAAATTAGAGGTCAAAGGGCAGAATCAGATCAAACTGCAAACAGTATCAATAGGCCTTGAACCTACGTGGGACGCGGCCAAGGCCTAAAAAGTGAACGGCTCCTGAGGCCCACGACTCTGCTCCTGTAGTTCATTTTAAAGAGTCATTCAAAGAATCGGATCAGTAGCTAATGTCACAACAGTACGGAGCCGAATCAACGTGAGCTCGTCATGTAGGGGCCATGTTCAGAGGGGGGGGGGTATAGTGTGTGTCACTACATTTAATTTCAGTTATAACATGAAGACACAACCTCATGAAATAACACAACATAACATTAAAGATCAGATTATACCCTTAACCAACTACTATCTGAAAATATTCTATAAACATGATCTTATTTTATCTATGAAGTACAAACAGGACCAGCTCAGTATCTGCTCATATCCAGTTTTAACACCAGGGCTGTTCACTCTCTACACCCATGAGCTGGTGAAGAGTATTTGATGAGGATGTTTATGTACCTGTTTATGACTACAGCGAGTGGAGCATCTAATATTTTAGACTTTTTATCTCACTATTTTGACTTTAAAGCTCATAATTGTGCATTTTTTAATAATGGTAACTTTTTATTTCAATTTTGACTTTTTTTTTTTTTCCATTTTTCCAGAATGTCCTTCCCATACCCACAAAACTGTCACCCAATCAAACACAATATCTCCACAGTAACTTATTTTTAAATACGAAGAAGGATATGAAGAGATACTGAGGTGGTCCTGTTTGTACTTGGTAGGTAAGATAATATGTTTATATAATATTTGATATTTTTTTTATAGTACTTTGAGTACTTTTACCAACTCAGTGTGTTGAACATAGATCACAAAGTCATAACTCAATGGCGCCGTCATGTGGTCAGATCTGTGTAATTACAACCTAAAGTACCTGCTTAAAAGAAAACACTTATTTAATGTACTAGTATTTGTACATGTACACATGTAGTATGTCTTTATTCTGAAAACATGACTGTTACAGTATGCATCTACATGTAAAATAGAAAAAAAACACAATTCCAATACACACATCTTAAAGAAATGTTTTTTAAAATGATAAAATTTTTAATAATACAAAAAAGAGATAAGGATGGTGGGGGGCACAGCTGCTTTTGGTCACTATCCCACTCTTTGAAAACCCCTGATGTAGTGGAAATGCAGCAATAGAGTAGTATACATTTTAATTACAACACTGATGAAAAAAAAATTATATATATGTATGTATATATATATATATATATATATATATATATATATATATATATATATATATATATATATATATATATATATGTATATATGTATATATATATATGTATATATATATATATGTATATATATATATATATATATATGTATATATATATATATATATGTATATATATATATATATGTATATATATGTGTGTGTGTGTGTGTATATATATATATATATATATATATATATATATATATATATATATATATATATATATATACATACATGTATATGTATATGTATATATATATATATATATATATATATATATACATACATGTATATGTATATGTATATATATATATATGTGTGTGTGTGTGTGTGTGTGTATGACAGGACATTTTTTCAGAAGTTGTTATGGAAGTGGTTGAGTATACTTTTGCATTTTATAAATTAGTACACATGTAGACAGGCTTTTACTGGCTAATAGTTTTAGTATAATTCTGAATGAGACACTGAAAGTACTGCTGTGTGTTTTTGTTTGGCTGAAAAGTGATGATGTAACATTTGGGGAAGAAATACCACAACAGGAAGCAGTAGAGGCTGGACAGAACCGCCAGAGCGTTCAGAGTCTGGATGTGTTTCCCATGGTAAAGGGAAAATTCCGTGGCGAAGATGATCCAGGTGAGGATGAGCAGGAGCAGACAGAAGGTGATGGCTTTGGCCTCGTTGTAATTCTTGGGCAGATCTTTCCCCATGTAGGAGAAAATAAAGCAAAGCGAACACAACGAAAACAGGAAAATGGCGGGAACAGTGCAGGACAGGTTGATTTGACAGCTCAGGATGATCTTGTCGTGGTACCAGTACGTTTCATTGAGGGGTTTAGAAGGTGAAAACGAATTCCCGAAAACGAGTAACACAGCCTGAGTGAGGAACGCCAGTGTAATGAACAGCCACTGCCCATGGTACTTGGTCCACCAGCTGTACAGTGTGGGGTACTTGGCGGCCATTTTGAAGATACAAACAATCTGGAAAGATCGTACGACGAAACAAGCCAGACAGACGGTGTAGAAGAGCAGGAAGGGGAGGAACCTCATGATGCAGAAAGAAGGAGTGGGAACGCCGAAGTAGAAGAAGACGCTGACGCTGCACAGGATGAGGCAGCCTAAGATCAGGAAGCACATGGGACCCCCTGCCGAGCGCACGATGGGGGTGTGGTAGTGGACGGCAAAGAGCGTGAACACAGCCATGGCGAAGGCCACGAAGACCGAGGTTGCCGTGAGGATGAGGATGGCCGCGATGTCGGTGAACGACACAAACTCCACCAGCCGGGGGGTACAGGAAGTAGCGCCATCTGTAGACCATTCTGTGTCTTTACAGGTTACACAGTTAGATGGATCAACTGGAGAGAGAGAGAGAGAGAGAGAGAGAGAGAGAGAGAGAGAGAGAGAGAGAGAGAGAGAGACTAAAACTAAAGTGTTGGTTAAACTTCACTGAAGTTAACATTTTAAAAATAGACGAATGTGTGTTTGACTAAGTACAACAGGCGTCTCCAGACTGTTCCACACGTGGCCGTTGTTCTGCAGCTGTTGGTTCTAACAGCAGCAGAACACCAGACTGGACTCACTTAACGTCGATTGGTCAAATGTGAACTCTTTGTTGGTTGGAATAAAAACCTGCAGCTACACCAGCCCTTTATGGAACAGTTAGACTGAAGTACAAACTCTGAACAAGCCCCGCCCCCTTGGACACATTTGACCTGATTTAACCTCTTATTATTGCAAAAACACATTTTTTGGTAACTATGACCTTTGACCTGCATTCACCAAAATGTACTGGCATTTTTCTGGATCACCTTTCCTGAAAATGTCATCATTATTTTTTGTGTAAAGCTGCTAATGTTGACATTTTTTATATATGTGACCCCCCACCAGTAAACCAGTCATAAGTGTGTGTAAATCCAAACAGAGTTATGTGTGTATCTTGGTAGAGTGGAAACTAAGGTTTAAGATGGTGAAAAAATGATGTTTCTATCACAAGTAGAACCAAAGTTATGGTCATTTTAATATCCACATTTGGACATATTTTACAATTTGCATATTTTTAGATATTGTCCGTTAAAGTTTTGGACTGTTTTGGGGTAGGAAGTCCTTAGCAACGCATAATAATTTGTATCCGATTGACACAAATTGTTGACAGATGTTAAAGGACACTCTGATGGACATGTCACAGAAGTTTTATATATTATAATAATAGGACAGAAGTGTGACATATTATAATCATTTGGCTTACACCATTGGACAGAACATTCAATATAAGCTTTTACCTCGTACCAAACACTTGGGTGTTTACCCACGGAACGGAGATCGTTTTGTTCGGCCAAAAGAGGTGGAAGTCGTCTTTGTCTTTGCTCAGCAATACCTGAACTTTTGTCACCGCTTAAATAATTGACTCAATAAACACCTTTATTGATTGGATTTCAATGTAATGACCACAGGAAGTGAACATAGAGGTGTTAAGGTACCGTTTTTTGATAAGGTGTAAACACTAATAACAAATCACCTTCCAGCCTAAATTTGGCTGTAGCTCTGAACGGCTCAGTGCGACTTATGCCTGGTTTGGTGGTGGAGGGTCACATATTCTATTATATTTTAGTGATTCAAATTCAGATCAAATTTAGTTTAATGTGACCCCTGAACTAAAATAACTTGACATTTGTTCATGTTATTTACATTTTCTGTAGTTTTTGTTGTCATTGTACACTAGTTTTAAATCATGAAATCTTTTTGGAACAGTCGTCCTGTACCTGTGCTGTTGACGTACGTTCCATTTGGACACATCAGGCAGTTGAAGCAGCAGGTGTGGGTTCCATCTTGTTTTTTCCAAAATCCAGGCTCACACTCTTTGGAACACAGTGACGTTGGGACCTGTGGTTAAGTTTTATTATCAACTTCAACTTTTGGAAATGTAGCCCCCCCCCCTTAACCTCCTGACATCCAATAGTTAATTTCTGTCCAGTCTGCAGGACAACAAATTCAGAGTTTCAATAAAAAAAAAAAATGCTGTTCCGTTCCATTAAAAAATAACTACCGTATTTTCCAGACTATCAGGCACACTTAAAACAGTCGACTTTATATATAGATGAATTCTAGTTGTACTTAGTGACTTTGAATTTTGACTTTTAATCTCATAATTTTGACTTCACTAAATGCACCTTATATATTAAAACATTCTAAAATAAACCATTCATTGACAGTTCACCTTATCGTATGGAAAGTACCGTAAATAAAAATAATTAAAAAAATGTATCTGGAAAAAAAAAGTTTCCTTATTTAGTTTCCAGTCCAGACAAATATAATATACTTTGACTTTCAGGCCTCAGGAGGTTAAAGTAACTAAAATAAAAGTTTAGATATTGTGTTTTATATCCAACAGTAAACATTTCTTACGTCTCCGTTTGTGAACCATTGAATTTTACTGGTGTTGATGGAAAAAGTGACCGAAGGGTAAAATGTATAAAATCCAACTTCCTCTGCTTCACCACTTTGGTTCCAGAAAACAATAGAATATGATCCAAATGTTGGGTCATTGTTGTGATCGAAGTGAATGACCTGGTCTAAAAGAGTGAAGTTTGACTTCTTCAGCTGTGCCAGTACCTGTGGGTGAAAAACCAAAAACATGAGCAGTGTCACAGCATGTTCACACAAACCAATGATCTTCTCCTCTGGACGATTGTAACTCCATTTTTAGTAGTGTTAAGAAATCTATATGTTTTTCTTTTATGTCACTTTTACCTGTAACCAAATCTACCTTTGGGTACAAATAGATTTACCTTAATTTACCTTTTATTGTTTTATGTATTTTATGTAAAGCTCTATAAATAAACTTTACTTACTTTACCTTCTTTGACAGAATGATAATACAAGATGTTTGCGTCTGGAACATAATTTCCACTTGTTCCATTGGCAGATTTTATTTTTGGTTAATTGGGGATTTTTTTTTTTTGTTTTTTGCTTACTTCAAGAAAAATCAGCCAATGAAATGAAAAAAAATCTTCATATAAAATGTTCCTGATGTTTCGTCTAAAAAAGAGTAATTCTATATATTTTTTATATTTTATATATTTTTTTAATATTTTATATATATTTTTTATATTTTATATATTTTTTATATATATATATATATATATATATATATATATATATATTTAGATTTTATATATATATTTAGATTTTATATATTTTTAAAAATATTTTATATATATTTTTTATATTTTTTATATATTCTATTCTCACCATGTACGGTTCCACTGTAACATTCCTTTGACATTCTCCGCGTCCACATCGCAGTGTGTGATGTAACGCATGTGCGATGGCATAAACAGCCGAGTAAACGGAAAAAGAGTAAGAAGGGTCAGCGTCTCTGACTTCCTCTGGAGTCACATGACTGCAGTTGCAAACCTGATTACAAAACTGCTGGTCTTGGTTTTCGCAGTAAATGTGGTCGACTGTGGAAAAGATGAACTCGTCAAAGCCTGGGATTTTCACCACCGGCTGCGACACTCCGAGGACGGTTCCGATAGTTTGGATTTGTTGGTTCCTGAGAAGGTTCTTGTTTAAGGACCAGGCCTCCACCGCTATCCACACCTTCTGTGTGACCTTCATCTGGATCGCTGAGTTAATGAGCTTTACAGCCGTTTGTTCCGGAACATAAACAATAACCACGCGTGTCTTCTGCTCCTCTATCCGCTCAAACACTTGTGAGATGTTGGTGTTGTAGTTGAGCTCTTTCCCATAAGCCAGGCAGATCTCTGTGTCTTTAATTCTCTGCACAAACAGATCTCGTCCGTCATATCCATAATCATCGTCACTGTTTATGAAAGCGACCCAGCGCCAGTTATAGTGCAGCAAAACGGTGACAATCCCTTCGATCATGTCTTTATTGGAATGCACTGTTCGCAGAAAGGAGGGATATATCGTTTTTTGTGAAAGGGAAGAACTAGCGGCTCCGTAACTGACCTGTTGAAAGAATAAAAAGTCAAACACATGTTACATGGACACAGACACATGCAGACGTTCCAGGAAAACGTAATAAAAAGTCACAATTATCAGATAAATCTGAATTCTAATAATAATGGATTGGATTTATATAGCAATGTTTTTGGCCACTGAAAGCGCTTTAGTGACCCATTGTTCATTCACTCTCACATGCTCCCTCTGGTGGTGGTAAACTACATATGTAGCCACAGTTGTCCCTATGGCCCCTCCCACCACCAAACATTGATACACCAGTGTGAGTGACACTGTAATGAACCAGTTGGTAGATATTGAAACTGTTCATGCAAGTGATGAGAATAGTCAGACAAGAACTTTCTTTCCTAAAAAGCTGTTTGTCGTAAAGTTCTGGTAAAATCCTATTATGTTACTACCTACACTAACAACCTTATTCAGTAAACTCTTTTTCAACCTCAAGGGTTGAACTAGCAAATAAAAGAAAACGTAATCAACCAACCAACCAACTGATCGACCACCCAATAATGTAATCCAATAACCAATAATGTAATCCAATAAATCAATAATGTAATCCAATAAACCAATAGTGTAATCCAATAAATCAATAATGTAATCCAATAAATCAATAATGTAATCCAATAAATCAGTAATGTAAATCAATAAATCAATAATGTAAATCAATAAAGCTACCAGAGGAATGAAGTTGATCATTAACAGTGGAATTATGGTCAGAGTGTCGGTGCTGGAAAACGGTCCGACCACTGCCACCATTTTGGAAACTTTGTTTGGATCTTTATGTGTTTCATCCCAAGGTTGAATCGTATCGTTCACTGTCATCAGGTTAAAAATTCCAGGGAAATTATGTGCGACCGAACATTGGTCAAATATGTCGTAACCCAGGGTGATATTTGGCAGGAGGAGGGTGGAGTTGTTGATCTGTTCTATGGAGAACCTCATTAAGTGGAACCTGCGATAGTTGGACATAACGAAGGTTTGACTGTGGAGGAAGAAAAACACAATTAATTTCAAATAAACATCAAGACTTTTGGTTCATTTTCAGATGAACTATTTTATTGTTTGCTGCGATGGACGGGACATTGGTTTGGACGTGATGGACGTGTCCAAACTAATGTGTGGACGTTTGTAAAGTGTTTGAATGGGAAATGACAACGGGTCCTTTTCTGTCCTCTTCTAAGACGGCGTGTCATTGGTGGAAACCTTCTTCCTATTTGTTGTTACTTTCCTCAGTGAAAATTTAGACTAAATATCGTTGGTAACAAACGTTTATTATGTGACAAAAGTGACACGAGACTAAACATAAAGTATTTTATTTGTC
>CM035789.1:1650892-1673392 GCA_020466265.1 Siphamia tubifer | reverse complement strand
TCCCTTGGATCAGTTCACTTCATTTATCATCTTCACATATGGATTATTTATTAAAATATTTATTGTTTAATTCAAGATTTATTATTTTAAATTTTTTGCTTAATTCAAGACTTCATATTATTCTTTGGCTTGATTCATTCTGCCAATGAAACCAGTGACAATTGTCTTGGTCCGATTTCTTAAATCAGATTTTCCAGATCTATTGTTTATTAATCAGTTTTTATATCGGACTGAAAAGTTCCTCTTTAGGTGATTCTGAGTTTAAGTGTAATGACATATTTGGACCAGAAATGACACAAATACAGTTGTTTTCCCCAGTGTATATAATGAATTATTATTGAAATAAAACTGATAATTTTGATCTTTTGTAATAGAACCTGTATTATTTCTTTGGTTTTGTGCTAATAGGAGCCATTGATGAGCTGGATGTTCAGTTAACGAAGATGACGTTAACATTCCAAGGTATGATTCTTCTTATTCAAACCCTTTATGTAAAGCTGAGCTGAACCGTCTGTAGCACACTGTAAAAAATGACTGTTGGTTGGTAAATACAAACTATGGAAATCAGTTCCACTTTAACCAACAATTGAGCTCCGGATGTCACGTGACTTTTAGTCGTCAGGACGCCATGTTGACAGTCAACATGACGACCGCGGCGCCACCGTTAACATTATGGTAGTAAACATCTGCGCACCATCACTGTGCACAACTCACTTCAGTTTGTGTGAAATTCAGATGTATATGTGATTGATTGATTGATTGAATTTATTAGACCATTCTTGAGATAAAACATGTAACAGCAACCAGTGCCATAAAACATATAAAATAACAAAATAGTCAGGGATAACACAAAAAAGCCCTAAGGCTTATTTCCATTGTGGTCCCTATAGTGCAGGAGACAGGGGCTAGTGGCAGCAGTTCATGCATTCATTACATACATACATTCTCACATACCTACACACACATACTCAAATCATTCCATAGAAATCAGTAAAAGACACAATTACAGTTTCTAATGTATGAGATTTACACCAGGTGCCAGTAGACTAAGATTGCTGTTTAAACCATCTTTTCAAGTGACCCCCCACCAGTAAAGCAGACATAAGTGTGTGTAAATCCAAACAGAGTTATGTGTGTATCTTGGTAGAGTGGAAACTAAGGTTTAAGATGGTGAAAAAATGATGTTTCTATCACAAGTAGAACCAAAGTTATGGTCATTTTAATATCCACATTTGGACATATTTTACAATTTGCATATTTTTAGATATTGTCCGTTAAAGTTTTGGACTGTTTTGGGGTAGGAAGTCCTTAGCAACGCATAATAATTTGTATCCCATTGACACAAATTGTTGACAGATGTTAAAGGACACTCTGATGGACATGTCACAGAAGTTTTATATATTATAATAATAGGACAGAAGTGTGACGTATTATAATCATTTGGCTTACACCATTGGACAGAACATTCAATATAAGCTTTTACCTCGTACCAAACACTTGGGTGTTTACCCACGGAACGGAGATCGTTTTGTTCGGCGAAAAGAGGTGGAAGTCGTCTTTGTCTTTGCTCAGCAATACCTGAACTTTTGTCACCGCTTAAATAATTGACTCAATAAACACCTTTATTGATTGGATTTCAATGTAATGACCACAGGAAGTGAACATAGAGGTGTTAAGGTACCGTTTTTTGATAAGGTGTAAACACTAATAACAAATCACCTTCCAGCCTAAATTTGGCTGTAGCTCTGAACGGCTCAGCGCCACTTATGCCTGTTTTGGTGGTGGGGGGTCACATATGTCAAACATGGACAGATGAAATATAAGGGACCAGTAGAACACCCCTGGGGTGCTTTTCAAAAGTATCTCCTCCTCAGCTGTAGAAGACATCCCTGATTTAGGGTATGCTAACATCTACAGCTAGCTCATTAGCTTTCCATCAGTTTCGTTGTTGAACTCTACAAGAGCCTGGGGGTTTACCAGACCTGTTCCAGCCCTCTCTTTTTAAACAGGCAAACAATATTTTAACTGGGGAATAAGGTATAAGGTCCCACTCTGCAAAACTAACAGATACAAACACTCATTAATCCCTCTGTTGATCACACTCATTAATAAACAAATGGCACAGAATGGAGCGGAACATTACAGACGCGGTGGAGCCTTGACCACATGTGTTACGTTTTATGTGGCTGTTGAATTATTATTATTATTAATAATATGAATATTTTTTTAGTTTATTATATTATTTTGGGGGGCTTTATTGTAGAAGCGTTATTAATTGTATATGTTTTTGTGAATGTATTTTAATTAATGTATTTATTGCGAGTATGAATGTAATGACTGGGAGGGTGAGTGGAATGTGTGTTTGAACTGTTTCTGTTAAACAACGGCAGAAAAATAAATACCCAAGTAAAAGTAAAGATACATTAAAAAAAATCAACTAAAGTATAGTCATGAAGTACTTATACTTAGTTACTTCCCATCTCTGACTTCAAGGAGTCATCGGATGTGCAGGACACTTATTTATTTGAAATACTGTCACCTGTTTATAACAAGCAAACCTGAAAAAAAAAAAAAAGCTTTTTTAAAAAGTCAACCAGCAGCTTTGGAACTTTGCGGTGAATTAAACAACACACAGATGTACTGATTTTACATCTGTATTGAATACTTTGTGAATAAGTGGAAGAAAAACAACAACAAATGGCCAAGTTGAAGTCACCTAAATTGAGTTTATTGATAAAAAAAAACACCTTAATAATCATACAATGGTTGATATTTTACTGCATCTGTATTAATGTAATGTATAGAAATGTAATGATGTAAAAATGTACTCAGCTTTTCTGAATGCTTACATGTTCATGGCAGTTGATTACACAGGTGTACAGTTATAATATAATAGTTATAGACTTGGTGATTATTGTTATAATTCATTTGTCAATAGCCTTTGAACACTGAAATATGAAACAATAAAAAAACTAAACAGTACAGTACCACAGTGGTACCTCTACTTACGAAAGACCCAGCTAACGAACAATCCAAGTAACGAAAAACCTTTACCTACATTTTTCGTCTTTGAATACGAAAGAAAGTTTTTACGAAATTTACGAAAGGAAACAAAACCCCCGAAACATGTACCTACTGTACGCAAATACATCATGTACGTACAGTACGTATCATCCCATTGGCTATGAGGGAGCTACCCATGATGCTTTTCATGAGTGTTTGAGCCTCTTTCATGGATCCGTACCTGTGTCTGTCCAGCATCAGAAGACACATGTAAAGGACATAAGGACGTAAAGGACAGAACCACCGCTGCCTCATGAGTCTCTGCGTGCGTCCACTGAAACCTCACCACAGCACGTATTCGTTATTCATCACGAGCCCAAAGAAAGTGATTCTTGGTGCAAATGAAAAGAAAAGAGACGGGGGGGGGGGCATCACTCCACCAGCACGAACAAAAGACATTCCAATGAAACCCTCTGAATTCATGGGAAAAAAAACACCCCGAAAACATGTCCACTCTGACGATGTGTATGCCCCGCCCACTCCAGGAAGATCATGAATAGCCATCAAAGTCAATGGTCCTTGGATCTACACCCACCAAACATCTGTCAACAAACATGAATGAAAATGACCCACATGTCTGGGATGAAAATGACCCACATGTCTGGTATGAAAATGACCCACATGTCTGGTATGAAAATGACCCACATGTTTGGTATGAAAATGACCCACATGTTTGGTATGAAAATGACCCATATGTTTGGTATGAAAATGACCCACATGTCTGGTATGAAAATGACCCACATGTCTGGTATGAAAATGACCCACATGTCTGGTATGAAAATGACCCACATGTCTGGTATGAAAATGACCCACATGTCTGGTATGAAAATGACCCACATGTCTGGTATGAAAATGACCCACATGTTTGGTATGAAAATGACCCACATGTTTGGTATGAAAATGACCCATATGTTTGGTATGAAAATGACCCACATGTCTGGTATGAAAATGACCCACATGTCTGGTTCATTTGAATGGTTTAATGTTTAATGTTCAGTCAGTGAACTTTACCCACTGACACCAATACATTACATCTAAAATATAAATCTACATTTTCTTTTACTTTTAACACATATTTCATACAAAATTGCTAAATTTTGTATAATTCTTCAAACGTTTAAGGGGTTGTATTAGAGGCCTTGGAACAAATCGGGCATTCACATCTAAAATGCAACTCTGTTGACTGAGAAGAGATGTTTTATTTTGTTGACTCCAGGAAACCAGCCAGGACTACTTTCACTTTGACCAAAACCGGACCAGAACTTGACTCACAGGACACTGTCGGGGGTAAGTCACTGTGGGTGCACCAGAGTAAAGACACTGATCCCATATAAATTCATGTGAAAAATAATGAACTATCCCTTTAACCCTTGTGCGGTCCCGGTGGTTCACAAATGTACCTTTTTATACGTACTGTAGGATGCCATTGCTTACTACTGAAAACAGTAATATATCCTTGGGGGGTGGGGTGATGACTCTATGGAACTGAACTTTGGAATCTGGGTTTTTAAGACCCGATTGTAGGACACAGCCAGTGTGCCTTTTACGAAGGACCGCACAAGGGTTAAAGGAGGGGCTAAAGGCACAACGACAGCATAAGGGTCTTCCAAACATTTACACAAAAACGTCTGTTGATGTGTAGGAGACAATTTGTGTTCGCTCAATGGTCAAGCAACATGCGTTGTAAAACGACTGATCTTTTTGTTAATGGCTAATTGCTTTGGTATAACGCTGAATGACACTTTGAAAGTACTGCTGTGTATTTTTTTGAGGTTGGTAAATGATAATGTAGACTTTTGGGAGGAAATACCAGACCAGAAAGGAGTAGAGGCTGCAGAGTACCGCCAGAGCGTTCAGAGTCTGGATGTGTTTTCCGCGGTAAACAGAGTAGAACGTGAAAAAAATGACCCAGGTGAGAATCAGCAAGAGCAGACAGAAGGTAATGGACTTGGCCTCGTTGTAGTTTTTAGGAAGGTCTTTGCCCATGTAGGAGAAAATAAAGCAGAGGAGGCACAACAAAGAAAGAAGCAGAAGAGAAGGACCCGACATCTTTAGACTCACATCGCAACTAAGCACCAGTTTGTCAAAGTACCAGAAGGATATACTGTAAGCCTTGGGAGGGACAAAAGAATACGCAAAAACAACCATGAGTAACTGAATAACAAACACCACCGTAATGAACACCCACTGTCCGTGATACTTGATCCACCAAGTGTGGATCCCAGGGTATTGGGAGAGGACTTTGAAGATGAAAACAATCTGAAAAGATCGCACAACAAAACAAGCCACGCAGACGGTGTAAAACAGAAGGAACGGAACGTACCGGAAGACACAATAACAATCAGTCGGCATACCGAAAAAGAAGAAGACGCTAACGCTACAGAGAAGGAGGCAGCTTAAAATGAGGAAACACATGGGTCCTCCGGCTGATTTGACAACGGGTGTGTTGTAGTTGATGGCGAAGAGCACGGACACAGCGACTGTGAATCCAACGAACACCCAGGTTCCGATCATGATGAAAACAGCTTCTACTTCTGTGAACTGGACGTACTCCTCAACACGACGATTACATGACGTACTTCCTTTGAAAGACCATTCCGTCTTGTTGTTACATTCGATGCAACGGTATGGATCCACTGTAAAACACAAACACCAACACACATAGAAAAGTGGTGAAAAACAGGAACAGTTTACAGCTGTAGGTGTTTTCACACCAACAGAACTTTCACCAAATGTTCCATTTGACCCAGAAGAATCAGAATCAGAATCAGAAAACTTTATTGGTCCCAGAAGGGCAATTCAGTTTGGAGTCCATTCTATGACGTGCAATAAAGAAAGACATAAAGAACATTTACACCGCAATCACAACAATAACACATAACACAATACACAATAACAACCAGTGACAGTACAGCAGGAGGTCATGTGGCGTGACCAAGCAGGATTTTGTGCATTAAGCAGCCTTATTGCCGAGGGTATAAAAGAATTTGCATAGCGGTTTGTCTTTCGCACCGGCACGATGGTAGTTTGATTTAATCGTACTCAGATCTGAACTAAATCAAGTGGGCCCAGACCTCTAAAACCACGGTTCTCAAACTGGGGTCCGCGGACCCCTAGGGGGACGTGGCGCATGTCCAGGGGGTACGCGAAATTATTCATGGTTTTTTGGGGTTTTTTTTGCTGTTTTTATTTTGAAATGTGGAAGTTTTATTTTGTAGCGAGCGGGCGGAAGTAACAGCGCTGTTTGACGCCAGCTTGACTAAATTTAGACGGAGCGAGTCACAGGCTATTTTTAGCCACCCTGCAGCGAACATGGATCGATTTTTGTGTCCGCCAAGTTCCTCAAGAAGTGGTAAAAGAAATGACAATGAAAATGACAATGACAAAAACAAACGCCCTAACCCTAAAAAGAGAAAGTACATTGATAGTTATATTGAGTTTGACAAGATCATCCCTCTCATTAAGTCTCTGTCTGTCTGTCTGTCTGTCTGTCTGTCTGTCTGTCTGTCACACACACACACACACACGGTTTTGTGTGTCTTTTGTTCCGTTTATTATTTTAAAATTATTTAAAATTGTTGTTTCTGAAGTGTTCATTTATATTATAATACCTGAAAATGTGGCTGGTTTGCACAAAAGCACTATTAAAAAAGGTTATCATTGTTTCATAATAATCATTGTTGAAGTGGTTTTTTATCATTTTCAGTATCGCCAGGATGAGGGGGGACATGGAAAAATGTCACCCCTCCAAGGGGGACCTGGGCCAAAAAAGTTTGAGAACCCCTGGACTAAAAGATGGTTTGGGTCCGCTTGAATCCGTGTATCATTCGTTCATTCATTTTTTCAAAATAAAACCAAAAATAAGATGATGAAACAACAAGTCGTTTCTTCATTATTTGTTTCCAAAAACAAAATGAAAAAAACAAAAACAATGCGGTTTTTCAGTTTTCCTTTTTGTGTTTAAACGAATAATGAATAAAACGAATAACAGCAGTTTCCCATTTTATCCAATTTTGACCTGAAGCAAGTTCAGTAAACCAGAAATGACCTTTGACCCGCAATGACAAAGATGTAAACCTATGTCCTATTTGGGGAAACTAAGAGGGTCACCCTAAGGCCTGAACATATGACCACGGTATAAAACCATAATGATCTTCAGTCCAGTCGACATGTTTCTGTGGTTGTTAACATTCATTTCCAGTTTATTCAATCCTTCCTTCAGGATAAAATTGGATAAAACAGGAAACGTCCGTTATCAGTTGTTTTCTATTAGTGCCCTGCACGGGCCTATTATCTGGGCCCGAGCCCGGCCCTGGCCCAACAGGTTTTCAGAATTCTCAGGCCCGAACCCGGCCCGACTTTTTTTTGTTTGTTTTAACCTCCCATAAGAATGTTTTATCGTGATAGAACGCTATATCCATTGAGTGCGTTGGTAAATTAAATCTGCCGCTCTGAAAATGGGATAACACTCTGCAGTTAGAAAAAACAGCTTTCTATTTTTACTGTGAACAACGGTTTGTGACAGATCAATGTGGACATAAAAGAGCAGGTTAAAATAAGGGCTCATGTTTCCATCAGCAGCTTGAGAACTCGGTCTGTGATCGCTGCTGGATCCACCACATACCTGTTCAAAATGTGATGAACCTGTTTTTTTGTTGTCATATGATAGAACTGCTTTACATACAACACACTGAACAAACCCGTTTGGCTCATCTTGAAGGGTTGGAATAAGTTGAAACTTAGTCCAGAACGGAGATTTTCCCTTAATGTTGTTCACTCTCTTCAATTCACCATTTTCAATCTTTGTCTTTATGTCGTTCTCCATGTTTGTGGTGGGAGTCGGGAAGTTGCACGAATCGGATAGTGAGGGAGGCTACCGTATGCCCATATAAGGGAGGCTACTGTATGCCCATATAAGGGAGGCTACTGTATGCCCATATAAGGGAGGCTACCGTATGCCCATATAAGGGAGGCGACCGTATGCTCATATAAGGGAGGCTATCGTATGCCCATATAAGGGAGGCGACCGTATGCTCATATAAGGGAGGCTATCGTATGCCCATATAAGGGAGGCTACTGTATGCCCATATAAGGGAGGCTACTGTATGCCCATATAAGGGAGGCTACTGTATGCCCATATAAGGGAGGCTACTGTATGCCCATATAAGGGAAGCTACTGTATGCCCATATAAGGGAGGCTACCGTATATCGTATGCCCATATAAGGGAGGCTACTGTATGCCCATATAAGGGAGGCTACTGTATGCCCATATAAGGGAGGCTACCGTATGCCCATATAAGGGAGGCTACTGTATGCCCATATAAGGGAGGCTACTGTATGCCGATATAAGGGAGGCTACCGTATGCCCATATAAGGGAGGCGACCGTATGCTCATATAAGGGAGGCTATCGTATGCCCATATAAGGGAGGCGACCGTATGCTCATATAAGGGAGGCTATCGTATGCCCATATAAGGGAGGCTACTGTATGCCCATATAAGGGAGGCTACTGTATGCCCATATAAGGGAGGCTACTGTATGCCCATATAAGGGAGGCTACTGTATGCCCATATAAGGGAAGCTACTGTATGCCCATATAAGGGAGGCTACCGTATATCGTATGCCCATATAAGGGAGGCTACTGTATGCCCATATAAGGGAGGCTACTGTATGCCCATATAAGGGAGGCTACTGTATGCCCATATAAGGGAAGGTACTGTATCCCCATATAAGGGAGGCTATCGTATATCGTATGCCCATATAAGGGAGGCTACCGTATGCCCATATAAGGGAAGCTACTGTATCCCCATATAAGGGAGGCTATCGTATATCGTATGCCCATATAAGGGAGGCTACTGTATGCCCATATAAGGGAGGCTATCGTATATCGTATGCCCATATAAGGGAGGCTACCGTATGCCCATATAAGGGAGGCTATCGTATGCCCATATAAGGGAGGCGACCGTATGCCCATATAAGGGAGGCTACCGTATGCCCATATAAGGGAGGCTATCGTATGCCCATATAAGGGAGGCTACCGTATGCCCATATAAGGGAGGCTATCGTATGCCCATATAAGGGAGGCTACTGTATGCCCATATAAGGGAGGCTACTGTATGCCCATATAAGGGAGGCTACCGTATGCCCATATAAGGGAGGGGCCGGTGCCGGGGAGAGCAGCAGCTGCTGCATTCAATTGTTTCCATTTAAACACGACACAGGTTTTTTTTTTAATAATTAAATTGAAAAATAAAAGTGCCCGAGCCCGGCCCGTGTCCGAGGTAATTATACGGTCATCGGCCCGAAGCCTCGGGCCCCTCGGGCCTAGGGCTCCAGTGCAGGACTCTATTTTCTATTATTCATTTAAACACAAAAAGGAAAACTGAAAAAAATGCATCACTATCATTTGTTTCATTTTGTATTTGGAAACAGATCATGAAGAACCAAGTTGTTTTTTTGTTTTATTTTGAAAAAAACAATGAACGAATGGTACACGGATTCGCTTGACTCTGCACCAAATGCTAAACTATGGTGTGGTCCCTCTGAGGGTCCACACCATAGGCAGTAGGTGAAGTTTATTTCTAGAGCATTTTTCATAGACACCAGCCACAAAGTGCTTCATATAAAATACATGAAAATACATAAAACAACAAAACAAAACAACGTACCAAAGAAAAGCATAGATCGTGGAACACAGGCCACTAACCAAACACGTGTCTAAACAGGAAAGTCTTCAGCTGTTCTTTAAACAAAGTAAAGCTGGCAGCTCCTTCCAGAGTTTAGGCACCGCCACAATAAAAGCCCGATCTCCACCAGTTTTAAAACGTATACGCGGCACCACCTACAGTCTCTGCTCGACAGATCTGAATGAATTTGTAAAAGGCCTGATTTAGTGAAGGGTCTGAGCAGGGGTGCCCCATCCTGGTCCTGGAGGGCCGTTGTCCTGCATGTTTTAGACGGATCCCTCATCAGCTCTGCAGACGACTGAGAATGATCGTCAGGTGCTGAAAGAGGGAAACATCGAAAACATGCAGGACAGTAGCTCTTAAGGACCAGGATTTAAAGCTTTAAAAGTTAAGATAAGAATTTTAAAACTGATCCTAAACCCGACAGGAGCCAAAGGAGAGATTTGAAAAGTGTAGAAATGTGGAGTTAAAGTTGAGCAGCAGCGTTCTGGACAGATCACATTAAATTTAATGTAGATCACTTAAAAACCACTTAACAGGAGTTACAATATTCCAAATGAGGGGTAAGAAATGCATGAACAAGCTGCTTATGTCGTCTTTGGAGATAACTGACTGAACTCATGTAGTAATATTTGATAAATAACAATTTATTCATCTGTCTGATGTGACAAACAACTGTCCAAAATAACACCAAGGTTAGATTTAACACACAGTCCAACACACCTGACATTTGACATTTGGAGCCTAGACATCATTTAAGACTTGACTTTTCTTTCTCACTAACACACATGTGGGAACATTTCATTAGTTTTATTCTGGAAGGATTTCACTGTTGGAACAGTGATATTGGAAGGTGTTAAATAATAATAATAATAATCAATAAAATGAACAAAAATTACCAAAGTATTTAGTAATATGAATAAAATATACCAAAATATTCTGTAAAATGAACAAAAATTACCAAAGTATTTAGTAATATGAATAAAATATACCAAAATATTCTGTAAAATGAACAAAAATGAACAAATTAAAAAAAAAAAAAGAACAAAATGATCAAAATATTCAGTAAAATAAAAAGTAAAATTGACATTTTGAACCCAGACTTATCAAGGAAACTCTAACCAACCATCATTTAAGACTTGACTTTTCTTTCTCACTAATTTCATTAGTTTTATTCTGGAAGGATTTCACTGTTGGAACAGTGATATTCAGCCGCTGCCGAACAGGAATATGAAAATAGTCTGGTTACACAGGACGACACCACTGGTTTTACTAGTTCTCTAATTTACCTGTGGTGTTGACATAAGTTCCCACAGGACAGATTTCACATTTGAAGCAGCATTTATGGGGCCCATCTGCCTTTTTTTTATATCCTATACGACACGGTGGAGAACACAGTGAAGACGGCACCTGTGAAAGAAAATGACCTGTTAGAAAATTTAATTAAACATAAAAAACTTGAGGCTCAAATGGAAACTTTATTCATAGATTTTTCCTGAAATTAATCTGAAAATACCACAACAAACCAGCACCTGTTTATTTGTTGCCTTTCAACTTTCCTAAAATTAAAGATAAATTAAAAAGGGGTCATATTTATTTAAAGCCACTGTCATTTCCAGTCCAAATATCTCATCACACTTAAAATCAGACAGAATCATCTAAAGAGGATCTGGAAAAGCTGATTAAAAAATAAGAAAAATGTACTTTCTATATTATAATTATGACTTATTTTGTCATTTTGGTTCCTCATCTCATAATTATGCATTTATTATCTCATATTTATCACTTTTTATCTCATAATTCTGACTTTTTTGATTCTGATAACCACAACTGATTTAATAGACAATAGATCTGGAAAATCTGATTTCAGAAAATATTTTCACTTCTTCCATTGGTATTTTTTTTTTCATTTTATTGCTTGACTTAAGAAAAAAAAAAATAAATTAAAGAATCCGGAATTAAGCTTAAAAATATGTCTAAATCATGAAATCAAAATCATCGTAAGTGTATTTTTCTCATTTCTAGTCCAAATATCTCATCAAAATAAATACTTACAGCTTTATTTTTATACCACTGGATTTTGGTGTCGTTGATATAGAAGTGGAATGTTGGATCAAATTTATAAAAGCCAACTTCCTCTGCTTCACCCCTTTGGTTCCAGAAAATGATGGAATAGGATCCAAATTTGGGGTCTCCATAGTTGTCAAACTGAATAGTTTGGTTTAAAAGTGTGAACTTAGACTTCTTCAGTTCTTCCAGGATCTGATGCAGACACAACATATTCAGATTAGCATCATTTGTTTGTTCACAGCGGACAGTAGAGGATGTTCAGAATATTCAAATGAGGAACACAGCGCCTCTGTTTACATCTAATTACTGTGTTGTCAGGGGAGATCTGTACCTCTGTGAAGGAGGTTAGGTTTTACTGTCTGTCTGTCTGTCTGTCTGTCTGTCTGTCTGCCTGTCTGTCTGTCTGTCTGTCTGTCTGTCTGTCTGCCTGTCTGTCTGTCTGTCTGTCTGTCTGCCCGTCTGTCTGCCTGCCCGTCTGTCTGCCTGCCTGTCTGTCTATATGTCTGTCTGTCTGTCTGTCTGTCTACCTGCCTGCCTGCCTGCCTGCCTGTCTGTCTGTCTGTCTGTCTGTCTGTCTGTCTGTCTGTCTGCCCGTCTGTCTGTCTGCCTGTCCGTCTGTGTGTCTGTCTGCGTGTCTGTCTGTGTGTCTGTCTGTCTGCCTGTCTGCCTGTCTGTGTGTCTGCCTGTCTGCCTGCCTGCCTGCCTGTCTGTGTCTGTCTGCCTGCCTGCCTGTCTCTCTGCCTGTCCGTCTGTCTGCTTGTCTGTCTGCAAGATAACCCAAAAAGTTATGAATGGATTTTGATGAAACTTTCAGAGATGATTGATAATGTACCAAGAAAGAAACCAATAAATGTTGAGCTGTAAAGGTCAAAGGTCAAGGTGACAGTGAAGGTCAACAGTTAAAACACATCAGTGGTGATATCTCAGAATAGAAGATAAGAAATGGAAATAGTTGAAATTATGAGATAAATGGCACAATTGTTATTAAAAAAAGTGATAATTTATGGAGACAGTTAATTTAATTTGACTATAGCACATACACTAGCCTAGCCTAGCCTAGCCTAGCCTAGCCTAGCCTAGCAGTGCTATCTCTATTCATTCCATGTATGGGTGTAGTGGTGCTTCATAGTCAGAGGAGGCGGGGCTAAAAGGTTGTCTTTCAAATCCTCTGTATGCAATAGGATGGTACTACAACCAATCATTGTAATCTTTAGGATGACGTAGTTAGAGCGACTGAAAGTTGACGGAGGAGTCTGGAGAAAGTTAGGAATGACTAAACAAAATGGTGGATTATGGAGCTGAACGACTGTTGTCGTTTCTGTAAAAAGAATTTAAAGATTGTTGACGTTTTCTCACATTCTTCACTCATCTGTGATAAAAGGAAATCTACACCTGTTGTTGTTCTTCTTCTATGGTTGTTTACACTTGTTTCTCTACCAATCGTCACAGCGTCACTTTGTTAGGCCCGCCCTCTGACTCTATACTTCACTGTGATTCGTCTTCCAGTTTCAGGGAAATCTACCCAAACCTAAAATTGAGCGTAACTAGTCTGTCTGTGGTAGAAAATGTGATTTGCTGCAGCTATGGGCCTCTAGTGCGGCTAAGCTAATAATAGGTAGATTTTTGGGACATATTTGTGACAACAGGTGTTAAGTGGTTAAATGGACTCCACCACATACTCACCATATGTGGGTGCGGAGTAATACTTCGATTACATTGGCCACGCCCACACTGAAGCGCGTTGTGCAGCGCGTGGGCGATTGCGAAAACAGCCGAATAAACGGGAAAAGAGAAAGACGACTCTGCACTGGTGATGTTCTCTGGCGTCAGGCCGCTGCAGTTGCAAACCTGATTACAAAGCTTCTGTTGTTCTTTGTTCTCATCGTGGCTTTGGCCTTTTAACATGTAGATAAAGTCGTTAAATCCTGGTATGGTTATTTTTGGTTCGGAAACCCCGAGGATGGTCCCTATATTTTGGATCCCGTCCACCTGGGGAAGCTTCTTGTTCAAGGCCCAAGCGTCTCCTGCGATCCACACTTTGTTGGTGACATTCTGTTGTATCGCCGACATGACGAGCGCCTCCGCCGTCCATTCCGGAGCGAAAACGATAACGATGTTTATCTGCTGTGTCTCTAACTGTTGGAAGATGGAAGTGTAGTTTGTTTTTTCATCCAGCCCTCTGGTATACGCCAGACAGATGTCGGTGTCTTCGATGGTCTTTATGAACACGTCCCGGCCGTCGTTGCCGTAATCGTTGTCGATGTTCAGGAACGCGACCCATCGCCAGTCGAAGTGCAGTAACATCTTATATATGATCTCAATTACGTCTTTGTTGGGGTGCACCGTTCGTAGGAAAGAAGGGAAAATCAAGTTTCGGGAAAAAATGGAACTAGCTGCTCCGTAACTGACCTGTGGATGAAGAGGATTCAATTTTTAGATTGGATTGAGGGATTTATTCTGAACATGCGATGAAATGTAATATATATGCAGACAAGCAAAACATGAACAACACTGAGGAACAAATAGAAAAAAAAATAGTTCTGTTAGATTTTCATGCTGATTCAAACTAAAATTGTCACTCTGATTCCAAAATGTCTTTTTTTTCCAGTGCGTCCAGTTTTTCTCCATCGATAACCCTCCAGATAAATAAAGTCTTCTGATTAGCTGTTGCTTTTCTGTTCTTTTAGGGGAGGCTCACCAGGGCCGTTTCTTGGCCCACAGAGCCGCTAGTCAGTCCCTCCAGGATGTCTACGGCCTTTTTTCAGATGGTTTCGTCCTAAAATGTCTGATGTTACATCAGTTTTTTTTTAAAATTGCGATGAAAGTTGTGGTGCTTTTTAGACTTTTGTTGCAGGAGGAAGTGAAAATTGTGATAGTTGGGATTTTTCCTTTTTGTAATTAAAATTAAGAAATATGTCGAAAATTGAGTTACTGGAAAATTAATTCAAAGTTATTTTGATATGGTCCTGAAAACTAGCTTTTACTGAGATGGAAAATAAATGATTACGAGGATTACAAAAATACAACAAAATATTATTTTCCCCAAATGCATCTGTTAGTTCAAAGGTTAAAGTTCATATGACCTTACAACACTACATGATGTTATAAAACATAACTACTTAAGCCAGTCAAAAAAACTAACATTATTACTAGTACTGTGTACTGTGTACTGTGTACTGTGTACTGTGTACTGTGTACTGTGTACTGTTTGTCAGAAATAGAACAAAGACATTGACATATTAAGACAACCTTTAAAATATAACAAATAAAATATTAAGGCTGTTTTATTTGTTAGACTCTGTTAGTGTAAGTGTTAGTGTATAGTAGTAGTGTTAGTGTTAGTGTATAGTAGTAGTGTTAGTGTTAGTGTTAGTGTATAGTAGTAGTGTTAGTGTAAGTGTTAGTGTATAGTAGTAGTGTTAGTGTAAGTGTTAGTGTATGGTAGTAGTGTTAGTGTATAGTAGTAGTGTTAGTGTTAGTGTATGGTAGTAGTGTTAGTGTTAGTGTATAGTAGTAGTGTTAGTGTTAGTGTATAGTAGTAGTGTTAGTGTTAGTGTATAGTAGTAGTGTTAGTGTTAGTGTATGGTAGTAGTGTTAGTGTATAGTAGTAGTGTTAGAGTTAGTGTATGGTAGTAGTGTTAGTGTTAGTGTATGGTAGTAGTGTTAGTGTTAGTGTATGGTAGTAGTGTTAGTGTTAGTGTATGGTAGTAGTGTTAATGTATAGTAGTAGTGTTAGTGTATAGTAGTAGTGTTAGTGTATAGTAGTAGTGTTAGTGTATAGTAATAGTGTTAGTGTTAGTGTATAGTAGTAGTGTTAGTGTTAATGTATGGTAGTAGTGTTAGTGTTAGTGTATGGTAGTAGTGTTAATGTATAGTAGTAGTGTTAGTGTATGGTAGTAGTGTTAGTGTTAGTGTATGGTAGTAGTGTTAGTGTTAGTGTATGGTAGTAGTGTTAGTGTTGGTGTATGGTAGTAGTGTTAATGTATGGTAGTAGTGTTAGTGTATAGTAGTAGTGTTAGTGTATAGTAGTAGTGTTAGTGTATAGTAATAGTGTTAGTGTATAGTAATAGTGTTAGTGTTAGTGTATAGTAGTAGTGTTAGTGTATGGTAGTAGTGTTAGTGTTAGTGTATGGTAGTAGTGTTAATGTATAGTAGTAGTGTTAGTGTATGGTAGTAGTGTTAGTGTTAGTGTATAGTAGTAGTGTTAGTGTTAGTGTATGGTAGTAGTGTTAGTGTATAGTAGTAGTGTTAGTGTATAGTAGTAGTGTTAGTGTATAGTAATAGTGTTAGTGTATAGTAGTAGTGTTAGTGTTAGTGTATGGTAGTAGTGTTAGTGTTAGTGTATGGTAGTAGTGTTAATGTATAGTAGTAGTGTTAGTGTATGGTAGTAGTGTTAGTGTTAGTGTATGGTAGTAGTGTTAGTGTTAGTGTATGGTAGTAGTGTTAGTGTATGGTAGTAGTGTTAATGTATAGTAGTAGTGTTAGTGTATGGTAGTAGTGTTAGTGTTAGTGTATGGTAGTAGTGTTAGTGTTAGTGTATGGTAGTAGTGTTAGTGTATAGTAGTAGTGTTAGTGTATAGTAGTAGTGTTAGTGTATAGTAGTAGTGTTAGTGTATGGTAGTAGTGTTAGTGTATAGTAGTAGTGTTAGTGTTAGTGTATGGTAGTAGTGTTAGTGTTAGTGTATGGTAGTAGTGTTAGTGTTAGTGTATAGTAGTAGTGTTAGTGTTAGTGTATAGTAGTAGTGTTAGTGTTAGTGTATGGTAGTAGTGTTAGTGTTAGTGTATGGTAGTAGTGTTAGTGTTAGTGTATGGTAGTAGTGTTAGTGTTAGTGTATGGTAGTAGTGTTAGTGTTAGTGTATGGTAGTAGTGTTAATGTATAGTAGTAGTGTTAGTGTATGGTAGTAGTGTTAGTGTTAGTGTATGGTAGTAGTGTTAGTGTTAGTGTATGGTAGTAGTGTTAGTGTATAGTAGTAGTGTTAGTGTATAGTAGTAGTGTTAGTGTATGGTAGTAGTGTTAGTGTATAGTAGTAGTGTTAGTGTTAGTGTATGGTAGTAGTGTTAGTGTTAGTGTATGGTAGTAGTGTTAGTGTTAGTGTATAGTAGTAGTGTTAGTGTTAGTGTATAGTAGTAGTGTTAGTGTTAGTGTATGGTAGTAGTGTTAGTGTTAGTGTATGGTAGTAGTGTTAGTGTTAGTGTATGGTAGTAGTGTTAGTGTTAGTGTATGGTAGTAGTGTTAGTGTTAGTGTATGGTAGTAGTGTTAGTGTTAGTGTATGGTAGTAGTGTTAGTGTTAGTGTATGGTAGTAGTGTTAGTGTTAGTGTATAGTAGTAGTGTTAGTGTTAGTGTATGGTAGTAGTGTTAGTGTTAGTGTATGGTAGTAGTGTTAGTGTTAGTGTATGGTAGTAGTGTTAGTGTATGGTAGTAGTGTTAGTGTATGGTAGTAGTGTTAGTGTTAGTGTATAGTAGTAGTGTTAGTGTTAGTGTATGGTAGTAGTGTTAGTGTTAGTGTATGGTAGTAGTGTTAGTGTATAGTAGTAGTGTTAGTGTTAGTGTATGGTAGTAGTGTTAGTGTATGGTAGTAGTGTTAGTGTTAGTGTATAGTAGTAGTGTTAGTGTTAGTGTATGGTAGTAGTGTTAGTGTATGGTAGTAGTGTTAGTGTTAGTGTATAGTAGTAGTGTTAGTGTTAGTGTATGGTAGTAGTGTTAGTGTATGGTAGTAGTGTTAGTGTTAGTGTATAGTAGTAGTGTTAGTGTATGGTAGTAGTGTTAGTGTTAGTGTATAGTAGTAGTGTTAGTGTTAGTGTATGGTAGTAGTGTTAGTGTTAGTGTATAGTAGTAGTGTTAGTGTATGGTAGTAGTGTTAGTGTTAGTGTATGGTAGTAGTGTTAGTGTTAGTGTATAGTAGTAGTGTTAGTGTTAGTGTATGGTAGTAGTGTTCGTGTTAGTGTATAGTAGTAGTGTTAGTGTTAGTGTATAGTAGTAGTGTTAGTGTTAGTGTATAGTAGTAGTGTTAGTGTTAGTGTATGGTAGTAGTGTTAGTGTTAGTGTATAGTAGTAGTGTTAGTGTTAGTGTATAGTAGTAGTGTTAGTGTATAGTAGTAGTGTTAGTGTTAGTGTATGGTAGTAGTGTTAGTGTTAGTGTATAGTAGTAGTGTTAGTGTATGGTAGTAGTGTTAGTGTTAGTGTATAGTAGTAGTGTTAGTGTTAGTGTATGGTAGTAGTGTTAGTGTTAGTGTATAGTAGTAGTGTTAGTGTTAGTGTATAGTAGTAGTGTCAGTGTTAGTGTATAGTAGTAGTGTTAGTGTTAGTGTATAGTAGTAGTGTTAGTGTTAGTGTATGGTAGTAGTGTTAGTGTTAGTGTATAGTAGTAGTGTTAGTGTTAGTGTATAGTAGTAGTGTTAGTGTATGGTAGTAGTGTTAGTGTATGGTAGTAGTGTTAGTGTTAGTGTATAGTAGTAGTGTTAGTGTTAGTGTATGGTAGTAGTGTTAGTGTTAGTGTATAGTAGTAGTGTTAGTGTTAGTGTATGGTAGTAGTGTTAGTGTTAGTGTATAGTAGTAGTGTTAGTGTATGGTAGTAGTGTTAGTGTATGGTAGTAGTGTTAGTGTTAGTGTATAGTAGTAGTGTTAGTGTTAGTGTATAGTAGTAGTGTTAGTGTTAGTGTATAGTAGTAGTGTTAGTGTTAGTGTATAGTAGTAGTGTTAGTGTTAGTGTATGGTAGTAGTGTTAGTGTTAGTGTATGGTAGTAGTGTTAGTGTTAGTGTATAGTAGTAGTGTTAGTGTATGGTAGTAGTGTTAGTGTATGGTAGTAGTGTTAGTGTTAGTGTATAGTAGTAGTGTTAGTGTTAGTGTATAGTAGTAGTGTTAGTGTTAGTGTATAGTAGTAGTGTTAGTGTTAGTGTATAGTAGTAGTGTTAGTGTTAGTGTATGGTAGTAGTGTTAGTGTTAGTGTATAGTAGTAGTGTTAGTGTATGGTAGTAGTGTTAGTGTATGGTAGTAGTGTTAGTGTTAGTGTATAGTAGTAGTGTTAGTGTTAGTGTATAGTAGTAGTGTTAGTGTTAGTGTATAGTAGTAGTGTTAGTGTTAGTGTATAGTAGTAGTGTTAGTGTTAGTGTATAGTAGTAGTGTTAGTGTTAGTGTATAGTAGTAGTGTTAGTGTTAGTGTATGGTTAACTTACATGGGGTTGTGTTTTTTTTATGCAGACATGTAGCAGTGCTGTGTCATGTGAATGTTCTGGAATGTCCGTCTGCTGCATTCACTACTGCTGTGCACTTGTGGGTGGATATAATCCTGTTTGTCATTTTTATTGCTTGATGTTTAATTTTACTGATTAACATTTTTTATGACCTTATGACTCTTTTATTTTAATACAATTTCCCTTTGGCTCAATAAAATAATTCTGCTTCTAATAATTCCATTCCATTGCTCTGTATTTGTGCGTGGGCAATGACAGTAAAATCTAATGTAATGATCCTGTGTTCATGGACATGTGATGTCAACAGTCCTCACCAGGTGGACGTCTGCTCCCTTCAAGGTCATGTGTGTTTCAGGGTTAGTGTTAGTGTGCCTTGGTGAAGTGCTTTTGTAGTTACCTCTGTGAAGGAGGTGTGTTTGTCTGTTTAATAGTTTGTTTGTTTGTCAGTAAAATAACTCAAAACATCATTAATGAATTTTGATACTTTCACAGATAATTAATAATGTGTCAAGGAAGAAACCATTAAATGTTGATCTGTAAAGGTCAAAGGTCAAGGTGCCAGTCAAGGTCAACAGTTCAAACACATCAGTGGTGATATCTCAGAATCCAGACCAGATAGTATCAGGTGTTTTTTTTCCTTCACTTCGTCTGACCTTCTGACCTCAGATGAGATAACACCCATAGGCTCCATGACGTCACGTAAAGACGTCACATGACGTGGCACCAATGGTATATTTGGTAAATGTATGACCTTTAACCTTAAAGCAGGTTATTGACATATTTAGTTAAATCAGACAATATCTTGTGCTTCATATTTAACATTAGATCTAACATGTGACATTTGGTCGTTGTGCGACGTCACATAACGTCAGAGTGACGTCATACGTGGTCCAATATTTAAATGGACATATGTGAAAAACAGGAGCCAGGATTTCTAGGAATGTTTTTAAACCTTGTTAATGATCCATAAAATAAATGTTAGTGAACACAGAACACTAGTTTATAAAGAAGTTCTGAACATGCAGATCCAAACCTTGGCAGATTTAATGTGTTAGCGTTAGCGTTAGCACAGACTGGTGCTGCTTCACTGAGCTCTGAACTCTACCACTGATCTAGTTTAATGTGTTAGCGTTAGCGTTAGCACAGACTGGTGCTGCTTCACTGAGGTCTGAACTCTACCACTGATCTAGTTTAATGTGTTAGCGTTAGCGTTAGCACAGACTGGTGCTGCTTCACTGAGGTCTGAACTCTACCACTGATCTAGTTTAATGTGTTAGCGTTAGCGTTAGCACAGACTGGTGCTGCTTCACTGAGGTCTGAACTCTACCACTGATCTAGTTTAATGTGTTAGCGTTAGCGTTAGCACAGACTGGTGCTGCTTTACTGAGGTCTGAACTCTACCACTGATCTAGTTTAATGTGTTAGCGTTAGCATTAGCACAGACTGGTGCTGCTTCACTGAGGTCTGAACTCTACCACTGATCTAGTTTAATGTGTTAGCGTTAGCGTTAGCACAGACTGGTGCTGCTTCACTGAGGTCTGAACTCTACCACTGATCTAGTTTAATTTGTTAGCGTTAGCATTAGCACAGACTGGTGCTGCTTCACTGAGGTCTGAACTCTACCACTGATCTAGTTTAATGTGTTAGCGTTAGCGTTAGCACAGACTGGTGCTGCTTCACTGAGGTCTGAACTCTACCACTGATCTAGTTTAATGTGTTAGCGTTAGCATTAGCACAGACTGGTGCTGCTTCACTGAGGTCTGAACTCTACCACTGATCTAGTTTAATGTGTTAGCATTAGCATTAGCACAGACTGGTGCTGCTCACTGAGGTCTTAACTCTACCACTGATCTAGTTTAACGTGTTAGCGTTAGCGTTAGCACAGACTGGTGCTGCTTCACTGAGGTCTGAACTCTACCACTGATCTAGTTTAATGTGTTAGCGTTAGCGTTAGCACAGACTGGTGCTGCTTCACTGAGGTCTGAACTCTACCACTGATCTAGTTTAATGTGTTAGCGTTAGCGTTAGCACAGACTGGTTCTGCTTCACTGAGGTCTGAACTCTACCACTGATCTAGTTTAATGTGTTAGCGTTAGCGTTAGCACAGACTGGTTCTGCTTCACTGAGGTCTGAACTCTACCACTGATCTAGTTTAATGTGTTAGCGTTAGCGTTAGCACAGACTGGTTCTGCTTCACTGAGGTCTGAACTCTCAGTGTTTTTCTAGTTTTGACTGTAGCCTGTTTTGCTTGTGATTTGTGATCGTTTAGTGCATGTTTATAGATCAGCTAAGATGATTTGATTGCAGTTTGGCTACATAGGGGCCCCTGAACACCATCTAGGATAGGGCCCCTACAAAGCCAAGAACGGCCCTGAGGTTCACTGTCCCACACTTTAAGAACCACTGCAATAGAGTAAAAGAAAGACCCCAAGAAAACATGTCTGACTCCATCTTTAAATGAAAAGATGTTTCGTAATAATACTAAAAAAATTAAACCAGTGTGTGTACCATGGGAATGAGGTCCATCATTAGGAGCGGCGCCACAGTGCGAGTCTCTGGGCTGGTGAACGCACCCACCACCCCAATCAGCTCAGACACTGTGGACATGTTGAGTGGTTGGACGGAACCGTTGACAGAGATGAAGCTGAAGATGCCTGGGAACGTGTGTGCGTCAGAACAATGGTCAAAGATGTCGTAACCCAGGGAAACGTCTGGCAGCAGGTCACTGGAGTTGTTGATTTCCTCCACTGTGAATCTCATCAACTGAAACCTCCGATAACTGGACAAGAGAAACTCCTGCCTGTGAACAAACACAGTGGCTGGATTTTAGACATTTGTCATCCAAATAACTCACCTTTGGTTTATTAAAGGTTATTAATTAATATTCTATGGGGTTATATAGGGTTCTATGGTTATTTATTAATATTAACTTTATTAAAGGACTCATTCTATGATTATTTATTAATATTAACTTTATTAAAGGACTCATTCTATGCTTAATTATTAATATTAACTTTATTAAAGGACTCATTCTATGCTTATTTATTAATATTAACTTTATTAAAGGACTCATTCTATGCTTATTTATTAATATTAACTTTATTAAAGGACTCATTCTATGATTATTTATTAATATTAACTTTATTAAAGGACTCATTCTATGCTTAATTATTAATATTAACTTTATTAAAGGACTCATTCTATGGTTATTTATTAATATTAACTTTATTAAAGGACTCATTCTATGGTTATTTATTAATATTAACTTTATTAAAGGACTCATTCTATGATTATTTATTAATATTAACTTTATTAAAGGATTCATTCTATGGTTATTTATTAATATTAACTTTATTAAAGGACTCATTCTATGGTTATTTATTAATATTAACTTTATTAAAGGACTCATTCTATGCTTATTTATTAATATTAACTTTATTAAAGGACTCATTCTATGCTTATTTATTAATATTAACTTTATTAAAGG
>CM035789.1:1623392-1645892 GCA_020466265.1 Siphamia tubifer | reverse complement strand
TGTAGATGTCATTCATCAAACACTGCCACGACAGGCTTAGTGTGGGTTAACTGTGTTTATGCAGATTAATATTAAGTTCAAACTTAAAAAATATCTGGGTTTGTGTAAATAAGCCCCCAGACTAATAATGTTAATCAGGTCAAACGTGTGCAGGGGGGCGGGGCTTGTTGTGCCGGGCAGTTACATGTCAATGTTATTACACTATAGGGGCTACATGCTTCAAAACAAGGACATTGTTTTAATATACATATGTGAGTAACATTTACAAAGTCATGTTTTGAATTTCTTGTTGCTTTTATTTCATATATTACTGCATTGACAAACAGAATGAACAAGGAAAATGAATCAACATCCATAGTTTCATTCTCTTGAGTCTGAATCATAAACTTATGTCACTTTTCACTTAAGGCTGTAAAAAAAAAAAAAAAAAAAAAAAAAAAAAAGTCCGTATCGGCCCCAAAAACTCCATATCAGTCAATAATGTGAACAGTCAGAGGCAGGATTTCAACCAACAACCCTTCAATCATTGGACAACCTGTTTTACCAACTTAGCCATATATATATATATATATATATATATATATATATATATGTATATATATATATATATATATATATATATATATATATATAAAAAACTGTTGGATTTTATTTTATTTTTTAACCTTGTTTTCTAGTCATTTAAACAGAACCACATTGTTTTATAATTTGGTTTTATTTTCTAAAAATAGAAATACATGTCTACAAACAAATCTGCTTTTGTTCACATACTCTTCCTGTTAAATCTACAACTATATTTAATTTAAGCATTAATACAAAATTTATTTCAAATAAACAAACATATATTGTATTTTGACTTTTTTTTTTAATGTTTGAATTTTCCAATTTTTGCTGTTAATTCTATTTATTTTTTTAACAGTGTACCAACTGAAACATATCTGCCTGTTACACATTTAAAATGTTAAATTAACCATTTACTTTATTTAAAAAGTGAATAGACTGTTATTTTAACATTGTGGTTTTGTAATTTAAATGTTACTCCAGTTGTATTTTCTCAAAACAGTAGAAATACATCATTTCTACAAACAAATCTGCTTTTGGTCACATACTCTTCCTGTAAAAACTACAACTATATTTAATTTAATCGTTAATTCAAATTTTTTCAAATAAAATACTGTGTTTTGTACTTTAACTTTTTTTACAACTGACATTTCCAGTCATTTTTTACAGTGTATATATGGCTTTTATGCAATTATCCATCATAAATGTCTAAAAAAATAAAATAAAATACAAAGTTCAGACATCTATGCACTGTTTTGAAGGGACACAACCTCTTTAATAGCATTTGGAGTGAAAAAAATTACACTTAAGTTATTAAAATCAAGTTTTTCTTTAAGTGTAGCACAAGAAAACAACAACATGCAATCCATGAGAAACATATTTAATTCAACAAATATATCCGAATTAAGTTCAGCTCTTGACATTTTCAACTGAAATGGATTTTTAAACACTTAGGAAACAGTATTGATGTTTGGAGGAGGAAGAAAAAAACAAACAAAAAAAAAGTAAAAATAATCAAGAAAAAAAAAATTATATTTTTAAAATATATATATTTACACACAACAAATCCTCCGGACAACTGTATGAAAACATGAACTTTTTACAGGAGAAAAAAAAAGTGATCCCTTACTACAGTGCTGATCAAACTTTAGCAATGACAGGAAATTCCCAGCATATATTGATAAAAATGGAAGAGAAAAAAACAAAAGCAAGAATCAAAAGGGTTATAGAAAAGGAGGTGTGATCTCCACCCACTTCATCCATTTGTTATAATAAAAGCTCTCAATCTCAGTTTTCTTATGTTTCCTCTGCAAAAGAAAGAGAACAACAGTTTGCTTGGAATGACTATATTTACCATCGCTCTTTAAAGTTAAACACAGAACATAAATAGGAGGACAACAGCTAGTCTACACAAACCTAGAATCAAACCCAGGCTTTGAAACACAGATGGGAACAAACAGGTCACAGGGTCAATGGATAATTTAACATCGACTGTTTCATCAGATTTCATCATGAATTTAATTTAAATACTGGTAGTGCGCTCGTAGTCGCTTTTCCATTGGACGAACGACCGGAAAAAATGACAATATTCGTCCCTACATTTACCAACAGACACAGAAAGTTTTTAATTCAAACACGTGTCCATCTGTGCCGCGTCATGACTCAACATTTACTGATGGTTTTAGGACAAGAATGATGGAACAATTGTTTAAATATCTCTATTGTTTGCAGGGTACTTTTTCACTGTTACCATGGCGATTTGTTAAAGTTAACTCAACATACCTAAAACACTTCATTGGAGCCATACGTCTAATTCCCAAGTGTTACATTTTTTTCTCTAGTGGCCGATATATTTTATAAAAATTTGATTTTACCCAAAAAAGCAGATTTTTAGATAAAACCATGTGACCAGAGGGTACAAGCGTGATGCCGTAGGTCCTAAAGTTCATCATTACTAATTTTGCTGCTTTAATCATTTCTGTCATGGATTAAAAAATAACCTCCACAGCTAATGAGTGTTTACATAGAAACAGGTTTCTTCACTTTTGGGTTGGCGGTTCGATTCCCACTCTGTCCTAGTCAGTCCATTGTGCCCTTGGGCCTCCTGCGTCGATCACACTAGTGTATGAATGTTTGGTGGTCACAGGTAGGTTCCATTGGTAAACTTTTTTTTTCTTAAATCAAGCAAAAAAATCTTGTATTAATTTTTTTGTTTTTAAGACGTGCATTTTTCTTTTTAAACGTCTTCTCTTGCTGTAACATGCGTCAACATCTGTTTTTTTTTATTTTTTTTTATTCATACGACTGTAGATGTGTTTTCCGTAATAAACCATTTGCTCTACACCGAAAAAACAAAACGCACGTCTTATCAGCACAAAAACGTTTAATGTTAAAACAAAGGCTTTTACCTTTTTTCCCCTTTACGTACATTTTTATATTTTGCGCAGTTTGAGGGTCAATGGAAAAGCGACCAGTGATGATTTGAAACATGATCCATATAATGGTGGAAGAATCTGAGGTCAAGCAAATTCACTGACTCGCCATTTGAAGTAAAATGCCCCTTATGTGATGGACACAATTAGTTTGTAGCGCCGCCGCTCAGACACAGTATCCCATCT
The DNA here is from genome assembly GCA_020466265.1 of Siphamia tubifer. Taxonomy (NCBI): domain Eukaryota; kingdom Metazoa; phylum Chordata; class Actinopteri; order Kurtiformes; family Apogonidae; genus Siphamia; species Siphamia tubifer. The sequence continues at coordinate 1,642,713 of CM035789.1, read as the reverse complement.
GTTCAACTCTACGACATGTGCAAAAGTGGGGGAGAAGATTTAAAGACAGATTAAAGGGCTGAAAAAACTGGTTTGGTGGTAGCGACACTTGACTTGAATTATGCATTTAGTTAATATGTGTGTGTGTGTGTGTGTGTGTGTGTGTGTGTGTGTGTGTATATACACTGCTCAGCCAAAAAAAACCACTCCAATTGTAGATTTAATAACCCGGGTAAATAATTCCGACAGCAATATCCAGTTTAAACAGTGAACAATGTGAAAATCTAAATCTGCCTAAGTTTAGTTGTCCTCATTCCTAGCCACACTAGCTCCTCCTAGCGTCAGTAAATCTAATGTTCTATCGTAAACTGGTCGACCAATCACAGTAAAGTATAGAGTCAGAGGGCGGGCCTAACAAAGTGACACTGTGATGATTGGTAGAGAAACAAGTGTAAACAACCATAGAAGAAGAACAACAACAGGTGTAGATTTCCTTTTATCACAGATGAGTGAAGAATGTGAGAAAACGTCAACAATCTTTAAATTATTTTTACAGAAACGACAACAGTCGTTCAGCTCCATAATCCACCATTTTGTTTAATCATTCCTAACTTTCTCCAGACTCCACCGTCAACTTTCAATCGCTCTAACTACATTATCCTAAGGATTACACTGATTGGTTGTAGTACCGTCCTATTGCATACAGAGGATTTGAAAGACAACCTTTTAGCCCCGCCTCCTCTGACTATGAAGCACCACTAGACCCATATATGGAATGAATACAGATAGCACTGCTAGGCTAGGCTAGGCTAGGCTAAGCTAGGCTAGGCTAAGTCCAAATGTCACATTGAAAATCAGACACAATCAACTGAAGATGAACTTTTCAGATATAAGAACTGATTTATAGACAATAGATGTGGAAAAATATGATTGAATACATTTTATTAATCTAATAAATCTACCAACTGAACAAGTGAAAATGATGTTGCTAAGATGTGTTGCTTTATTCAAACCAAAAAAAATTTTTTTTTTTAGTTAAGACCATTTTTTCCAGTGTAAAACCAGAAGCCATTAGGCTTCAACTCTAAACACTGCAAAAATCTAACCTTACCAGTGTATTTTTCCTCATTCCTCATAAAAAATTGAAAATAAATTACAAATACGATAATTAGGTATCGTGACATGACAAGTCATTCCATAATAAACAGAGAAAAAAATAAATATGGTGTTTTACAGATATATTTATTTATTATTAATTACCCCTCTATCCTTTACTAAATTAAAAAAAGTGTTTTGCTGGTTTATGTGCACACTGCAAAAAATAAAAATACAATCTAAATCTGACCAAGTGTATTTTTTTCTTTTCTAATACAAATATTTCAAACCGAAAATCAGACAGAAACAACTAAAGGGAAACTTTTCAGTCAGATATAAGAACTAATTTATAGACAACTAGATCTGGAAAATCAGATTTTAAGAAATCTAACCGAGATAATTTTACTTGTTCCATTGGCAGATTTATTTATTTTTTTTATTAAGGGGAAAAAAAATAATAAACTATGGATGTACATAAATGTTCCATTACTTACTTACTATAAACACTATTGCATAAACATTGGATACAAAATTGATAGATGTTATATTCAAAACTAAAGGTAAAAGTTTAGGTTTTTTTTTTGACCGGACAGTGTCTAATATCACTTGCATGTAAAGTATGTCTTCACATTAGTCTGCATTTAAATCCAATATCAGTCTCTAATGTAATATGTGATGCGATCAATGCATATATTCAAGTGAAATGTGACTATTCTCTACAGGAAGGAGGTTTAATACAAAGGTCAACGAGCTGGGACACATGTAAGCCAGAGCAACTGCACACTTTTAAACAAAAAAATGTAGCGCCATCGTACACAACTAATAATCCTGTTATTCTGCTAACAACACTATTGACTTTAAATATAGATATATATATATATATATATATATATATATATATGTTTGTTACAAATGAGCATGTACCAATATATTAATCAAAACTTGGCAGATTTATTTCACTTGGGACACACATGTACTGGAATCATTGTTGAAAAATGAAAAATTAAATTAAAAAAAAAAAAAAAAAAACATTTCACTGCAAATTTAAGTGTGTTCCTTGTTGGTGACTCCATACTTACCCCATGGGGTTAAAAAAAAGGCAAAGGGCAGCACTGAGTCTCATTTCACTAATGAACCGACGTAGGGTGAGTCCTAACATGAGGACCTGGGTCCCCAGAGGAACCCCCTACCCTTCAGATCGTCGAAGGCAAATGTTTCAAGACTAATTTGATCCAGGTTTTTCATATCCTCAATCAACAACGTCAAAACCATGGATCAACTATTTTTTTCCATGTAATGCTATCATGTCACTGCCCCTTTTAGAAGAAAAAAACAAAAAAAAAACAAAAACGCTAATCCTTCACTTCCAACTATCTGTGTGTGATGGTTTTCAAATGAGGAAGAAAAAAGGAAGTGTGAAGTTTTTTAACTAGCAAAAGTTTTCCCTGTGTCTTCCTTGCCTTTGTATGTCCTCTTCCCATGTGTGAATGGTAGGTATCTGTACTTGACCATATGCTAAAGAGGAGGGAAAACAGAGAATTAGTCCAAAAAAAAAAAAAAAAACCTGACAAAGTAGCAGAATGATTAGACCACAAATGAAGGAAAACATTCAAACATTATTCTTCAGACTTTGGTGGAGTCCAGGCTTCCTGACTGCTGCCACTTTACATATTTTATTGACATAAAAAATAAAACAACCTGGGGCAAAGTACTGAACCCTGTGGGACACCACATACTGTAAATACCTAGGATAATGATCGGCCAACTTTCCAAACTGTTGCTCTGCTTCCAAATAACTCCTTACCCAGTCTATCACCAGTTCCCTATGTCCCATCATTTCTTTAATATTTTATGATTAACCGTATCATAATCATTCAATCTATTAACGATACGTTAGCCGGCTTCTGTTAAGACTAGGCGACAAAACCACACATTGTGATACAACTTAGACCGATATCAGCCACTATCTATCTATCTATCTATCTATCTATCTATCTATCTATCTATCTATCTATCTATCTATCTATCTATTTCCCCCCTTGCATCGGTCTGTTGCCAATACCCCCCCATGATTTACTCACAGTCGAAGTTCATGGTATAGTAATATTTAGATAACCTTTATTGTTATACAAACCAATGAACAATGACATTTAAACTTCTCCTTCCGTGCAACATATTTAAGAGAAAATAAAAGCATAAAAATGATAGATTCTTAGAATAAATAATGTATAATGTGCAGTGAGCATAATCTCAGATAAAAATAAGTGATGTGTATATATATATATATATATATATATATATATATATATATATATATATATATAATAAAGGTATTTAAAAACATTTTTAATATTGCACACAATCCTTGACCGTTGTAGATGGATTTAGGCGCCCATATTTCCATATTTCCATATTGCCCTAACACCTATTCTTTTTTTCCTTCTTAAAAAAACCAGTAGTTTTTTACCTTGATCTGCCTCTTCATGGTGATGCAGAAGAGCATGATGAAGTACATTACAAGTATAGGCCAGAACACTGGCACATTGAAGGCATCAAAAAATGTACAAATCATGGCGATGACGATGCCTTTTGTCGCTGAATGCCTGTCGAGAAAAATAAAAGGAAAATGAAGTGACACACACTGACTGAATACAACATAATGTAAACAGCTGCAGAAACTATTATTAGAAAAATCACAAGTCGTCAAACAATGGCTTCACAATAAACTCTGTATCATGTGACTAAAATAAAACATAAAATGAATAAAAGCACTGACAAATATTAATGGAAGAACTGAAGTGATTCTGGTATAAATATACTAAAGGTCTTGTACTAAGTCAGAATCAGAAAGAGTTTTATTGCCATTGTTCGTATAGTACACATGTAGTATACAACTAGGAATATGTCTGTGTGTAACGCTGCAACATTCAACATATAGTATATTTATAGTATATAGTATAAAAAAATAATAAAAATGCTAAGCATGCACCAAGATAGAATAAGATAAAAATATAGTAAAAATATGTAATGTGCAAGTCACAGATATTTACAGGTTTGGCATCGAGATGTTTAAAAAAGTACAGGTGGAATTCTTTAGACATTATCAGTTTAATGAGCAACTTATTTAATGGCAAATTTTAACCAGTTTTAGGACAAAATAATCTGTTCTTTACTGTGTGTGTGAATATATGTAGTAGTGGAAAAAATTATTAGACCATCAAAAGACGGTCTTATTTATAAACGTGGACTTTCTTTTTCTTACTATTATTTAGTTGAAAGTTAATATTCCAGTTTGTCAATAGACAACTGTAAAAATGTGATTTTTGAAGACAGAGAAATTTATATGATAGAGAAGTGTGATGAAAGAAAATGTATTGTGGTAGTTTTTTATTTGTGTGCAAGAATATCTGATTTAACCCATAAAAACCCAGTGCTGCTTTTCTGTCAGTTACACAATACTTTGTTTTTTTTACTATAGTCAACATTTCTGAAAAGATTTTTCATAATATATTATCCAATAATCCTCTGTATTTTGTGTGCTTCCCATATTTATTGATCATATAGTCATAGAAAAAATATTAGACCATCCAAAGTCATGAAAACCACTGGTTCTTTAATCCAGTCTTAACTCCTGTGTGCGTCATGTGACTAAAACAGACAAAAGAAAACATGGAATGAATAAAAGCAGTGTTTTTGTCAGAACAATGACATAGATATTGAAATAAGTACTGAAGTGACTTTGATTATCAAGAAAACATTTTAAATGGATGAATATCCGCTCTGTTTTTGTTGCTATCATTAGATTTGTTCAAATAAGTGACCTTTAATTGGAGCAGGCATTAAAATGAACAGGAAATTGATGGTTAATTATTTTTCCCACAACTGTAACTAGTTTCAGGACTGACAGGGGAAAGTAAAAGTTAGAAAGTGATGATATTAAATAATTTCAGAGTGTAAAATAAAAGGACAGAAAAGCTGGAGGGGGAAGTATAGACTTAAAAACCAACAAACAACAATAACCAGAGGAAGTTTAAACCCATATATTGAGACGCTTCTTCATTTTCCTGAAAAGACAGTAAAGCGTCCATACACTCGTCCTGATTCAGAAGGCAGCGTCACAGACACAGTTTGAATGAACAAACAACAGTCAAAGTCACACACGTTCAAATGAGAACAAACTACACACTTTGTCACCAAGTGTTGTTTGTTCAAACTTCATGTACAAATGAGCGCACACAGGTACCCTTTAAATTATTATTAACACACACCACATGTAAAGACCCATTTCCTGCTGCTGCCACCGTTTAATTAAAGCGTGTTGTAATATACCAGTTTTCTTAACCCTCCCAGAGTGCTCCTTAGGATGGGGTAAATGCAGAGGACAAACAATTGTATGATGACAATAAAGTAGTATCTCTTATCGCTCTCTTTCTATGCACACTTTGCAATTTGTGTTAAAAAAATGTCATTTTATTTTTCTGAATTTAAAGAAAGTCAGAATTCACAAGTTGTTCATTTCTCCGTAATCTTTACAATTCTGGACAATAATACAATTTACACAATGTGAACAAAAGAAAATGACCAGACAAGCATGTGTCTCCCAAAAACACACTATTTATTCCATTATAAACACTGTTTTTGATCCACAAAACATTAAGCTGTACATTTTTTTTTTTGCATTAAAATATACTGCCCTCATGACCAATAGGGGTAATGTGTGCATTAAAAAAAAGGGTTGTTTACATCACAAACAGCATTTAAAGGGTTAAAAATGTTACAATTAGTTAGTTTTATATCATTAAGTTGTGCTGTAATATAAACATACCAAAGTGTCAGAACATGTTTTTGGACATTATTCTGGGGGGGGGGGGACACCCGAGGGTCAACCTTCCTGTTTTTATTCTAAGCCCAGAGTTTGAACCAGCCTCAAAAACTATTTAAATAAAATAAAGGTGCAGCAGAATTCTACAGCCTGAAAACAGATGTAGTCATTTTTGTACGATCACGTCGACAGAGCCATAAATGTGATCACATGACCTGTGGAGGGAAACTCACCAGAACTTGAATTCAGGCAACCTTCTGATGAACGGGCGGAACTCCTCGTTCTGCTTCGTAGGAAGGGACGGCCCTTCATCTAATGAGTGAGACAGGTTAGTCAGCGACAGGCTGGTGGTGGACACGTAACGTTTTACAAATTTGTCAAATAATGTCATGAAGTATTTTTTTTATGTTTCAAATCTTGTTGTCAAACTATTACAATTTTAATCAGAATAATCCCAGGGTTCCTGTGGATTCATTTTGAATGTCTACAATGGAACTCAAAAAGTTACGACTGGAGTTTGATGAAACTTTCAGGATATCTTGGGAATGACACAAGAACCAATTGTTTGGATTTTTGTGAAGATCCAGAAGACATCCTGGATTCTGGATCACTTAGAAATTCATTCTCCATTTACCACAATGTAAAAATTCAAAGTGATCCAGAATCCAGAATCTCTTCCAGATCTTCACCAAAATCTAATTGGTCGATCCTTGTGTCATTCCCAAGATATCCTGAAAGTTTCATGGAAATCCATCCATTACTTTTTGAGTTATGTTGTACACAGACAGACAGACAGACAGACAGACAGACAGACAGACAGACAGACAGACAGACAGACAGACAGACTATGGCTAAAATATAACCCCCATGGCGGACCTTCCTTCATTCAGAGGGGGGAGGTCTGCCGTGGTGGGAAAGGGGGTTTTGGACATTCCCATGCATTTGTGATATATTCCATTAACGATCATTGAATCCACTTGCCTTCGTCAAGCAGTGATGGATCCACTTTTGGTGAAAGGAAAGCAATGAACAGGTTGAGGTGGTAGATTCCCAAAGCATATGTTACTATATACCAACCCTGAAACAAAGCAAAGGACTTTTACTTTAGTTTTTTTCTATTTAGATGTGTGTAGTCTTTTTAAATCTTCATTTGACTATGGACCCTTTCATTTATCACAGACATCAAACAACAATTAAGGATCTAGAATTACTGTAATAATACGATGCACTGAGCACCTGTGGTAGAAAATACATGCCTGCATATGAGGAAAACTAAACGATTAAAGGGACACTTCAGTATTTTTCACATGAATGTGTTTGTTATAAGTGTCTTTACTCTGCTGCACCCACAGTGACTCCACCCCTCTCTTCAGACTCCGCCCCTTTACTCTGGTGCACCCAGTTCTGGTCAAAGCCAAAGTAGTCCCGGCAGGTTTCCTGAAGTCAACAAAATAAAACGTGTTTCTTCTCAAAACAGTATGTGTTGGAATGAGTGATTTATTTACAAAACAAAACTGTCACGGAACAAAAACTCACACCTCGTAATTATTTGGAGCTACTTTCTCTAAATAGCAATTGATTCGCGAGCGTTGTCACTGCTAACAGCTGTGCACCTGCACATAGCAGCCGTTAACACTGCTATTAGCTAACACTGCCCAACAACTGATGAAAGTAGTTTGCTATGGTGCCCAGCTGTTAGCAGTGACAACGCTCGTGCATTGATCACTTTAGAGAAAGTAGCTCCAAATAATTATGAAGTGTGAGTTTTTGTTCCGTGACAGTTTTGTTATGTAAATAAATCACTCACTTCAACACATACTGTTTTGAGAAGAAACACGTTTTATTTTGTTGACCACAGGAAACCTGCCGGGACTACTTTGGCTTTGACCAGAACTGGCTCACAGGACACTGTCAGGGTAAGTCACTATGGGTGCATCAGAGTAAAGGGGCGGGGTCAGATGAGAGGGGTGGAGTCACTGATGACAAACACATTCATGTCCCTTTAAGACTTGGGTTAAAGGTTTAATATGACATGTTATCAGTGTTAATGGTGCTGCTCTACACTAATGGAATTTTCAGCATTTCACAGGTTTAATTTTTGGCAAGTTTTTTTGTTTTACTTTGCGAGGTGAGCTGCAGGTAAATTCACATGTTCAAAATATGACTGAAAAAGCACTTTATTTTCTTTTTCTTTTTTTAAATTGGACTGATCAGAGACAAATATATTTGAATTTGTAATTTTCTGTAGCTTCAGCGTGTATGTATTGTTCCACAAAAGTGGAGAGGAAACTTCCCACACTGTACAGACAGAGTAGGTTTTTATTTTCTATGTAAAAACCCACTTTTTTTTTTTTAAAGGAAACAGCAATACAAACAGAAAAGCACCCACCTGTAGTATGTACACTCTGATCATGTAGATCGCAGTAAGTATTAAGGTAGCTGCCCATCTCACTGTAGCGAAAGGCGTCGACTTGTCTAGCCATGACTGATAGACCTGTTGGCGAAAAACACAAAACATACGCAATCAATGTGTAGAAAAGTGAAGATAATCTGAAATTTAACTGTTTGGAGTTTTCCTTCACTCTGAGATGACAAAGTAGATTAAATTATTCATCATTAGCATGTCAATAAGCAGTAATTATAACAAAGATATAAAGGGCCATAGGACTGTCATGACGATTAAAATTGTAATTTAAATATCAGAGAATTTCATTATTTTCTGTTCAGTTTATATCACTGGTAAGGTAGAAACAATGATAATGTATTTACAGTAGTCATACTGAAGAAAAGCCATTCATGGGCATAGATTACTAAAATTGCATTTATATTAACTTGTCAGGAATTGTAAAAAAAAAAAAAGAAAAAAAAGAAAAAAGAAAAAAGTCTATAAAAAGGCTGAACTGGGATATTGGACTTGCATTTAGAATGACAAAAAACAGCACATGCAATGAGGAAAATATTATTTAATGTGACCGTATGGACTTAGGACTGTTTTAATATTGATACACAGATAGACTGCCATTGTAATAAATACAATAAAACTTAAAAAACAATAAAGCAGAACTCTTAATCTAGGCTTAAAAGGTTAAAAAGACACATACACTTCCCTTATCACTCACACATCCATACCAACATGTACCAGACACATAAAAGTGTAATTACCTAGATTAAAATTAATAGTAAAAAAAAATTAAATAAAAATTCAGGTCTTAATTTAGTGTAGTGTCGGCCTTAGAATAAAAACTGTTCAGCAGTCTGGTGGTTCTTTTCACTGTTCGATAAAACATGCCCAGCTGGTGTGTTATACCACACATTCATCAAAGCTCTTCAAACTTCTTTGCTAATAATTTTATAGACTTCTATATATTGTAATTGTGCATATCTTGATACAGAACCTGAGAAACTTATATGTATGGCCGTTAATAACTGTGTCAAAAGAAGAAATCCCCATCCCCATTTTACTAAAATGTAAAAAATAAAAAAAGTTACTTGTAATGAATTGTACAACTATACGTCCTTTGAAATTATGCCATTTAAAGAATAGAACAAAAACTATTCATTCCACCCTGGGGAAAAGAGCAGCAGATGAACAGCTACAGATAAAGGGAAAATGAAAAGAACAAAATACAGAAAAAAACTAAATTATGTGCAACAGTACAACAACTAGACCTATTTAAAGGCCTGGTCATACCACAAAATAAAAATGTAATGATATGCGTTACCTGTCCAATCCGTGTAAAGAAGGCAGCGATTACAGAAGGTTTTCCATGGATTGAATCCCCAACACTGTCTCCTTCTGACATTCTGTTAGTATTTATATGCATATGTAAAACAGAATAATAGTCAATGAGAGAAATGGCAATGTAGGTGACGTGGCTGTAACAGTTACCACACATGACATCAGCTTCCACATGTTCAATTTACTGGTTTATGTAAGGAACTTCAGGTTTGTAAGACACAGCTGTAGGGTATGTATGTGCAACACAAACATTTAATCTGTCACCTCAAGTGTTTCTCCTCAGTAACATTAACACGATAGCAGTTGGGATGAAATATATATATATATATATATATATATATATATATATATATGTACTCCAGATAATGTTAGTCATTTACTTAAAGAAATCTTAGAAATTACACTGATTTAGGATATTGGATTGGAGATTTTATGGTTTGAAAATAGTTTGATGGAAGTCTTAATCATAGGCTAAAGGTGGCTGTTATATGATAATAGGAGGTTTGGACCATAGATTACATTAACAGAGAGTGTTTGTTTTAAACATCCAGATAAGGATCCCAGGACCTAATACAATCTTGAGAAGGATAACATAGTGAAGAATGGTTGGATGCTTTAATCCTGGTTATAAATACATAAGATATGCTCGCAGTTCTAGATAAACTGTGTTTTCAATATGCTATATACACAGTGTGACAAAAAGAAAATGAGTATTTCATATATCACTATGCCACTGTGTTCAATGGTGTGTTCTTCCACGTAGAAACAGTGGAGACATTTACGTCAAGGTAACAAGGACAAACATGGGAAACGTATAAACATAACAGTATTTAACAGGAAAAGTTGCTATGCAATTTTCCAAATAAGTCTAAAATGACCAATGTGATCAAGTCCACTGTGGCTATTTTAGATAATTTGTCGATTTGATTTACAGAACAACTCACCACAGTCACCATGATAGTTACAAGTACCTACAAGTACAGTTTGTTCGTCAGAGTGGGCAGAGGAAATAATGCAGTTTCATTTCATAACATACGTAACAGATCTACTGTTTAATGGTTTTCCAGAGAACCGTAGGTCAATCGGTAAGTTACTAAATGACCAAAGGGATAACCAAGTTAATCGCAGCTTTGCACTGACTACCCACATCGCTGTAGAATTTGAAACGTCAACTGAAAGACTCTCAAAACCATTCAAAACTGTTCCTGGATATAACACTAGCGTATGTTAACCGGATAACTAGCTAACAGGCTAAAGCTGACCGGTAGGAAGCTAACACGTTATATCACTTACGAACTAATTTTCTGTTAAACCTATGTGATGAATACAATCCACACATATAATATTATGATTTTCACTGTCATTTTGTCTGTAATTTAACACAAAAGTGATTCACGTTGGCATACAAATTAACCCTGGAAAAGGCTAACTAGCATGTAAATGTACGTTACCCTTTGGCCCAAATTATCTGATGCCTGGGTTATGTAGTTTCAATATAGATTCAGTGAACTCCGAACAGTCTTAAAATAAGAACGTGGCACTACGTTTCCCACAAGCCTCAGTGCAGCTGGAATTTTATGCATAAACAACAAGCTGTAGTTTTCGATAAATTCGTTCTCCGCTAAGGGCTGCAAGAACGAACGGAAACTTTGAACTACAAGTCCCAGCGAGTAGTTCAAATATGTGACAACTCACTTCCGGAGATTCAGTACTTCGTTGCCAACAGCTCCAAGGCTAGCCAGCTAACCCAACAGGAATCACACTATTTTAAATAGCCGCATTCGATTATATTAAATAGTAAACGTGTTTTGTGATCATTTCTCTGCATAAATCACTGTCTGTGTGTAATGTGCGTCTATTCACAGTTTGAGCAAAAAAATCATCAATGACAGTGCGCTTACCTGATACGGCCGCTGTGTCACTACCCGGCTCACCTAGCTAGCTAAACTAGCCCCCTCTCGTGCAAACTGGTGTGAACACGTCAGTGTTTCCGCACAGAGTCGAAAAGTGTAAGGACGAATAGACGATAACGGAGCAGGAGACCTCGATCAAAATGCACAAAACTTTTTTAGATGGGGTCATTCTTTTATATGTCAGAATTGTAACATATACAAAGGGCATAGAATAGATATAATAATAATAGTAATAATAATAATAATAATAATAATAATAATACATTTTTGTATGTCATATTTTCCAATCATATTAAACAGTTTGCAAGCACTTTTCTTTTTCAAGAGATTGGTTTATTCAGATTAAAGTCAGAATTCTACATTTTTTCCTCACTATTCTGAAATTTTTCATAGAAAGTCAGAATTGTGAGAAAAAAGTTAGAATCCTGACTTTAATCTAAAATAAACCATGACCTTTTTTTTTTACAGTGGCCCTAATCGTCTTCTGTATTTGTCAGAAATTCCTTTTTATTATGATTGTGATTATTATTATTATTATTGTTATTATCTGTGATCAGTCCAAATATGATGTCTTCAGGAGAGAAGGGTTCCAGGTGAATCTTCCTCTGGAGTCAGTCATGTACATCAAACCATAGCGCCACAGAACATTTACAGTGAAAAAATAAATTACCACAAGTCTCAAAATGCACATAAGGTTCACAATAAGTTGGAGAAAATTATTCTAACATATTGTGTAACTTTATTACTTCTTGATATTATTGTCTTCTGTTCAATTAACTGCTGCATACAGATATGTAGGATTTGGATTCTATGTTTTACTCAGTCATTATCACACATATTACTGAATAAACAAAGAATAAACAGCGTTCATATTGTTGTACAATAAACAGAACCTGTTATGGATGTTTATAGGATATATAGCAGCTGATGTTCTAATCATTTCCACCAGTAATGCATCACATATACAGTTGAGCTCATAGGTTTACATACTTAAACAGAATTAAATTTTTTTCCCCAGTTTTTCATTTGTTTGTACAACGCTAACTACTGTGACAAACTGTCTGAAATATGTCGACAGAGACGTTCAGAGTTATTCTGCTGCAGATAATGGGTTAAATATCTTAACATTTAGAATCAGATTAATAATGATAATGGGTTAAACTGTGTTTTGACTTTTGACAGCCCTAAAAATATCTATATTTTTTATTGATCCTAAAATTGTACAAATATAACTTGTGTATACAAATTGAATAAATATATTAGTAAAGTTTTGCGCATATATCCAAGGGAAAAATGACTAATGACAAAATTAGAGACAGCCATGTTTATGTCCATGATTTATAAGAAAAACACTGAATTCTCAAAAACTATTGGAACATTGAAAAGTAAAAATTACACTGGTACAGCTGTTAATAATCTTTACAAAACATAACAAAAAAAACTAACCATGAATATTAATACAAATCACAATTACTATTTACACTTTTATAACATATAATACTGATCACAAGCACAAATAATCCTGAATCGATGTATGTTAAAGCAGTAAAGTACTCTTTGTTTGACCAGTTGGTGGTAGGTGAGTGAAAGTGTAGGCCGTTAAAAACACACTCGTCCAATCAGTGTCCAGAAACAAACACCACTTCTTTCTACAAACAAAACTGACACAATAACTAGAATTGCACCGTGGATAACACTGTACAACAAATATTTATTTTTACATATCACATGACACATGTATCTGACCCAGAATTTGATGAGGATTTTAAAAAGTCAGTTCTTTTTATTTAGCTTCAAACAGGTTGATTTGGAGAAAATGTGAAAAAAAAACAACTAAAAATTAATTTATTTGACTCTCATTTAGTTAGTTGATTTTTTTTTTCCTGAAAACCTTCTGTATTTAATTTAATTTAATTTAATTTAAAGTCTATACCAGTATTAGTGCTGGATCCTTGTGTCTGATTCACAGACTTCCAGCCATAGAAGATCCAGCAGAAATGAAAGATTGATTAATTAATGTTGGATTCACTTCTGTTTATTTACACTATTGTATGTGTGACTGTATTTTACTACATACATAATCTGTTTAAGGATGTCAAATTAATGCATTAATTAAGATTCATTCATTACAGTCATAATTAGTGCATTATTTGATTTATTTTTAATCTCATTAATTACATTTTTAATCTCAAACTTTACTGTTTCTGTACATCAGTTGCCTTTTTGATTTGCTAATCTTGAATTAAGGGAAAATTATTGAATTTAGCAAAAAAAACTTGGGCAAAAATATCCTGAATTTTAAGCAAAAATAATTGAATTACGCACAAATCAAATCTTGAATTAAGAAAAAAAAAATTACTAAGCAAAAAAATAAATAATCTTGACTAAATATATGTCTTTAAAAGGCAATTTTAAAAACAATGATATATCAATCTTTTGTTTTGCCACAATAATGTAAAGACGTTTCTCAGCAATTTTTAGGTGAGATTAAAAAAGAAATTAATGAGGTTAGTTAATTACAGATCATAATACATGTCCTATTTTTTTTAGCTCTTGAGAGCACTAATTGTATTATATAATTATGAAAAATAAACTGACTTTTGCAGGAAAAAAAAATTCCACATCAAATCTTACAACAAATATTACATTAAAATTCTACAAAGCAGAAGTGAAACCACAGCACAAACTATCTGTAAAAAACATCTTTCAGAACATTTTGTTGTACAGTGTAATCATGTAGAGTGGTGATCGAAAAGGAAAATGTTGGAATGTCCTATTGAATATCCACACACGACGTTGACAGATAATAACCATCGTTAATGTCAGGACCTCGCACTGCAAGGTTTTCACAAATACAAAGAGAAGGACAAACTTCATCTGAACTACATGTCCTTCCACATGTATTATTTACACTATTCCAATTCTATCCCTGCTCTTACAACATAATACTGTTTTATGACATTTTGTTTTTCGATGCTTTAACAGATTATTTCTAAGGCGACGTTCAGACTGCAGACAAATGTGGCCCAGGAAACTGAATTATTATAATTTTTTTTACATTAAACAGTTTTTTTCATTGGAAAGTGTGTAATACAACAACATTTAAAAAAAATGTATTTACAGGGAGACCAGGGAGCAAGATTATTTTTTTCCTATGATGGTGATGGATTGATTTACATAAACCACACCCCCAACTAATTTCATTGGCCGCCCAAGTCAATAGACACATGCAGCATCACTGACTGTAACGTTATAACATCAGTTTAGCTAGCTAAAGTAGATATTTCATGTATTAATCATATGTTTATTCATCATATACCAACACTGTCAGCTGCCAGGAAACACACAAGTAGAAGCAGAGACAGAAGAATGTGGAATAAATAAAAGAAATGAATGAATAAAATAAATCCACATTAAGATCTACTGTCTGAACGTAGCCTTAGAATAAACTTGACCTTTTGTCCAGTACATATAGACTGTATTTTCAATGTTTATTAAAACCCCCAAACCCATATAACATGTTGAAGAATGTAAGCGTGAAGGGCAAAGTGAATTTGAAGTCATCACATTATCATTACCGTCGTGTGATTTTTTACCGTTTAAATCTATACATTTGGTTCTTATTCTAAATAACCCTATTTAACCAACATTTACAAAACACACTATATACATTTGTACAGGTAAAGGAACAATAAATAAGTCAATTGACAACAAAATAATGGTGTATAAATGCAAAGTTGTGACTAATAGTTTTGTGAAATAGTGGAATTCCTCGAGTGAGAAATGTGCAATGAAGCAAATGTTGAATGTTTACCACAAATGTAGGTCAGGGGTCTCAAACTCTTTTTTTTTCAGGTTCTACATGCAGCCTGATTTGATCCAGAAAAATAATAACAGAATAACCTACAAGTAATGACAACTTTAAATGTTTGTCTTGTTTTAGTGCAAAAAAAAGTCATTCAATTATGAATATTCTAACTTTTATAACCTATTTATACAAAAATATGTGAAAAAAAGTCACATTTCTTACAAAAATTAAGTGGAATTTGAACAAGGTTATGTCTTTTCTACATGTTGATTCAGGATCAGATCTACAAAGACACTAAACACTTGACAACAGAAATGGAAAATGGTTCCAATTTAGCTTCATTTTCTTTTCTGTCTTTGTGCTTTATTTAATTGCAAAAAAACCTAATAAACTACTTATAAACTATCCAAACAAAAAAATGTGAATAATTTGAAAAAAGCTAAAATTTATTTAGAAAAATAAGTCAAATTTTAACAATATTCTGCTTCATTATAGATCAGTTCTACACTAAATATTTAGTTACAGAATCAAACAATATTTCAAATTGTACTTAATTTTCTTTAAACGTTTCAGGTTGTTCATATTTTATTGTTACAGGATATATAGATAAATGTTTTTCATCCTGAACCTCTTAAAGCCTACTGTCGCAAATACACAAAAATCTATGTATTATATGTGTTCTAGTCAAATTAATTATCTACACTAAATTTAGAATTTATTTTTGTATATACCTATATTTAAATTCAGACATTAATGGGTTGATGTTATATTGTGCAATAAAATGAAGACGAAAATTATAAATTGTCATTATTTGTCGGTAAAATGTCAACATAAAACCAAGAAGAAAAACATGGAGTCATTATTTTTACCCCGTTCCCTGTTTGACTGACAGCAGCTTTACCAATTACAATTTGTTGAATGTAGGTCAAAGGTCAAGGTTACAGTGACCAAAAATGTGTTTTCACAATGATGAGCAAGAGGGCAAATCAGGTCAAATCTTTGCAAGGGGGCGGGGCTTATTGTGCCTGGTTTGAAGATTAACATTAACATGTTAACATTCATTTACATGTTTCTATGGTTGTTAACATTCATTTACATGTTTCTATGGTCGTTAACATTCATTTACATGTTTCTATGGTTGTTAACATTCATTTACATGTTTCTATGGTCGTTAACATTCATTTACATGTTTCTATGGTTGTTAACATTCATTTACATGTTTCTATGGTTGTTAACATTCATTTACATGTTTCTATGGTCGTTAACATTCATTTACATGTTTCTATGGTTGTTAACATTCATTTACATGTTTCTATGGTCGTTAACATTCATTTACATGTTTCTATGGTTGTTAACATTCATTTACATGTTTCTATGGTCGTTAACATTCATTTACATGTTTCTATGGTTGTTAACATCCATTTACATGTTTCTATGGTCGTTAACATTCATTTACATGTTTCTATGGTTAACATTCATTTACATGTTTCTATGGTTGTTAACAGTCATTTACATGTTTCTATGGTCGTTAACATTCATTTACGTGTTTCTATGGTCGTTAACATTCATTTACATGTTTCTATGGTCGTTAACATTCATTTACGTGTTTCTATGGTCGTTAACATTCATTTACATGTTTCTATGGTCGTTAACATTCATTTACATGTTTCTATGGTTGTTAACATTCATTTACATGTTTCTATGGTCGTTAACATTCATTTACGTGTTTCTATGGTCGTTAACATTCATTTACATGTTTCTACGGTCGTTAACATTCATTTACATGTTTCTAAGGTTGTTAACAATCATTTACATGTTTCTATGGTTGTTAACATTCATTTACATGTTTTTATGGTTGTTAACATTCATTTACATGTTTCTATGGTTGTTAACATTCATTTACATGTTTCTATGGTTGTTAACATTCATTTACATGTTTCTATGGTTGTTAACATTCATTTACGTGTTTCTATGGTTGTTAACATTCATTTACATGTTTCTATGGTTGTTAACATTCATTTACATGTTTCTATGGTTGTTAACATTCATTTACATGTTTCTATGGTTGTTAACATTCATTTACGTGTTTCTATGGTTGTTAACATTCATTTACATGTTTCTATGGTTGTTAACATTCATTTACATGTTTCTATGGTTGTTAACATTCATTTACATGTTTCTATGGTCGTTAACATTCATTTACATGTTTCTATGGTTGTTAACATTCATTTACATGTTTCTATGGTTGTTAACATTCATTTACATGTTTCTATGGTTGTTAACATTCATTTACATGTTTCTATGGTCGTTAACATTCATTTACATGTTTCTATGGTCGTTAACATTCATTTACATGTTTCTATGGTCGTTAACATTCATTTACATGTTTCTATGGTTGTTAACATTCATTTACATGTTTCTATGGTTGTTAACATTCATTTACATGTTTCTATGGTCGTTAACATTCATTTACATGTTTCTATGGTCGTTAACATTCATTTACATGTTTCTATGGTCGTTAACATTCATTTACATGTTTCTATGGTCGTTAACATTCATTTACATGTTTCTATGGTCGTTAACATTCATTTACATGTTTCTATGGTCGTTAACATTCATTTACATGTTTCTATGGTTGTTAACAATCATTTACATGTTTCTATGGTTGTTAACATTCATTTACATGTTTCTATGGTTGTTAACATTCATTTACATGTTTCTATGGTTGTTAACAATCATTTACATGTTTCTATGGTTGTTAACATTCATTTACATGTTTCTATGGTCGTTAACATTCATTTACATGTTTCTATGGTTGTTAACATTCATTTAGTCTTTACGGACATTATCTGTTTTTTTTATTATTATTCATTTAAACACAAAAAGGAAAATTGAAAAAATACATTACTATCTGTTTTTTAATTTTGGATTCGGAAACAAATAATGTAGAAATGAGTTGTTTTATTATCTTAGTTGTGGTTTTATTTTGAAAAGTGAATGAATGATCCACAGGTTGTTGTTGTGCTTTTCTTGGTCTCTTATTATTTGACTGTACATCATATTAGTGTGTATGTAGAACCTGAACTTAAATGGAAGTTTTTGCACTAAATTCATTCAGTTCATCCCAGGGGTCGAATTGGAACCACATTTGGTCCCAGGAAGGCGTGGTTGAGACCCCTGATGTAGGTGGGCGGGGCTCTAAAAGTAGAGTTTGTCATTTATTATTGCACAGTGAAAACAAGCAACATCCCATTCTCCAAATAAAATAAAATAATTTGAAATAATAAACAATAATAAACACGTTCTGACCGTGTGTGTTATTGACACAGAAGGATCGTATTTCGTCAACTCCACGCGATCGTTCGTTCTGTTCAAAGTGGATCAAATGTTTCAAGCAATGACGTAAAAGTCTGGAGAAGAAAATGGAACAACACACTGTAAGGCCCCGCCCCATTTGTCCCCCTTAAAACTTCCACTTGGTTTTAAGTTCCCTAAAAAGTAAATTCCACTCATCAAGGGGAAATAATTCCCCCTGAAAATGGGACACCACTCGCCAAGTGAACGTAACAAACGTGCTGACGTCACACGCTGACAAGTCTACCCCGCCAAATATGAAACCACCCCTCCGCGAGACTGACATCAGCTGACTACTATTTACACGGAGGACAAATGTCGGTCCCAGCTGTGTTACCTGTTGTGTTGGTTCTGTTTATTTACCTTCGGGATGCGCAGAGAAGAAATGCGGCAAACAGAAGACGCATTCGCCGTCTACTTTGCCTTTCAGTCTTGTCTCAGGTATGTTGATTTATTTCAATATTTGGATGTATTTTTTTCTTCAATATTTGGCGATTTATAACATTAACGTTAGCATTAGCGCTAGCTTGACAAGGTAACATTACCGGTCATAGCCTCTGTGTGGTAAACTCACTGTCGGCTCGCTGAGCTCGCAGTGCATCATGGGTAAT
>CM035789.1:1613392-1620892 GCA_020466265.1 Siphamia tubifer | reverse complement strand
GAACAAAAGACACACAGAACCGTGTGACAGACAGACAGACAGACAGACAGAGGGATGATCTTGTCAAACTCAATATAACTATCAATGTACTTTCTCTTTTTAGGGTTAGGGCGTTTGTTTTTGTCATTGTCATTTTCATTGTCATTTCTTTTACCACTTCTTGAGGAACTTGGCGGACACAAAAATCGATCCATGTTCGCTGCAGGGTGGCTAAAAATAGCCTGTGACTCGCTCCGTCTCAATTTAGTCAAGCTGGCGTCAAACAGCGCTGTTACTTCCGCCCGCTCGCTACAAAATAAAACTTCCGCATTTCAAAATAAAACAGCAAAAAAAAAAAAAAAAAAAACCTTGAATAATTTCGCGTACCCCCTGGACATGCGCCACGTCCCCCTAGGAGTCCACGGACCCCAGTTTGAGAACCGTGGAT
Source organism: Siphamia tubifer (assembly GCA_020466265.1). Lineage (NCBI taxonomy): Eukaryota > Metazoa > Chordata > Actinopteri > Kurtiformes > Apogonidae > Siphamia > Siphamia tubifer. The sequence goes on along the minus strand of CM035789.1, from coordinate 1,620,465 downwards.
CTACAGTATTCATTGGAGTTATAGCATAATATGTGTGTGTGGACACACTTACAGTGGTTACAATAATCTACCCCAACCATGGGGCAGATTAATAAGTTTGTTGATGGTGTGTATGTGAGTGTTGGGGGCAGTTACCTCCATAGAAAGGGTCTGTAGATGGTAGATAGTCTGGAAGCCTTGGGAGGTGAAGTATTCAATGAAGTTCTGACATCCAAGACTGGTTAGAAAACTGTGTGGGAAGAAAAGCAGCGCTGCTTAGAGTGGAGTTCGATTCTAACTAGAAAAGAAGAAGACACACAACACAAGCACTGAGGGAACAGTTCTATATACTGTCCATATAAATGAGTTCAACTATGATTTTTAGGAAAAAATAGTGACAACATGACCACAGGTTTATATTTGAGCTGATGTTATGGTAGCACATATTCAGCTTTATATTTGAATTAACTGTCGACACAAAACAAGCCTCAAAAAGCTGCAGAATCTGTACGTCTTATCAGTTGTAGTTGAAATAAACCAATTATTAATATAGTCATGCATTTATATTAATGATTCATAAGGCCATACTTGCTTTGAATGAAAAACCTTTATTATTATTAATACATGAAATAAAATAATGAAAGTTTTGGCAACATACAGCAATATCAAAAGAGAAGCTAACTGTACAATAATAATGACTATTATTATTATTGCTATTAATAATAATAATAATAATAATAATAATATAATTAAAAAAAACAATCTAGGCTAGGAAACAAGGGGTTGACAAAGTCCAGTGTAACAAAACTATTAAAATGAAAAGAATATGAAGTGACACATGGAAAGAAACATTTTAACTTGACTTTTACAGGTTAATCAGGGGAAAAGTAAAAGTACTTTAAAAATGGTTGTTTTAGAGCATTGAAAACACTTACACAAAAGACAGTGTGATATTAAATGTTAAGTGTATGTGGAACTTTCCAGTGACACACCTTCTGGCAGGGTTAGGGATTTATTCACATGATAAAACAACATGATAGAATATTTAATGGACACAATTAACCCATAAAAAGGTCCTAAATAATTTTTTCCTCTATTTTTCACCATTTATTGTCACATTATGTTCAGTAGTTTTGTGTTCATTGAAAATCTGGTATTTTTAAATGTTTTTAATTTACTAATGATGATTGGCATTTAATAAAATGTTAAAGTTAAAAACAAGTTGGTGTAGAAAAATCTGACTTTTTCAGTAAAATATATCCCAGTAATTGTATTTTATTTCTCTGATACAGTACTCTATTTCACAAGAATGTTTTTGTGTCAGTCTGTGCAATTCCTGTTTTTATATGTTTTTGTTCACTTTATGACACACAACAATTCCAATGTGCCCATACTGTGATTAATGATAGACCAATATATTGGGACGATATTGATTGATATGTTCTTTTTTTCTCTGCCATTATTTACTGACAGGTAAAGTTCACTGCACGTCTGTCTTCTTGGAGATACTGCTGCAAACACTGAAAAAAAGTACATATTTTGTGGTGTTCTAATATTTATTGCTTAATTTTCACAATTTTTGTTTTTTAATCCCAAGTAAAGTAAGTTTTCTGACATTTGCTATAATTTGAGAGGAAAAAAACAGTATTGGTTAAAAATATTGGTTTAGAAATGTTAGCGGCCTGTATCAGTGATTGGTTAAGGCTCATGCCCCCCCCCCCCCCTACATACACACACAAAATATAGAAGACAGTATTGTCATATAGAGAATAAACTTTTTGGGGTCTTTACGGGTTAAAGCTGTTAGTTTGCAGGTCAGCAGTTTTTACAGGTTCAGTAGAATGGCCCATATATTTACAGATATTACCTGGAGGCAAACACTATGTTATGACAAAACCAAAAAGTAAAAAAAAATTGTAAATGGCTTTGGTTGAATGCAATTATATTAGATTGAACTGAAACAATCTTAATATGAAATATGAATGGAATGAATCATCAGTTTCAGCCTTGATAAAGTTATGAATGAGCCAGAACTGGGACTGAAATAATGTAACGTTAATCTATAATTTGGAGATTCTTGTTCCATTTAAATACTAATGTGAACCACTAGTTAACATAGGTGGCAAAAGTACCTGCATTCTGTACTTTAGTAGAAGTACACCTACAAATACTGCATTTTTTCAGCACGATTTAAATAATACTTATTTAACCAATATTCTGTTATCTAATTCTACAGTGAATGTTACATACCCAAGTCCTGAACCACATCTGGTACGTGACAAGTAACCCACAAAAACATGTAGGGATGGGTTGAAAAAAAAGTATTTTAATTACTGTCACATCCATTTAGTTTGAAAAAATAATGTATTGATTCTGAGAATTTAAGGAGTAAAGTACATAGATTTATATAAATGGAAAGAGTATAAAGTACAGATATTTATGAACAAAAAATATAGGGCGTGAAAGTAAAAAGTTGCTACAAAAATAAAAAATTCAAGTAAAGTACAGATACCTACAACATCTACTTAAGTATGGTAACGCAGTACTTGTACTTCATTACTCTGTAGCTAACTCAACATTGTACAGGCAGTAGTTACGTCCACAGTGGTTATGCTAACTTCTTATCCATCCAGTCAGTGATGGTTTAGGGGTCAGAAAATGTCGTCCCATCAGCTGGAGTCAACTTTTTCAAAGAACATTTACACTTTTAAAAGGGAGTGTACTCACATATGCAGTAAAATATTAGTTTTCCTCCTCCACATGCTAATCCTCTTTGACAAGCTAGTTCGTTCAAGATGTTTTGCCTCCGGTTAAGCCACGCCCCCCCTACACGTCACAGGTGTGTTTCTACTATCAGAACCTCCGGGACTTTTGGGGGGGACGTACTTTGACTGGGCCATGTGTTAGCTCGGTCCGGTCAGGTGTTGTCTCCATACATAATGGCCCTGTACGAACCGTGCGATGACGTCATAATTTCGCGTCAGTTGCTATGGTAACATCACTAATAAAAATCACCACAACAAAGCAGCAGCAGACTAGACATGGACACTCTTCTGGTCCATTCTATCTTCTTCTTTTCGCTGTTCTTCTGCTTCGTCGTGTGTTTATCGTGATGTAATGATGTCAACCAATCTGGGCCACTTCCACCGGGCCACTCTTGAGTACCAAACCCCGATAGATGGTCAGAACCGACCCAGTCAGTGGAAACACGTGCATACCGTGGACGTTCCAATAGTGGAAACACGCCTGTGGTTTACAAACTGTGAAAGGGTCTTTAACAGGGGTGTCAAAGTCTGGTCCTGGAGGGCCTATATTCTGCATGTTTTAGATATTTTCTTTTTCCATCGCACCTAGAAGCTAATTAACTTTATTATCAGACTTCAATTTGCCATGACACGCTACTAACTATTATTGCACTATTATTGCCTTACATGCTCCCTGTTCCTTTGTAATTATTACTAAATGTGTTCATTCGGGGGGAGGCAGTAATTCAATTGTCCTTTTTAAAGTTTGTATATTGTATGTTCTAAAGTTCCAAAAAAAAAACTATTGCGCTTCCATATTATTCATTTCCTCTTGATATTGTATATAGGGAGCCAAAGTGACGCAATTCTATTTCCGGTCGATTTCCGGGTAATGGGTCCTAAGTGCCATCACAAAATGAACGCGAGTCAATGAAGGGATAAAAGTAATTTTCTGGTCCCGTTTGAAATGTGCTACAGTTTTCACATATGATGTGTGTGAATTTTAAAGATCCATTTTCACATTGATAAAGCACTCACTTTGGACAGACATCCAAAGTTACGTTAGGTTTTATGTCAGAGTAAGTAATGGACTACAACGTTCGTCTCACAAATATGACGTCATCACCAAGCTTCACCATCAAACTCTTTGAAAATGGCTGTGACTTTGGCGAGCTTCACCTCCTTCTTTCAGGACGAAGGCAAGAGCATCAAACGTGGAGAAAACCCACTTTAAATCGGGGCATGTGGAAAGTGGCAGCTACTCCGGGGGAGAGATAGTTGGTGGAGTGAGAGCCAGCATGCGGGACAAGCTCTCGTCAGCCGGGAAGCGGTAGAGGGAACATGTGGAAATGGTGTTGTGATTACACCGGGACACAAAGCACACAGGTATTTACAAATGAAAAATAGAAAAGGTGGTATACGGTTTAGAAAAGTTTGGAGGGAAAGATTCTGCTGTGACGTCAGCTATGCGACGTCTGATATGTAGTCCAAACAGAGTCCAAATAATGACATATTTTTACACGATAATAAATCACAAAACACGTATCAAAGAAACTCCAAACGCACATCATTGGTTATGATTTTAATTAAAGTACAGCAAATGTGTGATTCAGGACATAAAGTAAAGTGGAGCAGAAAATAATTATTTTCTCCTCATCCACTGGACCATTTTTACGAACTTAGGCCCAGTGGACCGACCGGAAGGGGCGGAGACTTAGGCTGCCTATTGCCTTTTATCATCATTTGAACCCGCTTCATCTTCACTGGGGTCACAATCCAGCTACAATGGGTGAAGGTGGGGTACACCCTGTATGAGTGTCCAGTTCATCTCAGGGCTGAACATATATAGACAACAGTGATGCGCGGGTCAATGTATAAACGAGCCGCAACCGACCGCTGTTTTAACTAACCCGTCCGCAACTGGGACTGCTATTATTTGAAAAGAATGGAGCCGAACCGTTCTCGGTAATGTAATTAATGGTCTTTATGAACATCACATGACCTTACTCACATACGTGCATTTATTTATTTTTGGGTCATTGGGTTCGGCAACATGAAACACCTAAAAGAGACATTTGAACCCAGTTTCCACGGAAATCGCCAAACTCTGCTTCTGATTGGCTGAGCTTCAAACGTAATCGCCACTCGTGACACAGTTTGAAATGTGAGGCGTGCAGGCAATTTTGACAAGTAGAAGGACGTCGTCTCTCGCTGCCGCCTATATCGTCTGTCAGTATAAATGTAGCGACATCATATACATAAGACACTGTCTTTATGTGATTTACACAGGTGCCATTTTCATCTATTGATAGATGAATGGCTATATAAACACATACAAATGGCTCTTAGTTTTGCAATATTTACTAAAATATATAGTTTGGTCTCGCAATATCCACTAAAAATATATACAACATAACATATGTGTTAATAGTAATACAAATAACAAAGTTGATCTATTTCAAATTGTATGGAAAAAAGGATGGGCAATTCCATGCAAGCTGTCATGTCCATAAGGCAAACACAATTACAAATGTATAGTAAGATGTGAATGATGATTTGTTCACATTTGAGCATGCACTCCTCTTGGTTTAGGAACACATTTGATGAAACCTTTGCATCATAGAAATACTAGGCCATGTTGTTGGTGTTTTGGACGTGACAGTTTGCATGGATTTGCTCTTATATTTTATATGTTTTGTGTCAAGTTGTTTCTATTTTTATTGTTCACTACACACTGACTGTGTTACCGAGTGATTACATGTGCATTAGTAGTAATTTTGGCTGGAATATGAGGAGTTTTGGTGGCTGTAGGCCCAGGACATTTGGCAGCAAATGTTAACTGTGGTGCTCAGTTGTTTAATAATAATAATAATAATAATAAATCAAACTTGTATAACACTTTTTTGGACACTCAAAGACGCTTCACATTGGGACAATGAATAGTATTGTATAACTGATAACCTTTATTGGTTCTTCTTTCCCTGTCTTTGTTTCCTACACACATCATTTCTGTTTGATTCTTGCTTGACTGACTTGCATTACATCATTATTTTTTATTTTGCATTAATCATTCTTTGTTTCAATAGGCCTAGGCTACCTACATTACTTTTTGTTAAATCAAAACCCAAGTCTGTCCTCCCATCAATGTTGTTAGATCAACAAATATAATTTATTTGCAACCCTAATAGCCAGGACAAGTCTTTCATTTCAATTTTTATTTCAATCTTAATTTTAAATTGAACAGTTCACAAGAACACATCTAAAACGTATTGTTCCAAAGTTAACTCATTCCACTGTGGAATGTCGCAGGCTGTTAAGAATGAATGTTTCCAATCAAGAACGTTGGCAGAGGAGCTAGTTTGACTGACGGGCTGCCTTTCCAATCCTTTTCCCGGATTCCACCCACGATTTGCACAGTCGCTACCCGGACCTCGCACTCACTAGACGCCATTTTTGCTACGTAACGGAAGAGGAGGGGCCACCACTAGTCTTGAAGATTTGAAAACATGGCGGCTGAAACACTGGCAGAGGTGGAGACGGTGATACCGGCGGTACAAGCCTTCTGGAGGAAAGGGCTTATATATAAAACAAAAGGAGCAAAATGCCGGTGTCCATTTTTTTTCCAAAGCCGGTTTGTATTTTGGCGGGAGATCGAGATATTTTGACAGCGCGATCGTCATTTCCGGTAAGTGCAGACGAAGAGTGTTTCATTCGGAACTGCACAGTTCGTTAAAAATGTGTACACTATCCATGTAGTGTGTAGTGTTCATAGTGTATGAAAGGAAGTGCACTACGGGGAACACAGACTCTTTTCACTAATGGCGCCTGTAAATAAAAAAGAAGAAATGTGACAGTAAGTGACGCTTCCATAATTACAATGTTTTTTAGCTGAACACAAGACACTTGTGTTTGTCTAATTTGTCCAGAGACTGCTGCCTTTTTTTTTATCGAATTAAATGTAAAGAGACACTACCAGACAAAATATGCTAACATAAACAAGCTAACAGGGAGTGAGCACGAGCCTGTGAGTTAAATGAATCTGTTGCCATGGGAACCTATGAATTGCCACGATAGTTACTGACAACTGCTGCTGTTATGTATTTGTACGTGTAACACAAAATATTACTTTTTGAATGATCTTGTAAAAGACAAGAGCAAGAGTCATGTTTTAATCTTAAATGTTATTAAGTAATATCCTCCTGAGACCCAGTAATGCATTTTTGTCCTCTGTAGGGGACAAACATTATAGTTTTCAAATTCTGTCCATTGTAAATTACATTCTATCAAAAAATAATTATGAATGAATAAAAAAAGCATTTAAAATGTATTTTAAAAACATGTTGTTGTGCA
>CM035789.1:1578392-1608392 GCA_020466265.1 Siphamia tubifer | reverse complement strand
AAAAAAAGTTAATCTGATTTGTTTGAAGCATCAACATGTTTTATAATGATTAATAAAATGCAAGTGGTTCCAGACACAATAAATTAGAGTTCTGGGTTAGGGTTAGCACTGTCAGTGCTAAATATGACCAGAAATGAACAAAGTAATCAATAAAAGAAAAAAAAAAGACAAAAATATTCAGCAAAATGAACAAAAATGAACAAAATATTTTGTAAAATGAACAAATTAATCAATAAAATGAACAAAAATGAACAAAGTATTTAGTAAAATTAACAAATTAATCAATAAAATGAACAAAAATGAACAAAATATTTTGTAAAATGAACAAATTAATCAATAAAATGAACAAAAATGAACAAAGCATTTAGTAAAATTAACAAAAAAGACAAAACTACTCAGTAAAATGACTAAAAAATGACCAAAATAATCAATAAAATTAACAAAAAACATCACGACAATCAATAAAATGAACAAAAATATTCAGTAAAATGTCATATTTTGAGCCCAGACTTATCTTGGAATCTTGATCCAAGCATCATTTAAGACTTGTCTTTATCAGTAACACATGTGGGAACATTCCATTCATTAGTTTGATTCTAGAAGCATTTTTACTTGTGGGTGGGTGTGGCCTATGTGATAATAAAGACAAAGGTCAAAGAATGGACACAGGAGTCCAGAGTTATTTCCACTCACTGCGTTTGTTGGCGCTGCCGTTTTTGGACACGCTTTCAGTGAGCGCCTGTTGTTCTCTGAAGTGGTCCTCGTCTGCTTTCCGATCGCGGCCTGGACACGCACATATTCTACCTTCAAACGATCTTCTGCCCAACACTTGACCGCTGCAGGCGGGGACGAGAGGACGTTGACATTTTTAGTCTGGACGTACACTTTGTCCTTCAGTGTTTGGACACAGTCTGTCAGTGTCCTGTCAACATGAGCCAGTGGACCACCGTCTACATTATTCTGTCAAAGTGTGTTTACATTTATAAATGTTACTGTTGATAACATATAGAACCTGACTGTTCACATGAACCCAACATGACGTTTGGTGAAACAACAACATGTGACGTCATATAGTAAAGTCACTGAACAAAGTCAAACATTCAACTGAAGGATTCTTCTTCAGTTTTGACTTTTTATCTCATTATTAGCTCCACCAAGGAGCTTGTCTGTCCGTCCTTCTGTCTGTCTGTCCGTCCGTCTGTCTGTCCTTCTGTCCGTCCGTCCGTCCGTCTGTCTGTCTGTCCATCTGTCCGTCTGTCTGGTAGTTGGCAAGATAACTCAAAACCTTATGGATAGATTTAGATGACCTTTACAGGGTAGGTTGGTAATGGGTTAGATCTGGAAATGATCATATTTTGGTGGTAATCGGGGGGGGGGGGGGGGTCTACCTTAGCAGAGGTCTGCCCTCTGACTGCTTTTCTAGTTTTGAGTTTTTATGGTCAGACATAAAAAAATCTAGTTGAGTGAACCAAATGAAATTGCATAGGGTTATTTTATTAACTAGATGTTTTTATGTGTGACCTATTGAAGAAGTTGACTTTTTTTTTACTATTGTATTTATATTTAGTTACTTAAAGGGAGATTATTGTTTTCATCTGTTGAACTAACATGAACAATGACACCCAGACAACTCATGCGCATCACGTTCATATCATACAAAAGTTACTTAAAACTAACTAATGTATTTATATCCAATCTATCGTACACATGTGATTGATTATATTTTTACTGGTCAAAGACACGATAAAATAAATATACGTTCAAAGTATTACTGACATCCAGCGTCCACCACTTACACATCTGTCTGAGGACGAATGAACTGACGCGCTTTTACTGTGAAAAGCCTGTGTGGTTCTGAGCATGCTCAGAAGAGCTTGTGACGGGATGTGTGAAGTGACAGAACACTAGAACCTGGTAACAGGTTCCTACATACATATGTGGGCTTTGGACTTACTCCCTCGTTTCCAAAGTGATGATGATGAGGATGGGTCGTCTGTTCATGCCGCCGACGCAGCTGCTGTTGCACATGAAGTTGTAAAGGATGGTGGTAAACTCAGTCCCCACCTGAAACAAACACAAATATAAATATATTCCAACTGTTAGAATGTGGTTCAGATGAACACAGAAAAAACCCAGTGATACTTTTATGGTACATTCACAAAGGAAGTATTTCTTAAATGATTCATCACCATTTATTAGAATATTATCCTGTAATATATATATATATATATATATATATATATATATAATCGTACACATGTGACTGGTTATATTCTTACTGGTTATATTTCAGTTCATATTTATGTCAAATCTATGGCTGACCCATGAATTGAGTTGCAATGTTTTCAGTTTGTCTTAAGGCAGTTGTCCAATTATCAGAATTTTATATATATATATATATATATATATATATATATATATATATATATATATATATATATATATATATATATATATATATATATATATATATATATATATATATATATATATATATATTAAATGAACATGTTTATTCAACAGTTTCAGCAAAATAACCGTAAACAATTGTTCCATTTAATTGCATTAAACTTTTTTTTTAATCATAAATTATGGATGAATCCACATTAATGCGTTAATTTTGACAGCACCTGGACACGAGGAGAACATGTAAACTCCACACAGAAAGGTCGGGTGTGGGAATAGAACCAACAACCTTCTGTCTGTGACGCAGTAGTGTTAACCACTGCACCACCTCTATATAGTGTTTGGTTTTATTTTATAATAGTATTTATTTTGGTTTGTTTTAAAGAAGCTAATCACATGCTGATGAAGCACTGACCTGCGGAGCCTCGTAGGGAACAAACGCACTCTGTCGACCTGTGACGGGATCGTCCACGTACTGACAAAGGTTATTTCCTTCCACTCGAATTAAGTGACTGGCTGGAGCTGCTTGACCTGCAGGGAGATGTGAGGAAGGTTTTTTTTTTCTTGCTTGAATTAAGCAAAAAAAAATTTAAGTAATGAAAAAAAAATTTATTAAGCAAAAACAAAAACTAAAAAAATGAAGCAAAAAAAGACTAATGGAAAAAGTGAAAATGATCTTGGTCATATTTCAGATTAGTTCCAGATCTATTGTCTATAAATCAGTTTTTATATCTGACTGAAAAGTTCCTCTGTGGGTGATTCTGTCTGATGAAATATTTGGACTAAAATGATAAAAATACACTTTGTCAGATTAATATTTTTCCAATAGAAGGATAAAAGAATAAAAAATGTGTTAACCATAAAAACCCAGTGTGACTTTAAATACTTTTTGTCCATATTTAACATTTCTTCAGTTATTTCTCAACATATATCATATTATCCTCTATGTTTAGCTTTTTTTTTCAGTAAAAATCTGATGTTTTCTTACATTTAATTTACTGATCATGTACTATAATCATCACGTTTATGTGGTTTATTACATCAAAAATAGGGAAAACTGAAGAAAATATAACTTTTTCTACAAAGTCTGTCATTAACTGAACATAAACCCAGTGTGTCCATCTATTGGTGATGATCCAACTGATGAATCAATGTTTCCATGGCAACTACTGAGCCTCTGAACATCCAAATGGGTCATAACTGATGACCATTAAAATATTAAAAACTGTATTTTATATCAGTTATTTACATGGAATGACACAACAGTATTAACCCTTTAATACCAGAATTTAAATATAAGTATCCTATAAAAAAGGAAGAGGAGATAATTCATTTGACTGTAGCACATTCTCTACAATAGATAGATTATTTTGGTATGTTGCATATTTGCAACGGTTGGCTTTAAGGGGATAAACCCGGGGTATTAAAGTCATTTTAGTTCAGGGGCCACATTCAGCCAAATATGATGTTTTCATCAACATGTGAATGGCATCAACAACTTCACACGTCTTAAGAAAAACTAATGAAATTTGAACCATTTTCTGCCTCAGTTTGTCAGTTTGTCATTTGCACATGTGCAGAACAACTGACATTTACATTATAAATACACTAAACATTTAGTAACGGGCAGAATTTTTGTAAAATGACTCTAACTTCTCTACAGATATTTCAGTTACTTCATATTTTTTCAGCTTTTCGTGTAATTTGACTTTTTTTTCACATTAAAATCTGCATTTTAAAAAAAAATATATATATATTTATAGGTAATTATGATCAGAATTTCCTGCTCTGATCAAATTGATTTAATTATTAGAACCTGAATTAAAATCATTTTTACACCATTAATATCTTTATTCATCCTATGGGCCAGATTTGGCCCCCGGGCCTTATGTTGGACACCTATGGGCTAAACAGTTGATTATTTTGGTCTTTGATGGCTGTTTGGGTTTTTATGTTTAATTATTAGATTTTTTTTCCTACATTTTCTTTCCCATTTAGTTAATTTCTTTAAAATAACGTTGTCTCTATGGGTTAAAAGGTTCGATACCAACACTTACTCCTGCATCAATGACGCTCTTACCATCGTTGAAGTCTCGTCCCAGTTCGTGATTTGGGCAGCGTTTGACCACTTCTGTAACATGCTCTGCCTTCTTGTAGACTGGCATGGCCCTGATGATGCTGCCGTGAGGGGGGGGGGACGTCAGCTTGATCTGGATCGGACATGTCTTGGCGATCTGACAGTAAAGCTTCTTGAGCAACGGAGAATACTGTAAGACAGAGGGACAGAGAAGAAGGTAAGGAACACACAAATACAGGGTTATGGGTGAATGGATGAATGGATGAGTGAATGGATGGATGGGTGGGTGGGTGAATGGTTGGATGGGTGGATGGATGGATGGGTGGGTGGGTGGATGGATGGATGGGTGGGTGGGTGGGTGGATGGATGAGTGAATGGATGGATGGGTGGGTGGATGGATGAGTGAATGGGTGGGTGGGTGGGTGGATGGATGAGTGAATGGATGGATGGGTGGGTGGGTGGATGGGTGGATGGATGAGTGAATGGATGGATGGGTGGGTGGATGGATGAGTGAATGGGTGGGTGGGTGGGTGGGTGGATGGATGAGTGAATGGATGGATGGGTGGGTGGATGGATGAGTGAATGGATGGGTGGGTGGGTGGGTGGATGGATGAGTGAATGGATGGATGGGTGGGTGGATGGATGAGTGAATGGATGGGTGGGTGAATGGATGGGTGGGTGAATGGATGGGTGGGTGAATGGATGGGTGGGTGGGTGGATGGATGAGTGAATGGATGGATGGGTGAATGGATGGGTGGATGGATGGATGAGTGAATGGATGGGTGGGTGGGTGAATGGATGGATGGGTGGATGGGTGGGTGGGTGGGTGGGTGGATGGATGGGTGAATGGATGGATGGGTGAATGGATGAGTGAATGGATGGGTGGGTGAATGGATGGGTGGGTGAATGGATGGGTGGGTGGGTGAATGGATGGGTGGGTGGGTGGATGGATGAGTGAATGGATGGATGGGTGAATGGATGAGTGAATGGATGGGTGGGTGAATGGATGGGTGGGTGAATGGATGGGTGGGTGGGTGAATGGATGGGTGGGTGGGTGGATGGATGAGTGAATGGATGGATGGGTGAATGGATGGGTGGATGGATGGATGAGTGAATGGATGGGTGGATGGATGGATGAGTGAATGGATGGATGGGTGAATGGATGGGTGGATGGATGGATGAGTGAATGGATGGATGGGTGGGTGAATGGATGGATGGGTGGGTGGGTGGGTGGATGGATGGGTGAATGGATGGATGCATGAATGGGTGAAGCGATGGCTCATGAAATGAATTAAAATTAGGCAAAAAAAGTAACAAAATAAGGAGAAAATGGACAAACAAAAAACAAATAAGCTGTAAAACAAGTAAATTAACATATAGAGACGAAATTAATTAAAAATGAAACAAAAAGAGACAAAAAGTATAAAAACAGACAAGAGGCACAATTTATTTAAAAAAAAGGAACAAAAACCTCATCATTAAACATAAATAAGTAGTGACAGACAGACAGACAGACAGACAGACAGACAGACAGACAGACAGACAGACAGACAGACAGACAGACAGACAGATAATTGTCATTTCACACAAACACTACATAAACTAAATATTAATGCACAGTCAACATGAATAAAAACAGATTAAATAAATACAACAATAGTGATATAAAAGGAAAGTGTAGTGAGCAAAAATAGAATAAAAACAGGCAGATAAATCCATAATTACACTGGTTTATTTATATGTAAAATGCTTCTGGAATCAAACTAATGAAATGTTCCCATGTGTGTTAGTGATAAAGAAAAGTCAAGTCTTAAATGAAGGTTGGATCCAACAGAAGTCTGGGATTTACTTTTCATTTTGCTGATTATTTTTGGTCATTTTTGTTAATTTTATTGATTATTTTGTTAGTTTTCTGGTCATCTTTAGCACTGTCAAATAACAATTCCCACATGTGTGTTAGTGATAAAGAAAACTCAAGTTTACCAGATAAGTCTAGGCTCAAAAAATGAAGTTTTACATTTCATTTTACAGAATATTTTGACAATTTTTGTTCATTTCATTGCTTATTTTTGTTCATTTTTCTTAATTTTACTGAATTTTTTGTTGATTTTTTATCATTTTACTCAATATTTTAATAAATTTGTCATATTATTGATTATTATGGTCATTTCTGGTCATCTTTAGCACTGTCAAATAACAATTCCCACATGTATGTTAGTGAAAACTCTTAAATGATGGTTGAGTTAAGTTTCTAGATCAGTCTGGGGTGAAACCGTTTTTGTCCAAAGGAATACTGGTGTCAGATCTACTTCAAACACTGCAAATTATCATCCATTCACTTTTCATGTTCTTTCTCGTGGAATATTTACTAATACATTGTATATGATGCAATAATTTTTATTTATATCAACCTGTATAATTTTAATATAATCACACACTACAATTTTTACTGTGATTTTAAAAAAAATTTAAGCCTGTGTAGTTGGTCGTGCAGTGTTGATGCAGTATTCACTCTGCCATTGTACCGTGTACTATGTGTGTACACTGTGTACTATACTGTGACTCTTTAACTGTGCAGTATTTTATATTTTTACATGTATACAAATACGGAGGTGTCCATTTTAAATTTCATTGTGAAATCAATGACAAAAAGGATATCTATTCTATTCTATTCTATTGTATTTTATTCTATTCTATACATGTATAAACCAGCATATATGTGGAATAGCACACCATCATATATATTAAAAACATTTGTTTTCTGATTCATCTGATTAAAGTATCGTAGTACACATTTAATGTCTGAAGAAGATACTTTATAAAAACAAAACTATAGAACAGTGTAATTTTACATATAAATAAGAATTTTTTAGTACAGAAAAAGACAGATTTGTGAACTGAACTGATAGATTTATAACTTTTTCTTCTATTTGAGGTTAGTGCAATTAATCTTATAATGCCAAGTGTATCATATTTGATACATGAGGTTTAACGCCCTTCACATGATCAGTGTGATATTTTATTGTCTGGGAAAAACTTGATGTGAACATTCAGATACTTGTAATACACAGATGAGCCACCAGGGGGAGCAGTTAATTCACCACAGCCTTTTAGTGACACTACCAGAACAGGCATTAACCAGGTGTTCAACACCTTTTTATCTTTTTATTTGTTCAAAAATAGGAATATTTGAGCATTGAGAGCCCATGTTTATAATAGAAAATGATACATGGAAAATTATTTCAAAATAAAACTAGGCTTATGTTGTTAGAAGTGAGGGAATTATGCACGTTATCCCACGATGTTATCTTTCATGCTTTTTCCAAGAAGTATGTTGTTTTTTTGCAAATATCTTACTTTGCAATACTTTTTTATGTAAATAACTGTGACTCTCATTGATATTTGTAGTAATTTTTCTGATATCTGTCGTTGTTTTACTGATTTGTGTTATTTTACTAATATTAGTGCAGAGCCCATAGAAAATGTTAATTTATATTCACTGCATTGGAAAAAAAACAAAACAAGAACAATGTGTAAACAGCCAAACAAAAGGGCAATAAATCCAACTGCAGGGTATAACATTGAGTTTACATGAAGGCTGTCTAATTTAGATAAATAGAGACATATTTAATCATAATAGATGGTAACAGACATGCAGGGTAATGTATAAAACAACCAACACAAGTGCAGACAGTCAAGTATTTGGTAGAATAGAACACGCAGCAAGAGATTAAAGGGTTAAATTATAATACGAGGACAGAAGGATACGCTGCAATTATCACCTAAATGATGACTGGAGTAAAGAAGGAGGGTACTAATAGAAAGAAAAGGGAAAGTGAGAACTGTAAAGCAGTCAGCAGGAAATCATATTCCATGTTGTAAAAGTAATTACTGTGTTATTAGAAGAAATAAATGCTTATTATCCAGTAGACTGGGTTTGACAGAGTAATGTGCTGCTGTCAAAAAGACGGAGCAAATGAACCAGAAAAGGAAAATAAATGCAAAACCTTATCATATTTCTACTCTCAAATACACTGTATTTTTTAATCTAAAATCATGTCTTTTTATGGGTGAAAAACTTGCGGCTGTGGATACCACAACAATACTGTAAAAAAAAAATTGCGTAATATGTAGATTTAACAGTTTAAATACGTATACAGTCATACCTCTACTTATGAAAAACCTTTACCTCAATTTTTAATCTCTGAAAATGAAACAAAATTCTATTTACGAAAGGAAACTGAAACTACCTGGACATAAATACAGTACTATACGCAACTACGTAATGTATGTCACATACGTACTGTACGTATCATCCCATTGGCTGTGAGGGAGCTACCCATGATGCTTTTAGTGACCTTTGACCCTCATTCATCCCAGAGCGGCTGCTGTGTCTCCATGGTAACACACACACTTTAACGCTCATTTCTCCACCTAGACCAGCGCTGTTAGTATCAACAGTTGAGAGTATATGACCCACACACTATCATCAGCTTAAACACAATTGGTCCAAACTTGGACTCCTCAAGCCCGGACACGTGGACCGTTCTATAGAACCTGGGTCTGCTACGCCGCTCAGATCCAGCGTCCTACAGCGGAGGCTCCGCCTCCAGAGACATGGGAGGCGGAGCCAGAGGAAGTAGAAGTGCGTCTGTGGCGGTGGATTTACAGCTAAGCTAAGAGCTAACCCGTTCAGTCCTGCTCGCCAACGTACGCTCAGTGGAAAACAAAATGGACTACCTGAAGATTTAAACACAAACATGATCCACCAGACTGATGCATCCTCATTCTGAGCCAGACCTGGATCAACTCTTCTTTTGTAACAACATATTATTTATACAAAATCTGTCCATTTATATCATTTTTAAACGGTTTAGGGGGTAGTATTGTGGGTTTAGGGGGTAGTATTGAGGGTTAGGGGGTAGTATTGTGGGTTTAGGGGGTAGTATTGGGGGTTTAGGGGGTAGTATTTAGGGTTAGGGGGTAGTATTGGGGGTTTAGGGGGTAGTATTTAGGGTTAGGGGGTAGTATTGGGGGTTTAGGGGGTAGTATTGGGGGTTTAGGGGGTAGTATTTAGGGTTAGGGGGTAGTATTGGGGGTTTAGGGGGTAGTATTGGGGGTTTAGGGGGTAGTATTTAGGGTTAGGGGGTAGTATTGGGGGTTTAGGGGGTAGTATTTAGGGTTAGGGGGTAGTATTGGGGGTTTAGGGGGTAGTATTTAGGGTTTAGGGGGCAGTATTGGGGGTTTAGGGGGTAGTATTGTGGGTTTAGGGGGTAGTATTGGGGGTTTAGGGGTTAGTATTGAGGGTTAGGGGGTAGTATTTAGGGTTAGGGGGTAGTATTTAGGGTTAGGGGGTAGTATTGGGGGTTTAGGGGGTAGTATTGAGGGTTTAGGGGGTAGTATTGAGGGTTTAGGGGGTAGTATTGGGGGTTTAGGGGGTAGTATTTAGGGTTAGGGGGTAGTATTGGGGGTTTAGGGGGTAGTATTTAGGGTTAGGGGGTAGTATTGGGGGTTTAGGGGGTAGTATTTAGGGTTTAGGGGGCAGTATTGGGGGTTTAGGGGGGTAGTATTGGGGGTTTAGGGGGTAGTATTGTGGGTTAGGGGGTAGTATTTAGGGTTAGGGGGTAGTATTTAGGGTTAGGGGGTAGTATTTAGGGTTAGGGGTAGTATTGGGGGTTTAGGGGGTAGTATTGAGGGTTTAGGGGGTAGTATTGGGGGTTTAGGGGTTAGTATTGAGGGTTAGGGGGTAGTATTTAGGGTTAGGGGGTAGTATTTAGGGTTAGGGGGTAGTATTTAGGGTTAGGGGGTAGTATTGGGGGTTTAGGGGTTAGTATTTAGGGTTAGGGGGTAGTATTTAGGGTTAGGGGGTAGTATTGGGGGTTTAGGGGGTAGTATTGAGGGTTTAGGGGGTAGTATTTAGGGTTAGGGGGTAGTGTTGGGGGCATTGGAACTAATCAGACCTTTTAAATGTAAAATGCGACTGTATTCCTGAAAAATTGAAGTTACAAAAACACTTGTATAAGAAATGAATGAATGACCACTGAAAGTATCACCGTATTTAACATTTGATGTAGATTAAAAAAGTCAACATTATGTTCCTGCAATTTAAACAACACCACATTTTCTCAAAACAATAAAATACATTATTTCTACAAACAAATCTGCTTTTGTTCACGTTCTTTGTCTGTAAAAATAAAATACAGATAAATTTGATTTAATTGTTAACATAAAAATTCCTCCACTAAAGAACTTTGTGTTTTATTTCATGTTACATTTTTACAGCTTGTTGTTGTTAATTCTATTCATTTTTTTTTGCAGTGCAGTTCTAGTGTGTGCTGCTAAAGTGTCTTAGTTAATTTAAACACAGGTACATGTTGCATCTGTGTGTGTGATTGGCAGCTGCGATGCATCCAAAGATGCCGGGACAAGAGATGAAAAGTCTTAACATGCCTCGACATAATCACAAATTCTCTAAAATCTTCTGTGGGGAAATCAAACGCGGACCTTTTCAGGAAAAAGTGACGAGGCGTTCGTCCTGTGTGGACTTGCTTCATGACATTTGAATAGAAAATAAAATGACACAGTTGTACTATTGAAGAACCTGTAGACGCATCATTCAAGCTTTTATTTTGAAATAAGTCCTAAAATAACCCGGCCAGAATGTGGGGTCAAAGTTCACTGAAAAAAGTCAAACATTGAACCCACTTAAAAAGATGGGGTATTATCTAAATAATGACTTCTATTAAATAATTGTTTTATGTTGAAACTCTGACAAAGATCACGTCTGGGAAACGGTCGTTCATACGCTGCCGTTTGTTTGGATTCCTTGTTGTGACACCGTTACTAAGTCTCTTCTAACCACAGTCACTGCCAACGCTCTCACACAAACACACACCCTGGAGGCCAATGAAAATACCTGCACACAACATTAGTGCTTTTCCCACCGAGCTTTGGCCGACAAGTCTCAACAGCACATCCATACCATGAATAAATAATTGTCTAACATGCAGCAGACAGACAGGCAGGCAGACAGACAGACAGAGTCGTCTTATTTACAGACAAAATTGTATATTTTTTAATCTTTCTTGCTTTTATTTAGCTAAATGATAATATAATATATATTGTATTTTTCACACTATAAGGCGCACAATCACTGAATGGTTTACATTTTTTAAAATGTTTTCTTATATAATTTGCATTAATTGAAGTCAAACTTTCAAGTCACGAAGTACAACCAGAATGAATCCATATATAAAGTGCACTAGAATATATGGAGAAAATAAAAAAATAATAAGTATTTTAAATGCACCTTATCGTCCAGAAAATATGACAACCATAAAAATGTGACTTTTAAAGATAAGAAAATTCAAATGATACCATGTTATGACAGAGCATGTATTATCGTATTTTTAAAACGTCTGTCAAAATGAATGCAGTTGAATGTTGTGTCCAGTTGTTTTGTTGAAACTGTGTTGAATACACATGTTAATTGTATAAATATATTTATCTTTTTGCATATGTTTTGGATAATTGAACATATTTTGGGGTGTTTTTTTCTGTATTTTAGAAGAGTTTTTTGTGTGTGAATTTCAACATGTTTTTTTTGCACACTTTTTCTGTTTCTTTGTATATTTTTTGTATTTTGTGGGAAATTTAAGTAAAAAAAAAACAGAACAGTTGACCGAGATAGTGTTTTAATAATGATTCATCAAAATTAATCCAAAGCCACCCTGTAATTAATCTGATTAAAAGTTTAACCCATAAAAATCTAGTGTTTTTTTTCTGTCAAGGTATGTTCAAACAACATCCAATTAAAAAAGAGTTTATAAAGATAATCTATACACGTTATAAAACTGAAGAAGGTGTTTGAGTAAGAACACACAGGACTGTTTGGTTTATTACATTTAATTTATTACTACAGGGACGTTTGGTTCTTTAAGGGTTAATATGATTAAATTAATTTCTATGATTCCCTCTAATCTAAACTACTGTACATGTTACATTTTACTGAACATGTGTTTGATGTTTGACAGATTCAAACTTCTATGGATCAGCTGTGGAAACGTTTAACATCTGTGGCCTGATCATTTTGTTTTTGAACAACTGTGAGTAAAAGTCAGAAATAATTTCTGTTTTTGCTTCTGGGGCGTCACAAGAAATGTCTCGACTTGTCACTCACACGTGCACGCTCACTTACACATGCACGCTCACTTACACGTGCACGCTCACTTACACGTGCACGCTCAGACATAAATCCACAAAGTTCAGCTCCATGTATCATTGTCAGAAGCAGAGGAAGGACATTTATAAAAGATCTGATAGAAATCTTCGTGTACAGACGAGATGCTGAGTGAAGGATTCATCCCAGGACACGAAAAAGAAAAGGAGAGGAAGGAGATAAAGATGATGATGATGATGATGATGAGAGGACAATCAGCACTAACAGACAGATTATTTACTTTGCCAGTCAGATGGAAAATCTGTAAGAACAGGTCGTTTCAAACGGGAAGAAGAAATAAAAGAGTCTTTACGCATGGATTAGGTGATGAAAATGTTCACAAGCCTTTCCCTTTGTGCTGAGTCTGGACTGTCTGGGACCGTCTAGGACAGTCTGGGACAGTCTGGACCGTCTGGGACCGTCTAGGACAGTCTGGGACAGTCTGGACCGTCTAGGACAGTCTGGGACAGTCTGGGACAGTCTGGACCGTCTGGGACCGTCTAGGACAGTCTGGGACAGTCTA
Source organism: Siphamia tubifer (assembly GCA_020466265.1). Taxonomy (NCBI): domain Eukaryota; kingdom Metazoa; phylum Chordata; class Actinopteri; order Kurtiformes; family Apogonidae; genus Siphamia; species Siphamia tubifer. Next base: position 1,595,168 of record CM035789.1, on the reverse strand, counting down.
GGACCGTCTGGGACCGTCTAGGACAGTCTGGGACAGTCTGGGACAGTCTGGACCGTCTGGGACCGTCTAGGACAGTCTGGGACAGTCTAGGACAGTCTGGGACCGTCTAGGACAGTCTGGACCGTCTGGGACCGTCTAGGACAGTCTGGGACAGTCTGGGACAGTCTGGGACCGTCTGGACCGTCTGGGACAGTCTAGGACAGTCTGGGACAGTCTGGACCGTCTGGGACAGTCTAGGACAGTCTGGGACAGTCTGGACCGTCTGGGACAGTCTAGGACAGTCTGGGACAGTCTGGACCGTCTAGGACAGTCTGGGACAGTCTAGGACAGTCTGGACCGTCTAGGACAGTCTGGGACAGTCTGGGACAGTCTGGACCGTCTGGGACAGTCTAGGACAGTCTGGGACAGTCTGGACCGTCTGGGACAGTCTAGGACAGTCTGGGACAGTCTGGACCGTCTAGGACAGTCTGGGACCGTCTGGGACAGTCTGGGACAGTCTAGGACAGTCTGGGACCGTCTAGGACAGTCTGGGACAGTCTGGGACAGTCTTCCACACATTTGGGTTTTTGGAGCCGATACTGATTGAATTTGTTTCCATCAAACCAGAAAAACAGTAGTTTGAAAGTTATGCCCAAAATTCAAAGTTGACCTTTTGTTTTGGTTTGATGAAGATAGATGATGATGATGATGAGAGGACAATCAGCACTAACAGACAGATTATTTCCTCTGCCAGTGACCTTTAACCTCGAGTCTTCAAATGTGTCCTTCAGGTTCTGATGTCAGTCCACATCAGCAGTGACAAACTGAGTAAAGTGGAATTAAAAGGAAACTTGTCCTGTCTTTGATCACTGTGATAACACACGTTTGGTGACCTTGACCTTTGACCTTTGACCAAAATTTAATGGGATTTCTTCTGAACCATTTTGCAACTTTCCTAAAAATGTTATGTAAATGGGTCCAGTCTGTTTTGTGTCACGTCACTGAAAAACAAAATGACGGAACAAAAGAACAAAACCACGAACGAACGAACGAACGAACGAACGAACGAACGAACGAACGAACGAACGAACGAACGAACGAACGAACGAACGAACGAACGAACGAACGAACGAACGAACGAACGAACGAACGAACGAACGAACTTTCTGGACTATAAGCCTCACCTGTATATAAGCCGCATCCGCTGTACTTTAAAAAATTAATAAAAATAATATAGAAGCTGCACCAGGTTATAAACCACAGATATATATGTTTAAACATCTTATATTTACTTCTTGTACAGAAGGATTTAACTGTAAATGTTGTTACATGTTTGTACCTGAACAGATTTTTTCCTAACAGTGACTTTTAACACGACAACAACTTTACTGATTAAAACTGAACTGAACCAAGAGGAAAAAAAACTGTATTTACTGTATTTATCTTCATTTCTAACTGTTTTAAATGACTTTAATTATCGTCACTCAAACCCATGAAGTCGTCTTCTTCTGTGTCACAGCTGAACAACCTCAGAACCATCATCACATCTGTCTGATGATGATGATGATGAAGGGCTGAGGATTTAAAAAATAATTAACACTTGATAATTTGTCGTCCCTGTTCTATCTGTTAAAGAAAACGTAGGTATTCTTCTTTGTATTGAATATTCTAAGTAGGTTTGATTCTAATTCCTGTTATAGCGCCCCTAGTGGTGGAAGAAACACACAGAACATCTGCACCTGTGTATAAACCTCATGGTTCAAAACATGAAAAAAGTAGTTCCTTATCGTCCACAAAATACTCTAACTACCTTAAAGCCAAAAGACATAAGTGGTTCATATAACAGCCTTTACATTTATATTGAATCAAACAAAGCTCTAGCACCTAAACCAGGGGTTCTCAAACTTTTTTGGCCCAGGTCCCCCTTGGAGGGGTGAAATTTTTCCATGTCCCCCCTCATCCTGGCGATACTGAAAATGATAAAAAAACCACTTCAACAATGATTATTATGAAACAATGATAACCTTTTTTAATAGTGCTTTTGTGCAAACCAGCCACATTTTCAGGTATTATAATATAAATGAACACTTCAGAAACAACAATTTTAAATAATTTTAAAATAATAAACGGAACAAAAGACACACAAAACCATGTGTGTGTGTGTGTGACAGACAGACAGACAGACAGACAGACAGAGACTTTTGGTGGAATTTTGGTCTCCCATCATTGTTCTCAATGAAGTCAAACTCAATATAACTATCAATGTACTTTCTCTTTTTAGGGTTAGGGCGTTTGTTTTTGTCATTGTCATTTTCATTGTCATTTCTTTTACCACTTCTTGAGGAACTTGGCGGACACAAAAATCGATCCATGTTCGCTGCAGGGTGGCTAAAAATAGCCTGTGACTCGCTCCGTCTCAATTTAGTCAAGCTGGCGTCAAACAGCGCTGTTACCGTAATTTCCGGACTATAGAGCGCACCTGATTATTAGCCGCACCCACCTCATTCTAAGAGGAAAACCGATTTTGTACATACACAAGCCGCACCTGTATATAAGCCGCATGTGCCCACATTAAAACATGTAACACAAACACAAAATTAACCCAAACCCGACTTCAAGTCCCGCGAATGAAACTGAATGTCCTTCATTAACCCTTGTGCGGTCCTTCGTAAAAGACACACTGGCTGTGTCCTACAATCGGGTCTTAAAAACCCAGATTCCAAAGTTCAGTTCCATAGACTCATCACCCCACCCCCCAAGGATATATTACTGTTTTCAGTAGTAAGCAATGGCATCCTACAGTACGTATAAAAAGGTACATTTGTGAACCACCGGATCTCTTTGACCCGAAGGACCACACAAGGGTTAAAGTCCACAGTCCAAAAATCACAGCCGGTAAAATGAACGGAAAATGATACTTAAGGTTTGATGCAGACCTGTAGAGTCCGGGTCCCGTTGAAAGTAATCCAAGTAAAAAAAAGTGTATATTTCCAAAGGTAAGGGAGGGAAAAATGTCCGCCGCATCCACAAACAGGTGACTGGTCGCCGCCTCGCCTCATCTATCGCAGAGTCAGTGATAACTTTCTCTTTGGCAGAGAGTTCAGGTCAAACTCCTCCGTGCCAACGTGCAAAAATAATCCACAGGGTCTGGTCGAGCCTCTGTCTTCTCTCACACACCGCCGCGGGTTTTTCTTTAAGCAACTTTTTACCCCTTGTACACCTGTCCGTCAACTTTACCGTTCCCCACTTAAACCCGTCACCCCGCGTTTGTTCCGCCCCTCCTTTTTCATTCAGTCTTCCTCTACGCATATATTCCACCGGTCTAAATCTGACCTTTTCTACTCGAGCGCCTCTGGCGGCCGTTAGGAAAATTACATAAATTGGCCGCATCACTGAAAAAGCCGCAAGGTTGAAAGATTAGGAAAAAAGTAGCGGCTTGTAATCCGGAATTTACGGTACTTTCGCCCGCTCGCTACAAAATAAAACTTCCGCATTTCAAAATAAAACAGCAAAAAAAACAAAACCGTGAATAATTTTGCGTACCCCCTGGACATGCGCCACGTCCCCCTAGGGGTCAGCGGACCCCAGTTTGAGAACCGTGGACCTAAAGGGTTAAAGTGATGAAGCGCATAAGGGTTGATTCCCTTCCATCATTTCCGTCCCTCCATCCACCTCCTCGTCCACACCTCGGTGCTCGGTGGACCCGTGGAGGCAGGTCCTGACAGGCTGGTGCAGACACACTGATAATTACCAGACTGTCATCTGCCAACACGCAACAACCTGCCCACCGCAAATCTGCTTAACTGTCCAAATATCACATACGTTCACACACACAGCTGCACAGACGCACAAACGGAGACGTCCACGCCGTTTGCGTTGGCTTTTCTATCCAGTCTGTAATTGTCCTCCGCTCAAATCCATGTGGAGAATTTCCCACAGCGTCTTTGATGTGACGATAATTACTGTTTGTTAGACTTTGGGAAATTAAGGAGCGATGGAATGGCTTCATATGTTCAGCTTCCAAATGAAATCTGCTAAAATATAAAAGTTGCCAAAGTGGAATTTTCCCTAATTTTTAGTCAAAGAAAATATCTTAATGAGCTCACAGCTGTGGAGGCAGAAAAGATTAAGGACATATGTCATCGTTTCAGAAGGCATGACAAAAACATTCTACCGTCTGGTCACATGGTTTTATCTAAAAATCTGCTTTTTTGGGTAAAATCTCATTTTTTAGAAAATATATCGCCCACTGGAGAAAAAATGTAACACTTGTAAATTAGACATATGGACCCTATGAACTTTTGTAGGTATGTTAATTGAGCTAACGTTAACAAATTACCATGGTAACATGTGAAAAATGCTATTTTTGTTAGTAAAACTTCAAAAGGTTCTTATGTAACAAACCCATACAGATATTTAAACATGTTTTCATCATTCTAAAACCATCAATAAATGTTTAGTGATTATGAAGTGGCAGAGATAGTTTCATTATGTTGACATTTTGGCGTCAAATGTCCGTTCTTGAATCTGAAATTACAGACTTGCTGCTGAAATTAATGTTTTGCTGAATTAAAAGCTATTGATGCCAAAATTATTTAAATATTTGTATCGGTTTGTGAGTTGTTTTAAGTTTTACAAACAAAAAAGACATTTTTCAAGCCAAAATGGCTGTTACCATGGTAACTTGTTAAAGTTAGTTCAATGAACCAAGGATCCGTACGTATTTACCCCCCCCCCCCCCCCCCAAAAAAAAACATGAAACCACATGACCAGATTTTTTGTCACCCCTTCTGAAATGTCCGAAAAAGAATCTCTATCAATTTTGGTGCTTTAATCATTTCTCGAACAATTCTTCCAAATAATTGGATTAAGTTACTACACTATAAATAAATGTATTCTCTATTTACTGCACTATAAATAAATGTATTCTCTATTTACTACACTATAAATAAATGTATTCTCTATTTACTGCACTATAAATAAATGTATTCTCTATTTACTACACTATAAATAAATGTATTCTCTATTTACTGCACTATAAATAAATGTATTCTCTATTTACTGCACTATAAATAAATGTATTCTCTATTTACTGCACTATAAATAAATGTATTCTCTATTTACTGCACTATAAATAAATGTATTCTCTATTTACTACACTATAAATAAATGTATTCTCTATTTACTGCACTATAAATAAATGTATTCTCTATTTACTGCACTATAAATAAATGTATTCTCTATTTACTACACTATAAATAAATGTATTCTCTATTTACTGCAAAGTCACTTTTCACAGAATCCAGGATTGATTAGTCCTTGTGTCATTCCCAAGTTCTCCTGAACGTTGCATCAAAATCCCTCCATAACTTTTTGAGACAGACAGACAGACAGACAGACAGACAGACAGAGAGATAGACAGACAGGCGTCTGTGTTCTCAGTACTTTTCGAGTTGTGACTTTTTCCCCATTTTTCCTAAATTTCACTTCCATATCCACGAAACTGTTAATGGACTGAAATATAGACTTTTTTTTAGGTATTTGTACTTTATTTGAGTATTTATTTTACTGGAAAAGTATGACTGTTCCTCCCTACATTTGTTCATAAATATATGTACTTTATACTCTTTACATTTATATAAATATATGTACTTTATACTCTTTACATTTATATAAATATATGTACTTTATACTCTTTACATTTATATAAATATATGTACTTTATACTCTTTACATTTATATAAATATCTGTACTTTATACTCTTTACATTTATATAAATATATGTACTTTATACTCTTTACATTTATATAAATATATGTACTTTATACTCTTTACATTTATATAAATATATGTACTTTATACTCTTTACATTTATATAAATATATGTACTTTATACTCTTTACATTTATATAAATATATGTACTTTATACTCTTTACATTTATATAAATATATGTACTTTATACTCTTTACATTTATATAAATATATGTACTTTATACTCCTTACATTCTCAGATAGACTCATTATTTTTTCAAACTAAACCCAGGTGACAGTAGTAAAACTTCAGAGGGAAAATCAGTGGAGGAGAGAAAGTGGGTATTTTTATCTGAAGACTTGTTCACACTTATGCATTTCTTAACTCATATTTATGTTTTTTTCTTTCATTTTTGACTTTTTATCTCAGTTAGTTGCACCATGACAGTGTCGGCTTCGTGTAAATAAAATATGTATTTAGTCCTGGTGTAAACAGATTAGGGATGTTCACCGATGACCGTTTGACCGATGGTTGACCGCACCAATGTTGTCCGCTCATAATTTTCTGTTGTTGGTTAAAAATAATAAATAAAAAAGCACATGGTGCATCAGTCGTTCCACTGCACAAACTCTTTATCATTATAGTGTAGGTTATAAAGAGGAAGCTTTGTTATCTCTACATAGAATATCTTTAAAAATGATGAATTTAAACATTAACAGTAAAATACAAGACAACATTTATTCATAACAAATGCAGAGCTGTGGTTCCACCATTTAACAACACTTTAGAATGTTTACTAAAAACATAAACTAAACCAAAGCTGAGGTCATAGGTCATAGAACTTCTAGAGCAGGGAGAGAGAGTTGTTACCATGACAACCTGACAGGACGGTGGATGAGTTGTGTTATCATCTGACAATGACATGACAGGTGGACCCCTGACCCTAAAGCAGTTAGTGCAGAACTTACCTTTGACCCCTAACCCTAGAGCAGTTAATGCAGAACTGACCTTTGACCCCTAACCCTAAAGCAGTTAGTGCAGAACTGACCTTTGACCCCTAACCCTAAAGCAGTTAGTGCAGAACTGACCTTTAACCCCTAACCCTAAAGCAGTTAGTGCAGAACTGACCGTTGACCCCTAACCCTAAAGCAGTTAGTGCAAAACTGACCTTTGATCCCTAACCCTAAAGCAGTTAGTGCAAAACTGACCTTTGATCCCTAACCCTAAAGCAGTTAATGCAGAACTGACCTTTGATCCCTGACCCTAAAGCAGTTAATGCAGAACTGACCTTTGATCCCTGACCCTAAAGCAGTTAATGCAGAACTGACCTTTGACCCCTAACCCTAAAGCAGTTAGTGCAGAACTGACTCAGGCTGGTGGACATCACTAAGGTTTGACAACATATTTGTAAGGGATAATCCATGGAACACCAGTTACTGTCCGAAAAATGTTCCCCAACAGGGTGTTGTTCTGCCCCGAAGGTAAATATTTTTCAATAGTAACTAGTGTTCCATGTATTATCCTGTTTATTCTACGGGTTATTACAGTTTATTACTGTCTCTACTTTAACACACTAGTGTTGTGAAATAAGCGGGGCAGACAGAAGGGGGTGCAGAGAGTTTTAGGCGGAGAAAAGAGAGAAACAGATGTACACAGTCAGGTCAGAGCAGGTGTTGTTCCGTTCTTACAAATAAATAGTGTAAACGAAGCTCACTGAAACTGCTCCTTGTTTTATAAAAACCATCATAGAGGAGTTAACTGAGGAGTAAAATACTGGAGATTCTGTTCGAGGTGAGGACGGTGATTTCCTGACTACGGTAAGGATAACATTAGCATAGGCTAACACTGGATAAGCTAGCAGTTACAACCAAGCTAATATTTACTTTAAAAGTGACCGAACTACCTGCGGAGTGATATGGTACAGTGAATCTGAAGTGACTAAACCTGTTGCCATGGGCAGCAGCGGGCGGTTATAGAAAAAAATATCCGCCCGCTGACGTCATTCAAAGTGAACGGAACGTTCTAGAAGGATGTAGAAGAAAGCATCAGAATTTACTGGAACATTATTTTGTCTGTGTGATGATTTAAAATCAACTTTAACAGAACATGGCTGTGACTGGAGTTTAAAAAGATAAGTGAGCGAACGTGTACGTGTGTGACTTTTCTTTTCTCTGTGAGTGACTTCACACGGTTAATGAAGCCCAACCTAAAACGGACCCGAAAATCCAAACTCCTGCCTCCACAGTCTGGTGTTGTTTACAGATGTGATGCTCAGGAGGAAGGACGACGAGGATGATGAGGAAGATGAGGAAGAGGAAGGGGGGGTGGGCGTGTTGAGACCTGCCCTCTAACGGGGAGACGCTAATAGCTGAGAAGAACGACTTCTGACAAGACACTGAACTCTGCATGCTGGAGCCTGTACCCCCCCCCCCCCCCCCCCCCCAAACACATACTGTACATGCTCATACACACACACACACACACACACACACACACACACACACACACACACACACACACAATGTCTGAGTGTATGGAAAGACGTCTGATTATTTGACAAGGCGGAGGTGTTGGCTTTTATTTCCAGCCATGATGACGCTCGGCCACCTTCATCAGACCAGGAGTCATCATCGTCATCATCATCGTCATCATCGTCATCATCATCGTCATCATCGTCATCATCATCGTCATCATCATCATCGTCATCATCATCATCATTGTCGTCATCATCATTGTCATCATCATCATTGTCGTCATCATCATTGTCATCATCATCATCGTCATCATCATCATCGTCATCATCGTCATCGTCATCATCGTCATCGTCGTCATCATCATCGTCATCATCATCATCGTCATCATCATCATCATCGTCGTCGTCGTCATCGTCGTCATCGTCATCGTCATCGTCATCATCATCGTCATCATCATCGTCATCATCATTGTCATCATCATCGTTGTCATCATCATCATCGTCGTCTTCTTCTTTAAGGACCAAGACGACGTTAGAAGTCCTGATGGAAACAGGAAGGGGAGTTCTTCAGGACCCTCCCCAGGTGAACCACGGGTCTGTGTGGAAGGTGGAGAAGGCGGTAACCCCCCCTCCCCCCCAAACACATTTAAATCATCCTGATGATGGACACCAGGCCGTTCTGACGTGCGTCATCATGTCGAACCCTTCGTGGACACGCGTCACTGTCTGGTCACAGTTACGCCAAAAAGTCAGACTGGAAACGTCATCACATACTGGTCTGTACAAGTCTTACTAAGTGTGTTTTCTTATTTTTAGTCTAAATACTTTATATAAACAAAAATATTCACTGACTGGTCTTCAAATATACTTTAGTTCCATCTCATTCTGAATATATGGACTTTAATATGTTCCACAACTGTGTGTGTGTGTGTGTGTGTGTGTGTATTCCTATCTTTATGGGGACATTGATCTGTTTACACAGTTACACCATGGGGACCTCTGACACTATGGGGACCAAAATTCAGGTCCCCATGAGGGTTAAGGAGAAATAAAGCTCCCCACGGGTAAAATCTATATTATGTGACCCAAAAAATTACATTAGGTTTTTTTTTGAAGTTCATAAACCACGGCATAAACAGATGCAAAGTGAAATATGCATTTTTCAAATGCTGTTTTTTTTAAAGATGTATTTGATGTATTTTTCGTTCTTATTTATTCATTATTTTAAAAAATATGTAATTATTATTATTATTCATTTGATGTATTTGCTTTTATTTATTTATTATTCTAAAAAAAAAAACATTATTCACATCTTTGAAATTATTATTATTTTTTATTCATTAATTTTTTAATTAAATTTTTTTTTTTAAAAGGTGTGTTTACACTCCTTGATTACATACTTGGTCCTCACGAGACATGGAAACAAGTGTGTGTGTGTGTGTGTGTGTGTGTGTGTGCTTGTATTCCTATCTTTATGAGGACATTGATCTTTACACAGTTACACCATGGGGACCATAATCCAGGTCCCCATGATGATAAAATATAAAAATGGGTCCCCAGTAGTAAAATATAAATCTGTATGAAATATGGAAATTTATGCTAAAACCTTTTCCCCAGCAGTCCCCATAAAGCAGGGGTGTCAAACTGTGGTCCATGAGGGCCGGTGTCCTGCATGTTTTAGATGTTTCCCTCTTCCATTCCACCTGGAGGTCATTACATCATTATCAGTCTGATGAGGAACTGATTATTAACTCTTTAAGTGTCAGCGCTGATGCATTCTGACTTAGTTTAAATATTCAGAAAAAATTCAACTGTTTTCCTTTTCGTTTTGTGCATGGAAAAGGTGCCAAAAAGCAAGAGATTTTTTTTATTTAAACATTTTTAAAGGCAAAATTAAAATTGCTGGGACTAAATTTCAATACTAGTTTTTAAAAATTTCTTTTAGTTTAGTTTATTTCAGTCATATATTCACTTCAAAGCAGCAAAAAGAGAGAGAACAATAGAGAATTTGACTGAAAAAGGCTCAGGCAGAAGCAAAGATTAAGTAATAAGTAATTTTCCACATTATTTGTCATTTTGTAAATATTTATTAGTTTTTGTTGCTCATTTTGTTTATTTTTCTACATTTTGTTTTTTTTTTAATTTCGTATTTTTCTTTGATTTGTGTCTTACTTTGCTCATGTTACCAATTATTTAGTTAGTTCTCAGGAGTTAAAGGGTTAAACTGAATCACATGGAAGAAGGAAATATTTAAAACATGCAGGACACCGGCCCTCGAGGACTGGAGTTTGACACCCCTGCCATAAAGCATGGAGGAAACAGGTGAAAGACGATGTATTTTTCAAAGGTTTGAAGATGTGTTTACTATAATTTTTTTCATATTTTTTTCTTTTGTATTTATTTATTTAAAAAAGATGTTTACTTTAAAAAATATTGTGTAATTTTTGTAGTTTTAAAATTATTATGACTTAATTTTGTAATTATTTTGTATTTATTTATATTAAATAAAGAGATGCATTTATGCTCAGTACCCTATGGCTACTTTACCTACAAGTGATTATTACAAACTCAGTCCCCATGAGACATAGAAACCTGTGTGTGTGTGTGTATATGATTGTTTTTGTATAAATGTTTGGTCTGGCAGCAAAGTGTGTATAATTTAAGGGGTTTTAGGTGAAATGTTGGAACAAAAATGTGAAACATTAATTTTCCATCTTTATTATTAATCTTGTTCTTCTTCATTTTACGGCAGTGTTACCGTCGGTTCATCCTCACAACTATCACTGAGGGTCGACCACGGTTAACATCCCCTTGACCAAAAATCCTAAAACAGACCAAACAAACTCTGGCCTAAATGGAGGACGTTTGGTGATGTCTGCGGTCATAACACAGGAAGGTGAGGGAAGGTGAATGCTTTCCAGTCTGTATTTTTACTGAATATTAGACACTGAGCTGTGGTTCATGAATGTATCATGATGTATGTGATGCAAAATGTCTGATATTTACAAGAAAATGGGAAAATGTCAACTACAGAGGCGACTTTCCATTGGACATCTGTGCAAAACTCTACCAATATTTACTAAAAGTAAAAAAAAAAGGTTGTTTTTACATTAATATCACAAAATGCAATATATTTATTTATTTATTATCATGACATGACACAACAAGCCATTCTATAAACATTGAGATGAGTGTAAATATCACATTGACTTACAGCTTTTTTTTATTATTATTGTTATTATTATTATTATTTATTTATTTTAATTGTTTTAATTGTTATTATTATTATTATTATTTATTTATTTTTAGTTGTTGTTATTATTGTCATTATTATTATATTGCCTCTCTATGTTTACTAATTTAAAAAATAATTCCGTTTTCTTGTGTGTCATAAAACTCATCTTCTTCGCTCGTTCTAAAGTACATCAACATTTGTTTTTATTCACATGACTCTAGTTGCAGAAAAAAGTATTTCCTTTGCAGTTTTACGTAATATGTCAATTGTGTTACGGTCATAAAAATCACCTCCTTCCAGCACAAACACATTCAATTGAAAAATGAGCGTTTGTTATTATGTGTTTGCATGTGATGGAAAAGACAATAGTTGTTTTTCTATATATATGTGCAAAACTTTGAATGAATGAATCATGAATGACGTCACTATGCAAAGTAGAGGTTAAGTCCCGCCCTTCTACTTCCGGCCCATGGGTGCTTCACTCACAAAAAATGTGAATGGGAGTGAATGGAGTGAGTCAAGATAAATTCTGCTTCAGTTTGACCAGTGCTCTGACATTGACATCTGATAGTGTTTAATAATAAATATGAATATGCACAGACAGAGCAGCTGTTTATGATGTTAGGTTTTATGTGGGTTAGGTTTATGTGGGTTAGGTTTTATGTGGGTTAGGTTTATGTGGTTTAGGTTTCATGTGGGCTTAGTAAGAGACTACAGTGAGTGGAGTCTGTGGTGACGTCACATGACGTCACATTTTTATTCAGAAGTTCCATTTGAGGGTCAATGGAAAAGTGACTCCTGTGACTCAGTGGGTCATGACTTACACTTTGGGAATTTCTGTTGTTGAAGATGCATCCCACATTTTCCCTCCTTGGGTGTGTGAAGCAGGCGGGGTGGGGGAGGAGCTACAAACACGCTCAGGAGTCCTGTCAATCATGTCAACAACAGCCTCAGAAGAGGGGATTTAACGTGAAATACTTGGTGCGACGGGACCCTATTTTCCCATAATCTCCCAAAGCACGACGGGCCACCCGCTTTTTAGTGGGAAGTGGAGTGGTGGGGGTGGGGGTGGGGCTACTGATTATAGTCAATATACCCCTATGGCATTTGGCATTCCCCACTGCCTGGGGCTACGAGAAATCCAGTAGAAAACCAAAGGCTGTTAAGTCCTTCATCCCAAACACTGGTTGACATACTTATGTTTTCTCAAGCGTGTTCAAACAAAGACCAGCGTCAATTTGGCACGAAACACACCCATGTGCACACGTCATAAACACAGATGAACCCTCATGCACCCTGGTGTCTTAGGAGACGCTTATTTACGCTGCAAAAAATCTACGTGTATTTTTTTCATTTCTAGTCTAAATATCTGATCAGACGTCAAATCTGACAGAAACATCTATAGAGGAACTGTTCCAAAGTTCCTCTGGAACGTTGGAACAGTAATAGAGTAGATTTATATAGAGCTTTTTTTGGCCACTCAAAGCGCTTTACATTAGTGAGCCATTATTCATTCACTCTCACATGCTCCCTCTGGTGGTGCTAAACTACATATGTAACCACAGTTGTCCCAGGACAGACTGACAGAAGCATGGCAGCCATTTTGTGCCTACGGCCCCTCCCACCACCAAACACTGCCTCCAGTGTGAGTGACACTGGAGGCAGGAGGGTGAAGTATCTTTGCCCAAGGACACAACAGACAGACTAGGACAGAGCGGGATTCGAACCTACAACCCTTCAGTTACTGGATGCTCTACCAACTGAGCCAATGAGTTGATGTTCACAAAACAAGAAGGAAAAGTAGGAAGTGGAAGTGTGTGTGGTAGTGTTGCGCGGGATACCCACTGGCCAGAGGATATCTGCGGGTGACCCGCGAGTCGGGCGGGCTGGGTCGCAGTATTAATACATATTGCGGATGCGGGTGGGGCGGGTCAGGGACGATCAATACCCGCTGAGGTGTGTGTGTGTATGTGTGTGTGTGTGTGTGTATGTGTGTGTGTGTGTGTCTGTGTGTCTGTCTGTGTGTGTGTGTGTGTGTGTGTGTGTGTGTCTGTCTGTGTGTGTGTGTGTGTGTGTGTGTGTGTGTGTGTGTGTCTGTGTGTGTGTGTGTGCGTGTGTGTGTGTGTGTGTCTGTGTGTGTGTGTGTGTGTGCGTGTGTGTGTGTGTGTGTGTGTGTGTGTGTGTGTCTGTGTGTGTGTGTGTGTCTGTCTGTGTGTGTGTGTGTGTGTGTGTGTGTGTGTCTGTCTGTGTGTGTGTGTGTGTGTGTGTGTGTGTGTGTGTGTGTGTGTCTGTGTGTGTGTGTGTGCGTGTGTGTGTGTGTGTGTCTGTGTGTGTGTGTGTGTCTGTGTGTGTGTCTGTCTGTGTGTGTGTGTGTGTGTGTGTGTGTGTGTCTGTCTGTGTGTGTGTGTGTGTGTGTGTGCGTCTGTGTGTGTGTGTGTGTGTCTGTGTGTGTGTGTGTGTGTGCGTGTGTGTGTGTGTGTGTGTGTGTGTGTGTGTCTGTGTGTGTGTGTGTGTGTGTGTGTGTGTGTGTGTGTCTGTGTGTGTGTGTGTCTGTGTGTGTGTCTGTCTGTGTGTGTGTGTGTGTGTGTGTGTGTCTGTCTGTGTGTGTCTGTCTGTGTGTGTGTGTGTGTGCGTCTGTGTGTGTGTGTGTGTGTGTGTGTGTGTGTGTGTGCGTGTGTGTGTGTGTGTGTGTGCGTGTGTGTGTGTGTGTGTGTGCGTGTGTGTGTGTGTGTGTGTGTGCGTGTGTGTGTGTGTGTGTATCTGTGTGTGCGTGCGTGCTCGGCTCGTGCATGTACAAGCCCGTCACTTCCTGTTTTGAATGCTTTTTTATCCCAACTTTTTGTTATTTGTTATTAGCGCCAAATCTCCCTGAACACTCAGAGATAAGAGTGAAAATGTGGGACTTGATCAGGGAGAAGATTAAAACAGGCGATGCGAAGGTTGTACGGAAACGTTGTATGTGTTGGCTTTATAGAGCGATGATGTGGGTGGAGTCTATTTTATGTGCTGGAGTGCATATTGAGACGTTAGAAAGGAGGCAAAAATGATGCTTCATGACTTTTAACATTAGAAGCACAAGGTAAAGATGCTGTGAATGTACTATGTGAGTTTAGAGACAAATTTAAGCTCGCGGGTTGATAGCGGGCGGGTTGGGTTTATCCATACGTGACATCATGCGGGTTGGGCGGGGCGGGCCTAGCTACGTCTTGGGGCGGATTTCTGTAAAACCCCCTAACCGCGCATCACTAGTGTGTAGAGTGGATGTAGAATGGACCAATCAGAGGCCTCTTTTCTCTTCTCCTTTGTTTGACTGTCTGCGGTGGGTCACGTTTTTTTTGGAGATGGAGACATGACGACTTGACTTCAAAGAATAAGTTAATAAATCCAAAAGCAGAGGGGGTGTGACCCCTCCCCCCTCGGCAAATCACACCCAGACTATTATTAAAAATAAATATCAGTCCCAAAAAAAGCATAATGTTCGATCACTTATAATAAGTGATTTAGATGAAAGTTATTGACCTTCTCCTCTTTATTATGACCTGTAGTCGTGTATGTTTGTCTTTAAGTCAGATAAACAGCTTCACAATAAAGCTTTAAAGATGTGAGCAGCTGGTTGTTTTTAATTTTTTTAATATTTTTAGTTTTGTCTTCTTCTAATGCTGTGTATTTAAGAACAAGAAAATAATGATGTGAATAATCACAGGTTTCCTCTCAGGAGGTTTTTTCCCCCGTATGTTACATCATGTGGTCATCAAATATTTCTTTGTTTCTCGTCTCAGTGGAAAAACTCTAAATGCTCAGACGGGTGGATTTAAGACGTCTGTTTATTAAATCATCATAATTGTCCAAAGCTCATAAGAAGAGATAATTTGGTTGCAACAGAGGAAAATGGGTGTTGTGGGTCCGGTGGTTTAAATACAGACATTTATAATCAAATCTGATCTAAAATCAGCCCCAAATATGAACATGTTTAAATTTTCTTTTTTCATGTGTTTACAATTAAACTCTTTTCAATATTGGATTTTAAATTCACTTTTTTATTTCAATATCTTATTTTATTCCATTTTAATTTTAATATTTTTGGGGGGCTGATACTGATCATGGGGGACTAAAAAAAGCAGATATTCAATATAATGGCTGATATCTAGAATATTATTGGCCTATATATGAAATAATAATATTGATCTACACAGGATATAATAATCTTATATTTAATAATTGTGGTTATGTTGATTAACAGTTGTATAATTGATCTCACAAAAATAATTGACACCGTTAAAACTGTGTCATATTCTCATATCAGACAAATATGTGACATTTATAATCATCTGATTTCAGACTAATATACATCCTGTGGAACCACAGGTTATAGATGTGGTAGTTTTTATGCTGACAAAAGCAGACATAAAAATAGTTGGGTTAATGAGTGTTTCCAGACTCAACAAAGTTCACCCTCGAAAGTGATTTACCTGATTTGTTCTATCTTATCATTGCAAAAACACATTTTGGTGACGTTGACCTTTGACCTCTATCACACCAAACTTTAATGAGATCTATTCTGGACCACCTAGCATCTTTCCTGAAAATTTCATGGAAATTGGTCCAGTACTTTTTGTGTAAAAGTGCTGAAAATCCAGAACAATACAAAAAAACTCCAAAAAAACCCTAACCCTTGGGGGACGGGGTAAATATAAGCAACACCTCCCTTTAATGAGTCCAACTACAAACCAAACCATGGAATCACAAAAATAATTTGAGCCAAAATATTACCAAATATACCACTACAACTTCCCATGTGCACTACGGACTGAACTGAGCATGTGCAGAGTGAGTCAGCACAAAGTTACAACTGACTCCACTGTCCTTATTAATACCCAGGTCCTCCTGCAGAACGAATGTAGTATAGAATACTTCATAAGATAGAGGGTACGGACTGATGGGGACTTACCTTACCTTACCCTACCTTAACATACCTTACCTTACCTTACCCTACCTTAACATACCTTACCCTACCTTACCCTACCTTACCTTACCCTACCTTAACATACCTTACCCTACCTTACCTTACCTTACCTTACCCTACCTTAACATACCTTACCTTACCTTACCCTACCTTAACATACCTTAACATACCTTACCTTACCTTACCCTACCTTAACATACCTTACCCTACCTTACCCTACCTTACCTTACCTTACCCTACCTTAACATACCTTACCCTACCTTACCTTACCTTACCCTACCTTAACATACCTTACCCTACCTTACCCTACCTTAACATACCTTACCTTACCGTACCCTACCTTAACATACCTTACCCTACCTTACCTTACC
>CM035789.1:1568392-1573392 GCA_020466265.1 Siphamia tubifer | reverse complement strand
TCACACCGTCGCATCGCAAGGTTTTTTAGTTTCGAAGTCACGTCTCAATGTTTGCATTTGTGCGTAATAGTCGAACAAAGTTTCTAAAAACTTGTAGCGTTAACTTGTTCCTTCGGCAGATTTTTTTTGTCTTGAATGAAATAAAGGCAAATGTATTAGTATATCACAGTTGATATTCAGGATAATTCAAGGTGCTTTACATAAAACATAAGAAAAATGATGAAATAAGAGACATGAAAACATTTAAAAGACAATAAGGCTCCAGTGAACAGTCATGTTTTAGTTTGGATTGAAATGAACTGACAGTTTTTCTCAGACCTCAGGTGTTCAGTTTGTTCCACAGTTGAACAACTGAAGCCAGACATAAACAAAAAATAAAATTGAAATAAGCAAAAACAATCTTGAAAGAAGAAAAAAAACTTAAATTAAGCAACAAAAAAAAAAGAATGAAGCAGAAAAAACAAACGAAAAAAAAACAACAAACTTGAATTAAGAAAAAAAAACTTTAATTAAGCAAAAATAATTTGTTTGAAGTAAGCAAAAAAAATCTTGAAAGAAGAAAATAATTTTAATTAAGCAAAACCAAAAACATTGAATTAAACAAAAACCTAAATCTTAAATTGATCAAAAAATGCCTATGAAACAAGTGAAAATAACTTTGGTCATATTTCTTAAGATTTCTTATTTCTTTCTATTGTCTATAAATCAGTTCTTTAATTGAACTGAAAAGTTCCTCTTTAGGTGATTTTGTTTGATTTTAAATGTGATCAGATATTTGGACTAAAAATGACCATAATACACTGAGTAAAAAACAAAATATTATTGTAAATGACACACAGGTCTGTGGATGTTAAAGGGTTAAAGACATCATCAGTCAGTGTCACGGCCCGGTTCTGCTGGTACTGATGCTCACACAAAACTGATTATTAGTTTAACTTGTATTTTCTAATGAGTGTCAGAAGCAGAAAAGTCGTGCAGTGTTCTGGATGATAGATGGAAAGCTTTAATTTGAACGTTCCCTTTACATTCATGATGACGACGAGAGATAAGGAGACAACAAAATGAATCACTGACGGATCCACTACTTTCCTCTGAGAAAAAAACACGTCTGCACATGCACGGGCTTGACAGAAAACCTGGGTACGAGAGGGTGTGAAGGCGGTGTGTTGTGATTTGGGTTTTTTTAAGTGAAAGACTGTTATTCAGAAGAGAGTGAAAGTTGAAGAAGAAGAAAAAAAAACACTGATATGTGCACACACACACACACGCATGCACACACACACGCACACTCTCACACACGCATACACACACACGCACACCTCTCACACACGCATACACACACACACACACACACACACACGCATACACACACACACCAAAACTAAAAACTGAAGTGTGTGTACTCACGGTCCATGTGGCAGAGACCTTTTGGCAGTACTGGACTGCTGAAAGGACACCTGGAAGGCGTGCGGTCCAGGGTAGTCGGTGTTGGAGGGGATGGCCGGGGCAGGCGACAGGCCCTCGAAGGTGGAGTTGGGCTGGGAATAGGGCGAGGGGGTGGGCACGGCCGACGAGGAGGCGTTCTCGGAGCTGTAGGGGCTGGCGGACGTGGCTCGGCTCCCCAGGCTCTCCATGCTGCTGCTCAGCAAGTTGTACTGGGACTGGGGAGAGAGGGAGAGAGAGAGAAAGGATGAGGGACGGAGAGAGAGGAGAGAGAGAGAGAGAGAGAGAGAGACACATGGGGGGGAGGACACAGGTACGAGGTGCAGGAGACATAGGGGTTTAAAACACAGGTCAGATTACACTGAACAGAGTAAAACATTCAATCAACTTCAACAGTTGATTCTTCAATAAGTCACACATAAAAACAACACAAAAAAACTCATTAAAATCTATTAAATTCAATTAAAATAACCCTAACTCTATGCAATTCAATGTGGTTCACTGAACTAGATTTGTTTTAATGTGTGACCATAAAAAGTCAAAAATTTAAGAAGACTTTTTTAAGTTTTACTTTTTCAGTGAAGGAGAGGATGCTGGGAAAAAAAGTGTGGTTTTGGTTATTTTTACTTGTACCTGCTGTAGTATTACTTATACCTGCTGTAGTATTACTTATACCTGCTGTAGTATTATTTATACCTGCTGTAGTATTACTTGTACCTGCTGTAGTATTACTTATACCTGCTGTAGTATTATTTATACCTGCTGTAGTATTACTTATACCTGCTGTAGTATTACTTATACCTGCTGTAGTATTACTTATACCTGCTGTAGTATTATTTATACCTGCTGTAGTATTACTTGTACCTGCTGTAGTATTACTTATACCTGCTGTAGTATTACTTGTACCTGCTGTAGTATTATTTATACCTGCTGTAGTATTACTTGTACCTGCTGTAGTATTACTTGTACCTGCTGTAGTATTACTTGTACCTGCTGTAGTATTACTTGTACCTGCTGTAGTATTACTTGTACCTGCTGTAGTATTATTTAATACAACTGAGAAGTTGTAATAATTTTTTTACTTTTACTTTAGTAAAGGAGATAAATCAGTACTTCTACATTTACTATAGTATTTTCTCCACATAAGTAATTGTACTTCTACTTAAGTACAGAATGTACGTATTTGTTTTCTCTATGATGGATGTAATAAAGTGATATCTGTCTATTTTAGCCACACAACACAAGAGCTAACAGGCTAACAAACATCAACAACACTCACCTGTCACTGTCTAGCCCCATTAGCATTAGCATTAGCATGCTATCATATCAGAGCAAACATTTATCCTATAATAGACAAGTATCATACAACACTAGTTAGTTTGAACATATTCTACCACTCGTTATTCAGATGAAATTAGACAAGGGTTACAATAAACAATAACCATCTGACATAAACTAGCTTAAACTGTATTTAGCAATAAAACACACTTCTGAGGCAGACAAAGGGTGAGCTAGTAAACGGAACAAATCTGCGTGACACAAACAACCGGGATTACTAACGAGTATGCTAACATCTGCGCTAGCTAACATCTGTGCTAGCTAACGTCTGTGCTAGCTAACATTTATGCTAGCTAACATCTGTGCTTGCTAACATCTCTGCTAGCTAATATCTGTGCTAGCTAACATCTGTGCTAGCTAACATCTACGCTAGCTAACATCTGTGCTTGCTAACATCTGTGCTAGCTAACATCTACGCCAGCTAACATCTGTGCTTGCTAACATCTGTGCTAGCTAATATCTGTGCTTGCTAACATCTGTGCTAGCTAATATCTGTGCTTGCTAATATCTGTGCTAGCTAACATCTGTGCTAGCTAACATCTGTGCTAGCTAACATCTACGCCAGCTAACATCTGTGCTTGCTAACATCTGTGCTTGCTAACATCTGTGCTAGCTAATATCTGTGCTTGCTAACATCTGTGCTTGCTAACATCTATGCTAGCTAACATCTGTGCTTGCTAACATCTGTGCTAGCTAACATCTGTGCTTGCTAACATCTGTGCTAGCTAATATCTGTGCTTGCTAACATCTGTGCTAGCTAACATATGTGCTAGCTAACATCTGTGCTAGCTAAATTCTGCACTAGCCGAGAAGCATCCAGACAACATTCCTAAAATAAGTTCATAAACATAAATACTGTAACAACCACTGGCGTCACCAACAGCATAAATCAACTGAAACACAGATGATAGAGTATTTGTCTGAGCTGCTCTGCCATTGGACACACCTGTGAAGTGGAGGCGGGGCTTGTGTTCACAGTTACCAGCTGTACCTGTCTGCAGGTGTGTTTGTGTCATAAACCATGAGCTGGGCCACGGGACGGGACTGACAAGTTATAGGAGGCAGAAGGGGAGGGGCTACTGGGAAGGGGGAGGGGCTTCCATTTAAACAATACAAAGTCATTTAGCCATCACAATTACTCTGAAAGTGTTTAAGGTAAAAAAAAAAAAAAAAATTAATTAATTTAAAAAATAAAAAGGTAAAAATCCAGTCAATTTCAAATTTTTCTCCAATTTTAAATATTTATTATTTATAGTTATTGTTGTGAGATTAAAGTTAGAATTCTGTCTTGAAAACAGGCAGGATTCTGGGATTAAAGGAGAAATTGACAGGATTTAAAAAATATATTTTTTTATTTTTTATATTTAATTAAATTTTAAATATTTTAAATTATTGTTCTGAGAATTCTGAGAAAACGTCTAAATTATAACTTTAATCTCAGAATCTTAACTTCTTGTTTTTTTTTGGTTTTTTTTGCAAAATTCTGACTTTTTTCTCAGAAAACGATATTTTTCCCAGTGTCTCTCGTCCTCTTCCATACAAATCTTTACAGTTGAAGCCAAAAGTACTTTTTTTACTCATATATTTTCTAAATGTCAATAAATCCCATTTATCGTCAGTGTGTAAAGGACGAAAAGTAAAAGTAACTTCACATCCACACTTTGTTCAATTACTACATTCTTCACAGTGATAGATGGAGTATATTTGATATATTGTCCAGTGTGTGTGTGTGTGCGTATGCATGTGTGTGTGTGTGTGTGTGTATGCATGTGTGTGTGTGTGTGTGTGTGTATGCATGTGTGTGTGTGTGTGTGTGTGTGTGTGTGTGTGTGTGTGTGCATGTGTGTGCATGTGTGTGCATGTGTGTGCATGTGTGTGTGTGTGCATGTGTGTGTGTGTGTGTGTATGCATGTGTGTGTGTGTGTGTGTGTGTGTGTGTATGCATGTGTGTGTGTGTGTGTGTATGCATGTGTGTGTGTGCATGTGTGTGTGTGTATGCATGCGTGTGCATGTGTGTGTGTGCATGTGTGTCAGATCCTCTCCAGTCTCTTCCTCGAGGCTACAGAAGTTGTAAAACCGTCTTAATCTGTGCTTTAGCTAATTTCCTGTCATTCCCCTGTCGTCGTCTACTGTGCTGTAGTTGAGGGAACATTAGTTTGACTGTGTTTGTAGTGACACACGTGTCAAAGGTCCATGGATGCTTTTATAAAACACCGCTC
>CM035789.1:1563056-1568292 GCA_020466265.1 Siphamia tubifer | reverse complement strand
ATGAAATAAAAACATTTTAATAGAGCTGTGAAATGATGACAGTATTTAATCACATTAATCACAGGGTTGATTTGGGTTGAGCATGATCAATTAACATTTTTATTCAACACTTTCATCAGTTTCAACAAAATAACTTGAAACAAACAACTGTTCCATTTAATTGTGTTAAAATGCGTAATTACATTAATTGTCCTAATGAATTAATCTGCATTAATAGTTACTTTTTGTTAGGATAATATATATATATATATATATATATATATATATATATATATTTTGCAATTTTTCTTGATGTTTCTTCTGTTTTTCTTGTGTGATTTTATGTTGTGTCTGTTGATACTATGTGCTGTCATTGTGTTTGTCAAAGCATTTGTGCAACAGTTACTGAATCCAAGACAAATTCCGCTGTTGGGACAAGAAAGTATATTATATTCTAGTGACGCACCTATCAGCTGTTTTTGACCCAATCACCAAAAAACTTGATCTGTCGGTTGCTGATCACAGAAGTAATTTTAAATGTCCATAACTTTTATTTACGTATGGATAATCAAATATATTTGTAATTGAGTATTCTGTTTATTTTTTTCATCGATGAATCGAATAATCAGATGAATTCCATTTTTAAAAAGGCTTTAACTTCTGACGCATCATTGGTGAGTGTTCTATATGTACGAGTTTTTCTAAATATTCTGAATTCTGAACAAACAATAGAACAAAACAAAGCAGTGACTGAAACTAAAAATAAACACTTTGGGATTTGTTTGTTTGTTTGTAGCCTAAATAATTACACTACCTTGGTACATTTGTTAAAAACAATTACAACACGTTAGGCTACATGCTAATGGTTGCTAATAGTCACCACTTAACAAAACATATTCTGAGTCCGCTTTGACGAAGTGTCGTTGAAGTGTGGATGCTTTTGGTTCACGTGTTGTAGTAAATACGGCAGTGCTAGGCTAATGCTAATGCTAATGCTAGTTAGCCACACTGTTGTCTGCCTTACACAGTGTAAAATGGTCCCAAGCTTCTATTAATTAACCAACTATGTTTTAAAAAGTACAGAAACAGTCCAGACAGATGAACCTGTTCTGTCGTCATTTACGTGATCGGCTTTTTGATCGGCATATTTTTCTGATCACCGGTCAGGCTATATTTAGGCAATATCTGCCGATCATGATCGATTGGTACAACACTATTGTTTTGTATAACCTGGTTAAGGACACACGACTGTTTGTGTTTGTGTTGAAATGGTCATTTTGTTTGAAAATCTGTCAAAAATGCAACAGCGTCAGAGCGGTGTTTTATAAAAGCATCCATGGACCTTTGACACGTGTGTCACTACAAACACAGTCAAACTAATGTTCCCTCAACTACAGCACAGTAGACGACGACAGGGGAATGACAGGAAATTAGCTAAAGCACAGATTAAGACGGTTTTACAACTTCTGTAGCCT
This sequence comes from Siphamia tubifer, assembly GCA_020466265.1. Taxonomy (NCBI): domain Eukaryota; kingdom Metazoa; phylum Chordata; class Actinopteri; order Kurtiformes; family Apogonidae; genus Siphamia; species Siphamia tubifer. Next base: position 1,566,838 of record CM035789.1, on the reverse strand, counting down.
CGAGGAAGAGACTGGAGAGGATCTGACACACATGCACACACACACATGCACACACACACATGCACACACACACATGCACACACACACATGCACACACACACATGCACACGCATGCATATACACACACACACACACACACACACACACATGCATACACACACACACACACACATGCATACACACACACACACACACACATGCATACACACACACACACACACACACACTGGACAATATATCAAATATACTCCATCTATCACTGTGAAGAATGTAGTAATTGAACAAAGTGTGGATGTGAAGTTACTTTTACTTTTCGTCCTTTACACACTGACGATAAATGGGATTTATTGACATTTAGAAAATATATGAGTAAAAAAAGTACTTTTGGCTTCAACTGTAAAGATTTGTATGGAAGAGGACGAGAGACACTGGGAAAAATATCGTTTTCTGAGAAAAAAGTCAGAATTTTGAAAAAAAAAAACAAAAAAAAAAAAGAAGTTAAGATTCTGAGATTAAAGTTATAATTTAGACGTTTTCTCAGAATTCTCAGAACAATAATTTAAAATATTTAAAATTTAATTAAATATAAAAAATAAAAAAATATATTTTTTAAATCCTGTCAATTTCTCCTTTAATCCCAGAATCCTGCCTGTTTTCAAGACAGAATTCTAACTTTAATCTCACAACAATAACTATAAATAATAAATATTTAAAATTGGAGAAAAATTTGAAATTGACTGGATTTTTACCTTTTTATTTTTTAAATTAATTAATTTTTTTTTTTTTTTACCTTAAACACTTTCAGAGTAATTGTGATGGCTAAATGAATTTGTATTGTTTAAATGGAAGCCCCTCCCCCTTCCCAGTAGCCCCTCCCCTTCTGCCTCCTATAACTTGTCAGTCCCGTCCCGTGGCCCAGCTCATGGTTTATGACACAAACACACCTGCAGACAGGTACAGCTGGTAACTGTGAACACAAGCCCCGCCTCCACTTCACAGGTGTGTCCAATGGCAGAGCAGCTCAGACAAATACTCTATCATCTGTGTTTCAGTTGATTTATGCTGTTGGTGACGCCAGTGGTTGTTACAGTATTTATGTTTATGAACTTATTTTAGGAATGTTGTCTGGATGCTTCTCGGCTAGTGCAGAATTTAGCTAGCACAGATGTTAGCTAGCACATATGTTAGCTAGCACAGATATTAGCAAGCACAGATATTAGCTAGCACAGATGTTAGCAAGCACAGATATTAGCTAGCACAGATGTTAGCAAGCACAGATGTTAGCTGGCGTAGATGTTAGCTAGCACAGATGTTAGCAAGCACAGATGTTAGCTAGCGTAGATGTTAGCTAGCACAGATGTTAGCTAGCACAGATATTAGCTAGCACAGATGTTAGCAAGCACAGATGTTAGCTGGCGTAGATGTTAGCTAGCACAGATGTTAGCAAGCACAGATGTTAGCTAGCGTAGATGTTAGCTAGCACAGATGTTAGCTAGCACATATGTTAGCTAGCACAGATGTTAGCAAGCACAGATATTAGCTAGCACAGATGTTAGCAAGCACAGATGTTAGCTAGCACAGATGTTAGCAAGCACAGATGTTAGCAAGCACAGATATTAGCTAGCACAGATGTTAGCAAGCACAGATGTTAGCTGGCGTAGATGTTAGCTAGCACAGATGTTAGCTAGCACAGATGTTAGCTAGCACAGATATTAGCAAGCACAGATATTAGCTAGCACAGATGTTAGCAAGCACAGATATTAGCTAGCACAGATGTTAGCAAGCACAGATGTTAGCTGGCGTAGATGTTAGCTAGCACAGATGTTAGCAAGCACAGATGTTAGCTAGCATAGATGTTAGCTAGCACAGATGTTAGCTAGCACAGATATTAGCTAGCAGAGATGTTAGCAAGCACAGATGTTAGCTAGCATAAATGTTAGCTAGCACAGACGTTAGCTAGCACAGATGTTAGCTAGCGCAGATGTTAGCATACTCGTTAGTAATCCCGGTTGTTTGTGTCACGCAGATTTGTTCCGTTTACTAGCTCACCCTTTGTCTGCCTCAGAAGTGTGTTTTATTGCTAAATACAGTTTAAGCTAGTTTATGTCAGATGGTTATTGTTTATTGTAACCCTTGTCTAATTTCATCTGAATAACGAGTGGTAGAATAATTAGCCTTGATGTTCAAACTAACTAGTGTTGTATGATACTTGTCTATTATAGGATAAATGTTTGCTCTGATATGATAGCATGCTAATGCTAATGCTAATGGGGCTAGACAGTGACAGGTGAGTGTTGTTGATGTTTGTTAGCCTGTTAGCTCTTGTGTTGTGTGGCTAAAATAGACAGATATCACTTTATTACATCCATCATAGAGAAAACAAATACGTACATTCTGTACTTAAGTAGAAGTACAATTACTTATGTGGAGAAAATACTATAGTAAATGTAGAAGTACTGATTTATCTCCTTTACTAAAGTAAAAGTAAAAAAATTATTACAACTTCTCAGTTGTATTAAATAATACTACAGCAGGTACAAGTAATACTACAGCAGGTACAAGTAATACTACAGCAGGTACAAGTAATACTACAGCAGGTACAAGTAATACTACAGCAGGTATAAATAATACTACAGCAGGTACAAGTAATACTACAGCAGGTACAAGTAATACTACAGCAGGTATAAATAATACTACAGCAGGTACAAGTAATACTACAGCAGGTACAAGTAATACTACAGCAGGTATAAATAATACTACAGCAGGTACAAATAATACTACAGCAGGTACAAGTAATACTACAGCAGGTATAAGTAATACTACAGCAGGTATAAATAATACTACAGCAGGTACAAGTAATACTACAGCAGGTACAAGTAACACTACAGCAGGTACAAGTAACACTACAGCAGGTATAAGTAATACTACAGCAGGTATAAGTAATACTACAGCAGGTATAAGTAATACTACAGCAGGTATAAGTAATACTACAGCAGGTATAAGTAATACTACAGCAGGTATAAGTAATACTACAGCAGGTATAAGTAATACTACAGCAGGTATAAATAATACTACAGCAGGTATAAATAATACTACAGGAGGTATAAGTAATACTACAGCAGGTATAAATAATACTACAGGAGGTATAAGTAATACTACAGCAGGTATAAGTAATACTACAGGAGGTATAAGTAATACTACAGCAGGTATAAGTAATACTACAGCAGGTATAAGTAATACTACAGCAGGTACAAGTAATACTACAGCAGGTATAAGTAATACTACAGCAGGTACAAGTAATACTACAGCAGGTATAAGTAATACTACAGCAGGTATAAGTAATACTACAGCAGGTATAAGTAATACTACAGCAGGTATAAGTAATACTACAGCAGGTATAAGTAATACTACAGCAGGTATAAGTAATACTACAGCAGGTACAAGTAATACTACAGCAGGTATAAATATTGTGGTATGCACAGAACATTTAGGAGTTTCTAAGTACATTTTTTTTCGTGTACATATGCCAGTACTTTGGACCAGATAATCGTACATGTACACGTCGTGGGGTCATTTCACCAAGAACCTAATTCTCTCCAGTTGATCCCTGATCCTTTCCGTTCCTATCGGTCTTTTGGAGAACATGGTACCTGATCTATCCTTCTAGTGTTGATACGCTGTTGTTTTACCCTTTTAAAATGGCGGCGTGTGTTACGAGCCAATGGTGGTGACGTCACATGAAGCTGTGTATTTGATTAAACCTTGACATTAAAAATCTCTTT
>CM035789.1:1540556-1550556 GCA_020466265.1 Siphamia tubifer | reverse complement strand
TCTTTTCCATCACATGCAAACACATAATAACAAACGCTCATTTTTCAATTGAATGTGTTTGTGCTGGAAGGAGGTGATTTTTATGACCGTAACACAATTGACATATTACGTAAAACTGCAAAGGAAATACTTTTTTCTGCAACTAGAGTCATGTGAATAAAAACAAATGTTGATGTACTTTAGAACGAGCGAAGAAGATGAGTTTTATGACACACAAGAAAACGGAATTATTTTTTAAATTAGTAAACATAGAGAGGCAATATAATAATAATGACAATAATAACAACAACTAAAAATAAATAAATAATAATAATAATAATAACAATTAAAACAATTAAAATAAATAAATAATAATAATAATAACAATAATAATAAAAAAAAGCTGTAAGTCAATGTGATATTTACACTCATCTCAATGTTTATAGAATGGCTTGTTGTGTCATGTCATGATAATAAATAAATAAATATATTGCATTTTGTGATATTAATGTAAAAACAACCTTTTTTTTTTACTTTTAGTAAATATTGGTAGAGTTTTGCACAGATGTCCAATGGAAAGTCGCCTCTGTAGTTGACATTTTCCCATTTTCTTGTAAATATCAGACATTTTGCATCACATACATCATGATACATTCATGAACCACAGCTCAGTGTCTAATATTCAGTAAAAATACAGACTGGAAAGCATTCACCTTCCCTCACCTTCCTGTGTTATGACCGCAGACATCACCAAACGTCCTCCATTTAGGCCAGAGTTTGTTTGGTCTGTTTTAGGATTTTTGGTCAAGGGGATGTTAACCGTGGTCGACCCTCAGTGATAGTTGTGAGGATGAACCGACGGTAACACTGCCGTAAAATGAAGAAGAACAAGATTAATAATAAAGATGGAAAATTAATGTTTCACATTTTTGTTCCAACATTTCACCTAAAACCCCTTAAATTATACACACTTTGCTGCCAGACCAAACATTTATACAAAAACAATCATATACACACACACACACACACACACACACACACACAGGTTTCTATGTCTCATGGGGACTGAGTTTGTAATAATCACTTGTAGGTAAAGTAGCCATAGGGTACTGAGCATAAATGCATCTCTTTATTTAATATAAATAAATACAAAATAATTACAAAATTAAGTCATAATAATTTTAAAACTACAAAAATTACACAATATTTTTTAAAGTAAACATCTTTTTTAAATAAATAAATACAAAAGAAAAAAATATGAAAAAAATTATAGTAAACACATCTTCAAACCTTTGAAAAATACATCGTCTTTCACCTGTTTCCTCCATGCTTTATGGCAGGGGTGTCAAACTCCAGTCCTCGAGGGCCGGTGTCCTGCATGTTTTAAATATTTCCTTCTTCCATGTGATTCAGTTTAACCCTTTAACTCCTGAGAACTAACTAAATAATTGGTAACATGAGCAAAGTAAGACACAAATCAAAGAAAAATACGAAATTAAAAAAAAACAAAATGTAGAAAAATAAACAAAATGAGCAACAAAAACTAATAAATATTTACAAAATGACAAATAATGTGGAAAATTACTTATTACTTAATCTTTGCTTCTGCCTGAGCCTTTTTCAGTCAAATTCTCTATTGTTCTCTCTCTTTTTGCTGCTTTGAAGTGAATATATGACTGAAATAAACTAAACTAAAAGAAATTTTTAAAAACTAGTATTGAAATTTAGTCCCAGCAATTTTAATTTTGCCTTTAAAAATGTTTAAATAAAAAAAATCTCTTGCTTTTTGGCACCTTTTCCATGCACAAAACGAAAAGGAAAACAGTTGAATTTTTTCTGAATATTTAAACTAAGTCAGAATGCATCAGCGCTGACACTTAAAGAGTTAATAATCAGCTCCTCATCAGACTGATAATGATGTAATGACCTCCAGGTGGAATGGAAGAGGGAAACATCTAAAACATGCAGGACACCGGCCCTCATGGACCACAGTTTGACACCCCTGCTTTATGGGGACTGCTGGGGAAAAGGTTTTAGCATAAATTTCCATATTTCATACAGATTTATATTTTACTACTGGGGACCCATTTTATCATCATGGGGACCTGGATTATGGTCCCCATGGTGTAACTGTGTAAAGATCAATATCCTCATAAAGATAGGAATACAAGCACACACACACACACACACACTTGTTTCCATGTCTCGTGAGGACCAAGTATGTAATCAAGGAGTGTAAACACACCTTTTAAAAAAAAAAATTAATTAAAAAATTAATGAATAAAAAATAATAATAATTTCAAAGATGTGAATAATGTATTTTTTTTTAGAATAATAAATAAATAAAAGCAAATACATCAAATGAATAATAATAATAATAATTACATATTTTTTAAAATAATGAATAAATAAGAACGAAAAATACATCAAATACATCTTTAAAAAAACAGCATTTGAAAAATGCATATTTCACTTTGCATCTGTTTATGCCGTGGTTTATGAACTTAAAAAAAAAACCTAATGTAATTTTTTGGGTTACATAATATAGATTTTACCCGTGGGGAGCTTTATTTCTCCTTAACCCTCATGGGGACCTGAATTTTGGTCCCCATAGTGTCAGAGGTCCCCATGGTGTAACTGTGTAAACAGATCAATGTCCCCATAAAGATAGGAATACACACACACACACACACACACACACACAGTTGTGGAACATATTAAAGTCCATATATTCAGAATGAGATGGAACTAAAGTATATTTGAAGACCAGTCAGTGAATATTTTTGTTTATATAAAGTATTTAGACTAAAAATAAGAAAACACACTTAGTAAGACTTGTACAGACCAGTATGTGATGACGTTTCCAGTCTGACTTTTTGGCGTAACTGTGACCAGACAGTGACGCGTGTCCACGAAGGGTTCGACATGATGACGCACGTCAGAACGGCCTGGTGTCCATCATCAGGATGATTTAAATGTGTTTGGGGGGGAGGGGGGGTTACCGCCTTCTCCACCTTCCACACAGACCCGTGGTTCACCTGGGGAGGGTCCTGAAGAACTCCCCTTCCTGTTTCCATCAGGACTTCTAACGTCGTCTTGGTCCTTAAAGAAGAAGACGACGATGATGATGATGACGATGATGATGATGACGATGATGATGATGACGATGATGATGACGACGACGATGATGATGATGATGACGATGATGATGACGATGATGATGACGACGATGACGATGATGATGACGATGATGATGACGATGATGGCGATGATGGCGATGACGATGATGACTCCTGGTCTGATGAAGGTGGCCGAGCGTCATCATGGCTGGAAATAAAAGCCAACACCTCCGCCTTGTCAAATAATCAGACGTCTTTCCATACACTCAGACATTGTGTGTGTGTGTGTGTGTGTGTGTGTGTGTGTGTGTGTGTATGAGCATGTACAGTATGTGTTTGGGGGGGGGGGGGGGGGGGTACAGGCTCCAGCATGCAGAGTTCAGTGTCTTGTCAGAAGTCGTTCTTCTCAGCTATTAGCGTCTCCCCGTTAGAGGGCAGGTCTCAACACGCCCACCCCCCCTTCCTCTTCCTCATCATCCTCATCATCCTCGTCGTCCTTCCTCCTGAGCATCACATCTGTAAACAACACCAGACTGTGGAGGCAGGAGTTTGGATTTTCGGGTCCGTTTTAGGTTGGGCTTCATTAACCGTGTGAAGTCACTCACAGAGAAAAGAAAAGTCACACACGTACACGTTCGCTCACTTATCTTTTTAAACTCCAGTCACAGCCATGTTCTGTTAAAGTTGATTTTAAATCATCACACAGACAAAATAATGTTCCAGTAAATTCTGATGCTTTCTTCTACATCCTTCTAGAACGTTCCGTTCACTTTGAATGACGTCAGCGGGCGGATATTTTTTTCGATAACCGCCCGCTGCTGCCCATGGCAACAGGTTTAGTCACTTCAGATTCACTGTACCATATCACTCCGCAGGTAGTTCGGTCACTTTTAAAGTAAATATTAGCTTGGTTGTAACTGCTAGCTTATCCAGTGTTAGCCTATGCTAATGTTATCCTTACCGTAGTCAGGAAATATCCGTCGTCATCTCGAACAGTATCTCCAGTATTTTACTCCTCAGTTAACTCCTCTATGATGGTTTTTATAAAACAAGGAGCAGTTTCAGTGAGCTTCGTTTACACTATTTATTTGTAAGAACGGAACAACACCTGCTCTGACCTGACTGTGTACATCTGTTTCTCTCTTTTCTCCGCCTAAAACTCTCTGCACCCCCTTCTGTCTGCCCCGCTTATTTCACAACACTAGTGTGTTAAAGTAGAGACAGTAATAAACTGTAATAACCCGTAGAATAAACAGGATAATACATGGAACACTAGTTACTATTGAAAAATATTTACCTTCGGGGCAGAACAACACCCTGTTGGGGAACATTTTTCGGACAGTAACTGGTGTTCCATGGATTATCCCTTACAAATATGTTGTCAAACCTTAGTGATGTCCACCAGCCTGAGTCAGTTCTGCACTAACTGCTTTAGGGTTAGGGGTCAAAGGTCAGTTCTGCATTAACTGCTTTAGGGTTAGGGGTCAAAGGTCAGTTCTGCATTAACTGCTTTAGGGTTAGGGGTTAAAGGTCAGTTCTGCACTAACTGCTTTAGGGTTAGGGGTCAAAGGTCAGTTCTGCATTAACTGCTTTAGGGTTAGGGATCAAAGGTAAGTTCTGCATTAACTGCTTTAGGGTCAGGGATCAAAGGTCAGTTCTGCACTAACTGCTTTAGGGTTAGGGGTCCACCTGTCATGTCATTGTCAGATGATAACACAACTCATCCACCGTCCTGTCAGGTTGTCATGGTAACAACTCTCTCTCCCTGCTCTAGAAGTTCTATGACCTATGACCTCAGCTTTGGTTTAGTTTATGTTTTTAGTAAACGTTCTAAAGTGTTGTTAAATGGTGGAACCACAGCTCTGCATTTGTTATGAATAAATGTTGTGTTGTATTTTACTGTTAATGTTTAAATTCATCATTTTTAAAGATATTCTATGTAGAGATAACAAAGCTTCCTCTTTATAACCTACACTATAATGATAAAGAGTTTGTGCAGTGGAACGACTGATGCACCATTTTTATTTATTATTTTTAACCAACAACAGAAAATTATGAGCGGACAACATTGGTGCGGTCAACCATCGGTCAAACGGTCATCGGTGAACATCCCTAATCTGTTTACACCAGGACTAAATACATATTTTATTTACACGAAGCCGACACTGTCATGGTGCAACTAACTGAGATAAAAAGTCAAAAATGAAAGAAAAAAACATAAATATGAGTTAAGAAATGCATAACTGTGAACAAGTCTTCAGATAAAAATACCCACTTTCTCTCCTCCACTGATTTTCCCTCTGAAGTTTTACTACTGTCACCTGGGTTTAGTTTGAAAAAATAATGAGTCTATCTGAGAATGTAAAGTATAAAGTACATATATTTATATAAATGTAAAGAGTATAAAGTACATATATTTATATAAATGTAAAGAGTATAAAGTACATATATTTATATAAATGTAAAGAGTATAAAGTACATATATTTATGAACAAATGTAGGGAGGAACAGTCATACTTTTCCAGTAAAATAAATACTCAAATAAAGTACAAATACCTAAAAAAAGTCTATATTTCAGTCCATTAACAGTTTCGTGGATATGGAAGTGAAATTTAGGAAAAATGGGGAAAAAGTCACAACTCGAAAAGTACTGAGAACACAGACGCCTGTCTGTCTATCTCTCTGTCTGTCTGTCTGTCTGTCTGTCTGTCTCAAAAAGTTATGGAGGGATTTTGATGCAACGTTCAGGAGAACTTGGGAATGACACAAGGACTAATCAATCCTGGATTCTGTGAAAAGTGACTTTGCAGTAAATAGAGAATACATTTATTTATAGTGTAGTAAATAGAGAATACATTTATTTATAGTGTAGTAAATAGAGAATACATTTATTTATAGTGCAGTAAATAGAGAATACATTTATTTATAGTGCAGTAAATAGAGAATACATTTATTTATAGTGTAGTAAATAGAGAATACATTTATTTATAGTGTAGTAAATAGAGAATACATTTATTTATAGTGCAGTAAATAGAGAATACATTTATTTATAGTGTAGTAAATAGAGAATACATTTATTTATAGTGCAGTAAATAGAGAATACATTTATTTATAGTGTAGTAAATAGAGAATACATTTATTTATAGTGCAGTAAATAGAGAATACATTTATTTATAGTGTAGTAACTTAATCCAATTATTTGGAAGAATTGTTCGAGAAATGATTAAAGCACCAAAATTGATAGAGATTCTTTTTCGGACATTTCAGAAGGGGTGACAAAAAATCTGGTCATGTGGTTTCATGTTTTTTTTTGGGGGGGGGGGGGGGGTAAATACGTACGGATCCTTGGTTCATTGAACTAACTTTAACAAGTTACCATGGTAACAGCCATTTTGGCTTGAAAAATGTCTTTTTTGTTTGTAAAACTTAAAACAACTCACAAACCGATACAAATATTTAAATAATTTTGGCATCAATAGCTTTTAATTCAGCAAAACATTAATTTCAGCAGCAAGTCTGTAATTTCAGATTTAAGAACGGACATTTGACGCCAAAATGTCAACATAATGAAACTATCTCTGCCACTTCATAATCACTAAACATTTATTGATGGTTTTAGAATGATGAAAACATGTTTAAATATCTGTATGGGTTTGTTACATAAGAACCTTTTGAAGTTTTACTAACAAAAATAGCATTTTTCACATGTTACCATGGTAATTTGTTAACGTTAGCTCAATTAACATACCTACAAAAGTTCATAGGGTCCATATGTCTAATTTACAAGTGTTACATTTTTTCTCCAGTGGGCGATATATTTTCTAAAAAATGAGATTTTACCCAAAAAAGCAGATTTTTAGATAAAACCATGTGACCAGACGGTAGAATGTTTTTGTCATGCCTTCTGAAACGATGACATATGTCCTTAATCTTTTCTGCCTCCACAGCTGTGAGCTCATTAAGATATTTTCTTTGACTAAAAATTTGGGAAAATTCCACTTTGGCAACTTTTATATTTTAGCAGATTTCATTTGGAAGCTGAACATATGAAGCCATTCCATCGCTCCTTAATTTCCCAAAGTCTAACAAACAGTAATTATCGTCACATCAAAGACGCTGTGGGAAATTCTCCACATGGATTTGAGCGGAGGACAATTACAGACTGGATAGAAAAGCCAACGCAAACGGCGTGGACGTCTCCGTTTGTGCGTCTGTGCAGCTGTGTGTGTGAACGTATGTGATATTTGGACAGTTAAGCAGATTTGCGGTGGGCAGGTTGTTGCGTGTTGGCAGATGACAGTCTGGTAATTATCAGTGTGTCTGCACCAGCCTGTCAGGACCTGCCTCCACGGGTCCACCGAGCACCGAGGTGTGGACGAGGAGGTGGATGGAGGGACGGAAATGATGGAAGGGAATCAACCCTTATGCGCTTCATCACTTTAACCCTTTAGGTCCACGGTTCTCAAACTGGGGTCCGCTGACCCCTAGGGGGACGTGGCGCATGTCCAGGGGGTACGCAAAATTATTCACGGTTTTGTTTTTTTTGCTGTTTTATTTTGAAATGCGGAAGTTTTATTTTGTAGCGAGCGGGCGAAAGTACTGTAAATTCCGGATTACAAGCCGCTACTTTTTTCCTAATCTTTCAACCTTGCGGCTTTTTCAGTGATGCGGCCAATTTATGTAATTTTCCTAACGGCCGCCAGAGGCGCTCGAGTAGAAAAGGTCAGATTTAGACCGGTGGAATATATGCGTAGAGAAAGACTGAATGAAAAAGGAGGGGCGGAACAAACGCGGGGTGACGGGTTTAAGTGGGAGCGGTAAAGTTGACGGACGGGTGTACAGGGGGTAAAAAGTTGCTTAAAGAAAAACCCGCGGCGGTGTGTGAGAGAAGACAGAGGCTCGACCAGACCCTGTGGATTATTTTTGCACGTTGGCACGGAGGAGTTTGACCTGAACTCTCTGCCAAAGATTAAAGTTATCGCTGACTCTGCGATAGATGAGGCGAGGCGGCGACCAGCCACCTGTTTGTGGATGCGGCGGACATTTTTCCCTCCCTTACCTTTGGAAATATACACTTTTTTTTCCTTGGATTACTTTCAACGGGACCCGGACTCTGCAGGTCTGCATCAAACCTTAAGTATCATTTTCCCTTCATTTTGCCGGCTGTGATTTTTGGACTGTGAACTTTAACCCTTGTGTGGTCCTTCAGGTCAAAGAGAGCCGGTGGTTCACAAATGTACCTTTTTATACGTACTGTAGGATGCCATTGCTTACTACTGAAAACAGTAATATATCCTTGGGGGGTGGGGTGATGAGTCTATGGAACTGAACTTTGGAATATGGGTTTTTAAGACCCGATTGTAGGACACAGCCAGTGTGCCTTTTACGAAGGACCGCACAAGGATTAATGAAGGACATTCAGTTTCATTCGCGGGACTTGAAGTCGGGTTTGGGTTAATTTTGTGTTTGTGTTACATGTTTTAATGTGGGCACATGCGGCTTATATACATGTGCGGCTTGTGTATGTACAAAATCGGTTTTCCTCTTAGAATGAGGTGGGTGCGGCTAATAATCAGGTGCGCTCTATAGTCCGGAAATTACGGTAACAGCGCTGTTTGACGCCAGCTTGACTAAATTGAGACGGAGCGAGTCACAGGCTATTTTTAGCCACCCTGCAGCGAACATGGATCGATTTTTGTGTCCGCCAAGTTCCTCAAGAAGTGGTAAAAGAAATGACAATGAAAATGACAATGACAAAAACAAACGCCCTAACCCTAAAAAGAGAAAGTACATTGATAGTTATATTGAGTTTGACAAGATCATCCCTCTCATTAAGTCTCTGTCTGTCTGTCTGTCTGTCTGTCTGTCACACACACACACACACACGGTTTTGTGTGTCTTTTGTTCCGTTTATTATTTTAAAATTATTTAAAATTGTTGTTTCTGAAGTGTTCATTTATATTATAATACCTGAAAATGTGGCTGGTTTGCACAAAAGCACTATTAAAAAAGGTTATCATTGTTTCATAATAATCATTGTTGAAGTGGTTTTTTATCATTTTCAGTATCGCCAGGATGAGGGGGGACATGGAAAAATTTCACCCCTCCAAGGGGGACCTGGGCCAAAAAAGTTTGAGAACCCCTGGTTTAGGTGCTAGAGCTTTGTTTGATTCAATATAAATGTAAAGGCTGTTATATGAACCACTTATGTCTTTTGGCTTTAAGGTAGTTAGAGTATTTTGTGGACGATAAGGAACTACTTTTTTCATGTTTTGAACCATGAGGTTTATACACAGGTGCAGATGTTCTGTGTGTTTCTTCCACCACTAGGGGCGCTATAACAGGAATTAGAATCAAACCTACTTAGAATATTCAATACAAAGAAGAATACCTACGTTTTCTTTAACAGATAGAACAGGGACGACAAATTATCAAGTGTTAATTATTTTTTAAATCCTCAGCCCTTCATCATCATCATCATCAGACAGATGTGATGATGGTTCTGAGGTTGTTCAGCTGTGACACAGAAGAAGACGACTTCATGGGTTTGAGTGACGATAATTAAAGTCATTTAAAACACAGTTAGAAATGAAGATAAATACAGTAAATACAGTTTTTTTTTCCTCTTGGTTCAGTTCAGTTTTAATCAGTAAAGTTGTTGTCGTGTTAAAAGTCACTGTTAGGAAAAAATCTGTTCAGGTACAAACATGTAACAACATTTACAGTTAAATCCTTCTGTACAAGAAGTAAATATAAGATCTTTAAACATATATATCTGTGGTTTATAACCTGGTGCAGCTTCTATATTATTTTTATTAATTTTTTAAAGTACAGCGGATGCGGCTTATATACAGGTGAGGCTTATAGTCCAGAAAGTTCGTTCGTTCGTTCGTTCGTTCGTT
>CM035789.1:1517895-1540456 GCA_020466265.1 Siphamia tubifer | reverse complement strand
CATTTGAATAAATGGTGGTAAATTACTTCAGAAAAGTTAGAAACGGAGGGAAAAAAGCTGCCACAAAAGAACTGCTGGGTCTTTATGGGTTAAGTTCTGTTATCATATGTCTTGAGAGGCTAAGCCCCGCCCTTCTACTTCCGGTCCATGGTGCTTAGTTCGCAAAAAAATGTGAATGGGAGTGAATGGAGCAAGTCGAGATAAATTCTGATTCTGTTTGACAAGTGCTCTAACATTAAACAGACCATGTGTTTATGATGACGTTAGGTTTATGTGGGTTTAGTAAGAGACGTCACATGTTCTCCAGGAGTGTAGTCCAAATTATTAACACTATTTACTCACAAATTAATGGGATAAAAAGTGCAAGTGATCAAAGTGTCACTTCCTGGTTTGGGTTCATGTTCTCGTATGTCTGTTCTACTCACTGACATAAATGCTGATAAAAAGGACACACTGGCCCCTGCAGTGTGATACCTGTTCTATTAGGCCAAACAAAATAATATATGTGGTTCCCATCACATGGACAAATTGGGTAGGTAGGTGGGTCATCCATATTTTATTTTATTTACAATTTTATATACCCGTCTTCTAAAAAGAAGCTCCAAAAATTCAGATTTAATATCAGTTATTCTTTCCAGCAGTTAGAAAATCAACACATTGCCTCAGATTTTCCATGTACATGTACATGTATATTTACAGAATGTTTTAAGAGAGCATAAATTAATTTTAGATGATTGAAATACAATAACATCTGATTTGACATCAACATTTTGTCTTTTATTGATTTTTTTTTCAACAAAAATACAGTTTAAGTACAAATGTAAATTCTATCCACATCTAAATATTATTTTAATGAAATAAAGGCCCCAATATTGAAGGCTTTAGTGGACATATACAGCTATCTATTTACTGTTCAACTTATTTCCTCTTACCATACTGCTGTTTTGTTACTGGCTTCTTCACATTCCTCACAATCTTGACAGAGCGGGAGTACAGTTTTAAATTTATTTTTTAGCTCTGGAAGAGGATTTGTATTTGGTTCCCCACACCAGGCACACAAGTCTTTATGACCAAGAGATGCTCCATAAAGATATGAAACCATCTTCCCAATGAATAAACAAACGCTGGTGTTTTTGAAACAAACCAAGTGTGAAGTGAGTGGGAAATTAACACACCATGTACCAAAGATTCATCAAGAGGCCAACAGCCAATCAAAACTGGCGCAGCAATCACATGCATTGAGGGTTGTTTTGATGGACATGGACACCATGTATATGGTCGTCGTTTGTCGCTAGTCATAAATCACGGTGGTCAGACAGGTGACAGATGTTGGTAAACATGAATACGGACTAAATACGGACAAATAAATTCTCTCATCATCAGTCATTGGGAATTTCCAAGATAAGAGTCGGCAGTCGACCGCTTCATTATATTTAATTTATTTTGACAAACTGATAAAATGTTTACATAGTCGGCATTTTCGTCGTAAAAAAATTGGGTCGGTCGGGTGAGCGGAACCACACGTATTATTTTGTTTGGCCTTAGACACAGCTCTATGATAGAGCAAACATCTACTTTTTCAACATCTTTATAACAAACAACATGAGCTAAATAGATAACTAGCGTGGGAAAAAAAAAATCCAGACCGTTTGTAACTGTCTTCTACCCAGATGAAATGTAATACCATACTTTAAAAAAAATAGCCAAATATGTGATTTTTAAGACTGTAAAAAGAACTTATTGTAAATAAGACTCTTTAAGGATCCATGGAGCACAAAGTAATATGGATGGGACAGTTCTGCAGCTCTTCATGTTTTTATTATAAAGCAAAAGTTCTACATTATTGACACCAGATTATAGAGCAGGGTTGCACGGCAACAGAAAGACTGTGTGATGTCTCTGCCAAAATGTCAATGAACTGAAATAAACACCTCTTTTTTGGACTCAATATCACACAATACTCTGTAAAATTAAATAAAGTATAAAAGGAAATGTCCGTGCTATGTGTATTATGTGTTGGTATTGATTGGTATTCTCTGTGCATGTTCCCTCTTCTGTTAGAATCATAATTAGTGGCTCTGATCAGGACAAAGGGAAATGTCAAGCAGAAAATAATGGGAAAAAAATCCAGAGAAAAGGCATGCACAGGCCATCTGAACACACAGCATACGTGTTCTTTCTTTACTTAATGAGCTTCTTTTCTTTGTGTTGTCGGCCTCATTTGTCATTCGTGTGTGAAAAGGAGGAAAATAAGAAAAAAAAGTGATAAGGAAAAGCAGAGCAGTGGTTGCTCTTGACATTGAAATACATGAAAAAGATAAAGTCGGTGTATTTGAAGATATGGAGGGAAAGTCTGTCTGTGCTTTTGTGCCATTTACTGCCTATCGCTACTGTCTTATCCTCCCCCTCCTCACATTTAGGAGCTGAGATGCTGTAAAAAGAGAAAAGTAAAAGAGAAGTCTGTGGAGGACATGAAGCTAATGAGGCTGATGTTAAAAACACAAAAAGACCAACCAGTGGAACCTTCTGGATCATTGGTGTCATTTTTTAAACCATAAAGACACATTACTACTTTGGTATCTTCCCAAATGACTTCTTTCTTTATTGTCCCCCGTCACCCCGGCAAGAGGACATAGAAATACTGTCCATCTGTCCCTCTGTCCAGTCACACCTCTACTGACCACAGACCCAGATAACAAATGATCCAAGTAACTGAAGTCTCTCAAACGCCCGATACATAAATACACAACTGGACGTACACTACTACATTTAGCAAGGGATAATACATGGAACACGAGTTAACAAACAACAAACAACAAACAACGGGGTGAACATTATGGCGTTACCATTGTTGGTATTGACTTCATGTAATTTTGATACTGTTGATGGTATAAGTATTTGAGTCAGCTATGTAAATGTGTGTTTGATTGTATGTAGGTGATTACGGTTGTATGTAAAGCATAATGGGGTTTTTTATTATTATTATTTTTTCTCTTTTTCCTATTTATTTGAGTGTATATGTGTATATGTATGTATATATATATATATATATATATATATATATATATATATATATATGTATGTGTGTGTGTGTATGTATGTATATGTATATGTGTGTGTATGTGTATACACATATACACACATATATATATATATATATATATATATATATATATTGACTAAAGACTGTTAGTGCAGATAACTGGGAACTGTCATTAACCAACTACATGTACTTTGTTATTGTATTGAAGTAGATTTTTATAGGTAGCTGTACTTTACCTGCTTATATTTGAGTTCTAACCACGTTTAAAGCTGCCTATTGTTACCTCCACCTTTGTCTGATAGTTAGCAACATAACTCCAAAACTTATGTACTAATTGTGATGACATTTTCAGGGTAGGTTTGATAATGGGCAGATCTGGAAATGATTAGATTTAGGTGGTGATCAGGGGGGGGGGCTGCGCTTTTCTAGTTATTTATGTTTGAAGCAACATTTTAGATCCATATTTTAGTGTACCTTTTAATTATTGTATTTCCACACAATTTATTTATTTATTTAGACCTTATTCATTATATTTTTGCTTCTTTAATTTTTACCCCTGCATTTATTTCCTATTTACATTTACTATTAAAAAAAAAAAAAACAACTAAGCTTGAGGTTTCTTTTCCTAGGAGTTTTTAAAACCAAACACCCACTGGTGTCATCTCTTCCTCACACTTGTTTTCATTACCAAAAAGGCTCCGGTACCATGATGCCTGGTTCTTTTTAAAAAACACAGTCCAGTATTTGATTATAAATGTAAATGAAGCTGTATATAAGAGTAAAGATGAACCTACTAACAGGTTGGTGTTTTTAAAAAGAGCGTCTAACTGTCCACTGGACAATGGACATTATGGTCTTCGTCCTCAGACGTCTTCTGAACCAGAAGTCCATGTGTGTGGACACACTATCTGAGGACATGAAGACCTGAGGACACACTATCTGAGGACATGAAGACCTGAGGACACACTATCTGAGGACATGAAGACCTGTGGACACACTATCTGAGGACATAAACACCTGTGGACACACTATCTGAGGACATAAAGACCTGTGGACACACTATCTGAGGACACGAAGACCTGTGGACACACTATCTGAGGACACGAAGACCTGTGGACACACTATCTGAGGACATAAAGACCTGTGGACACACTATCTGAGGACACGAAGACCTGAGGACACACTATCTGAGGACACGATGACCTGTGGATACACTATCTGAGGGACATAAAGACCTGTGGACACACTATCTGAGGACATGAAGACCTGAGGACACACTATCTGAGGACACGAAGACCTGTGGACACACTATCTGAGGACATAAAGACCTGAGGACACACTATCTGAGGACATAAAGACCTGTGGACACACTATCTGAGGACACGAAGACCTGAGGACACACTATCTGAGGACACGAAGACCTGTGGATACACTATCTGAGGGACATAAAGACCTGTGGACACACTATCTGAGGACATGAAGACCTGAGGACACACTATCTGAGGACATAAAGACCTGAGGACACACTATCTGAGGACATGAAGACCTGAGGACACACTATCTGAGGACATGAAGACCTGAGGACACACTATCTGAGGACATGAAGACCTGTGGACACACTATCTGAGGACATAAACACCTGTGGACACACTATCTGAGGACATAAAGACCTGTGGACACACTATCTGAGGACATGAAGACCTGAGGACACACTATCTGAGGACACGAAGACCTGTGGACACACTATCTGAGGACATAAAGACCTGTGGACACACTATCTGAGGACACGAAGACCTGAGGACACACTATCTGAGGACACGATGACCTGTGGATACACTATCTGAGGGACATAAAGACCTGTGGACACACTATCTGAGGACATGAAGACCTGAGGACACACTATCTGAGGACACGAAGACCTGTGGACACACTATCTGAGGACATAAAGACCTGAGGACACACTATCTGAGGACATAAAGACCTGTGGACACACTATCTGAGGACACGAAGACCTGAGGACACACTATCTGAGGACACGAAGACCTGTGGATACACTATCTGAGGGACATAAAGACCTGTGGACACACTATCTGAGGACATGAAGACCTGAGGACACACTATCTGAGGACATAAAGACCTGAGGACACACTATCTGAGGACATGAAGACCTGAGGACACACTATCTGAGGACATGAAGACCTGAGGACACACTATCTGAGGACATGAAGACCTGTGGACACACTATCTGAGGACATAAAGACCTGTGGACACACTATCTGAGGACATGAAGACCTGAGGACACACTATCTGAGGACACGAAGACCTGTGGACACACTATCTGAGGACATAAAGACCTGTGGACACACTATCTGAGGACACGAAGACCTGAGGACACACTATCTGAGGACATAAAGACCTGAGGACACACTATCTGAGGACATGAAGACCTGAGGACACACTATCTGAGGACATAAAGACCTGAGGACACACTATCTGAGGACATGAAGACCTGAGGACACACTATCTGAGGACATGAAGACCTGAGGACACACTATCTGAGGACATGAAGACCTGTGGACACACTATCTGAGGACATAAACACCTGTGGACACACTATCTGAGGACATAAAGACCTGTGGACACACTATCTGAGGACATGAAGACCTGAGGACACACTATCTGAGGACACGAAGACCTGTGGACACACTATCTGAGGACATAAAGACCTGTGGACACACTATCTGAGGACACGAAGACCTGAGGACACACTATCTGAGGACACGATGACCTGTGGATACACTATCTGAGGGACATAAAGACCTGTGGACACACTATCTGAGGACATGAAGACCTGAGGACACACTATCTGAGGACACGAAGACCTGTGGACACACTATCTGAGGACATAAAGACCTGAGGACACACTATCTGAGGACATAAAGACCTGTGGACACACTATCTGAGGACACGAAGACCTGAGGACACACTATCTGAGGACACGAAGACCTGTGGATACACTATCTGAGGGACATAAAGACCTGTGGACACACTATCTGAGGACATGAAGACCTGAGGACACACTATCTGAGGACATAAAGACCTGAGGACACACTATCTGAGGACATGAAGACCTGAGGACACACTATCTGAGGACATGAAGACCTGAGGACACACTATCTGAGGACATGAAGACCTGTGGACACACTATCTGAGGACATAAAGACCTGTGGACACACTATCTGAGGACATGAAGACCTGAGGACACACTATCTGAGGACACGAAGACCTGTGGACACACTATCTGAGGACATAAAGACCTGTGGACACACTATCTGAGGACACGAAGACCTGAGGACACACTATCTGAGGACATAAAGACCTGAGGACACACTATCTGAGGACATGAAGACCTGAGGACACACTATCTGAGGACACGAAGACCTGTGGACACACTATCTGAGGGACATAAAGACCTGAGGACACACTATCTGAGGACATGAAGACCTGAGGACACACTATCTGAGGACATAAAGACCTGAGGACACACTATCTGAGGACATGAAGACCTGAGGACACACTATCTGAGGACACGAAGACCTGTGGACACACTATCTGAGGGACATAAAGACCTGTGGACACACTATCTGAGGACATGAAGACCTGAGGACACTTGGGTTTGTCTTTCGGGACCGTCCACTTACAACCACTGAAGTGTGATGTTGTTTAAACTTTATTAGAGTTCGTCTGAAAATAGAAACAAACACATGTTCGACTCACTTCCATGTTAACACAGTAACACAGATGGACAGATAGACAGAAGGATATATTGATTTATTTCTGGATAAACTAAATAGAAAAGTCTTCTATGTCTCTCTTTGTAAAGCAGTGTTTTTTCTGGGCTAATTTCAAACCAACAGCCCCTCCTCCAGGGACCACGACCACTGATACACATGTGGTCTGAGCTTCCAGTAGCGATGGTTTCTGTCGAAGAAGCACAAACACACGCTGTGATTCAAGGCAGTGCAAACTGAAGGCTCGTCTGCGGAGCAGGCGTTAACGCTGCTGATGCTGCTTCATGGAAGGTATTAGAAGTGACGAGTAAACAAAGAGCAAGACACACAAGCTCTTCTGTAAAAGTGAAAATACTGTTTTTCTCATGAGTTCAAGTGAAGATTTGAGTGAATAAAACATTAGGAGTCATAATATTTTGTGCAGATTTAAGCGAGCCAACAATAGACACATGTTCTGGACTTAAACTTATCAAAAAAACCTCAACCCTGTCCAACGAAACCACATGAGGGAAAAAAACCTTAACACTTCATATATACAAAGCATGTCATATGAAAAAACACGCAACTAAAAAACATACACAAATATCCCAAATACTACCCCCTGAACCCACAATACTACCCCCTATACCCTTTAAACATTATACAAGTATACACAGTTTGTATGGAATGTGTTAAAAATAGAAGAAACACTAGATTTTAGATGTAATGTATTAGTGTCAGTGGGTAAATGTGTTTTCACTGACTGAACATTAAACATTAAATGAACCAGGCATGTGGGTCATTTTTTATACCAGACATGTGGGTCATTTTCATACCAGACATGTGGGTCATTTTTATACCAGACATGTGGGTCATTTTTTATACCAGACATGTGGGTCATTTTTTATACCAGACATGTGGGTCATTTTCATACCAGACATGTGGGTCATTTTTATACCAGACATGTGGGTCATTTTTTATACCAGACATGTGGGTCATTTTCATCCCAGACATGTGGGTCATTTTTTATACCAGGCATGTGGGTCATTTTAATCCCAGACATGTGGGTCCTTTTTTATACCAGACATGTGGGTCATTTTCATCCCAGACATGTGGGTCATTTTTTATACCAGACATGTGGGTCATTTTCATCCCAGACATGTGGGTCATTTTTTATACCAGACATGTGGGTTATTTTCATCCCAGACATATGGGTCATTTTCATCCCAGACATATGGGTCATTTTCATCCCAGACATGTGGGTCATTTTCATACCAGACATGTGGGTCATTTTTTATACCAGACATGTGGGTCATTTTCATCCCAGACATGTGGGTTATTTTCATCCCAGACATATGGGTCATTTTCATCCCAGACATGTGGGTCATTTTCATCGCTTCTGTAAAAAGAATTTAAAGATTGTTGACGTTTTCTCACATTCTTCACTATAAAAAAAAATAAATAATTGGGTTTAATTTTGCTTTAGTTGGACCATAAGGGAATTTTTGTAGTAATTTTAATTGTGTGCACTTTCCACCAAAACAACATCCTTCCATTACTTTAAGAATAAATGATAACTTCTGTTTAACTACTAATGAAGTGTAGCTTGACTGCAAACATGTACACAGCCCTGATAATTACAACAAAAATAAACATTGCACTTGGATAGAACGAAACACAAAAATTAATCCACTGGATAATTACTGTAGTCATTATATTTCAACAATAAGAGTGTGGAGTGTGTTTCAATGGGAAACGGTCATGTGGTCTGATTAATGATGGGTAGAGCAGCAGATAGCTAGTTTTATTAGCTTAGCTTTTTGTTTTTTTTAGCTTAGGCTTTTATTATTTTATGTTAGTATTTAATCGTATATATTTTTAAATTCTTTCTATGTAGCTGTTTGAGATTCCACTAAATGAAAATGGCATTATTATTATTATTATTATTATTATTATTATTATTATTATTATTATTATTATTATTATTATTATTGTTATTGTTATTGTTATTGTTATTATTGTTATTATTATTATTAGTAGTAGTAGTAGTAGTAGTAGTAGTACTATTATCATTATTATTTTTATTAGTAGTAGTAGTAGTATTAGCAGTAGTAGTATTAGTAGTATTATTAGTATTATCATTATTATTAGTAGTAGTAGTAGTAGTAGTAGTATTAGCAGTAGTAGTATTATTAGTATTAGTAGTAGTATTAGTAGTAGTATTAGTAGTATTATTAGTATTAGTAGTAGTATTAGTAGTATTATTAGTATTAGTAGTAGTATTATTAATACCCATCATACATTGTCTCCTTATATTAACAGTGAAAAACACCCAGTGGTTGTTTAATTTTTTTTCCCATATTAAACTCAGACTGAACAGAAATTCTGTCCATTATCCATGTGAGGATGAAAATAGTCCCAACACAATATGTCTGTGAACAACTTGAGTGCATTCAAAAATCCCTTTTGGGGATAATAAAAGAGAATTTCTGTATTACAATGTGAATATTCAAGTTACAATCCACTGTATAATTTATTTTTTATGTATTATTAACGACCGAACAGAAAAAAAAAACACTATGTTTTGACTTTTCTCGCCTGCAGCTTCTGCACGGTGAAAGATTTAAAAGGTTTTTATTTAAATGAGTGATTTTTCATTCATGTTTTGAATAACGCATACATCTTTCAATAACGTGGAATGTATTTTTTTTTTTCAGAATTGGTGTATGAAAGCTTTTCTTTGTATCTTATCGTTTACGTTTCAGGCTCTGAGAATGTTCTCCACATACACTCATGAATATTACACTTTTACACACGTCACAACAAGTGCAATTAGAGCCATTATCAGTGGAGCTGCAGCTGTGTTTTCTATCCAAAAAACACACTTAGACAAACCAATGAACATTCATGTGATTGATTCCTGCAGCTGCTGGAGGATTATTATTGAATTTATTTATTTATTACATTTAGTCTTTTGTTCCTGTTTTCGGTTAGTGCGTTTTAGCTGCGTTACCACTACATGGTATCGTCTCTACTCTGCTCTACTTGGACACCAGGAACTATTTCTTGAGAGCATTTCCATACAGACACTATCGTACCTGGTCGTCATCACAAGACGCCGTCAAACTCACGCTGATTTTTTTTTTGTCATCCACCAAAGACAGACATGACTCAACCTCCATGACTGACTGTAGTTTTGGAGAATGCCATCATTATTATGAATACTACTACTACTAATAATAAAAATAATAATAATAATAATAATGATAATAATAATAATAATAATAATAATAATAATAATAATAATGATAATAATAATAATAATACTAATACTAATGATAATAATAGTAATAATAATAATAATAATAATAATAATAATAATAATAATAATAATAATAATAATAATAATGAATTAGATTTATACAGCGGTTTTTTGACCATTCACTCTCACATTCTCCCTCTGGTGATGGTAAACTACATATGAATCCATAGTTGTTCTGGGTCAGACTGACAGAAGACTGGTACCTACGGCCCCTCCCACCAACACCAAATATTCATACACCGGTGTGACTGACACTGGAGGCAGGAGGTGAAGTGTCTTTGCCCAGGGACACATCATTGCATTACAGACTGAATTTAAAGGAGTCATTCCACTGAAAACCATTTTTGTCCTGATGGGTCACCCAGAGTTACAAACAGATGCTGTGTTTGCTGCGTGGTGTGTCCCCTCTACTGTCTGTGTGGTGTGTCCCCTCCACTGTCTGCGTGGTGTGTCCCCTACGTCTGCGTGGTGTGTCCCCTCTACTGTCTGTGTGGTGTGTCCCCTCTACTGTCTGCGTGGTGTGTCCCCTCTACTGTCTGCGTGGTGTGTCCCCTCTACTGTCTGTGTGGTGTGTCCCCTCCACTGTCTGCGTGGTGTGTCCCCTACGTCTGCGTGGTGTGTCCCCTCTACTGTCTGTGTGGTGTGTCCCCTCTACTGTCTGCGTGGTGTGTCCCCTCTACTGTCTGCGTGGTGTGTCCCCTCTACTGTCTGTGTGGTGTGTCCCCTCCACTGTCTGCGTGGTGTGTCCCCTACGTCTGCGTGGTGTGTCCCCTCTACTGTCTGTGTGGTGTGTCCCCTCTACTGTCTGCGTGGTGTGTCCCCTCTACTGTCTGTGTGGTGTGTCCCCTCCACTGTCTGCATGGTGTGTCTCCTCCTCTGTCTGAGAGGTGTGTCTCCTCTGTCTGCGTGGTGTGTCCCCTCTGTCTGCGTGGTGTGTCCCCTCTATCTGCATAGTGTGTCTCCTCCTCTGTCTGCGTGGTGTGTCCCCTCTGTCTGCATGGTGTGTGTCCTCCTCTGTCTGCGTGGTGTGTCCCCTCTGTCTGCGTGGTGTGTCCCCTCTGTCTGCGTGGTGTGTCCCCTCCACTGTCTGCGTGGTGTGTCCCCTACGTCTGCGTGGTGTGTCCCCTCTACTGTCTGTGTGGTGTGTCCCCTCCACTGTCTGCGTGGTGTGTCCCCTACGTCTGCGTGGTGTGTCCCCTACGTCTGCATGGTGTGTCCCCTCCACTGTCTGCGTGGTGTGTGTCCTCCTCTGTCTGCGTGGTGTGTGTCCTCCTCTGTCTGCATGGTGTGTGTCCTCCTCTGTCTGCATGGTGTGTGTCCTCCTCTGTCTGCATGGTGTGTGTCCTCCTCTGTCTGCGTGGTGTGTCCCCTACGTCTGCGTGGTGTGTCCCCTCTACTGTCTGTGTGGTGTGTCCCCTCCACTGTCTGCGTGGTGTGTCCCCTACGTCTGCGTGGTGTGTCCCCTACGTCTGCATGGTGTGTCCCCTCCACTGTCTGCGTGGTGTGTGTCCTCCTCTGTCTGCGTGGTGTGTGTCCTCCTCTGTCTGCGTGGTGTGTGTCCTCCTCTGTCTGCATGGTGTGTGTCCTCCTCTGTCTGCATGGTGTGTGTCCTCCTCTGTCTGCGTGGTGTGTCCCCTCTGTCTGCATGGTGTGTGTCCTCCTCTGTCTGCGTGGTGTGTCCCCTCTGTCTGCATGGTGTGTGTCCTCCTCTGTCTGCGTGGTGTGTCCCCTCTGTCTGCGTGGTGTGTCCCCTCTGTCTGCGTGGTGTGTCCCCTCCTCTGTCTGCGTGGTGTGTGTCCTCCTCTGTCTGCATGGTGTGTGTCCTCCTCTGTCTGCGTGGTGTGTCCCCTCTGTCTGCGTGGTGTGTCCCCTCTGTCTGCGTGGTGTGTCCCCTCTGTCTGCGTGGTGTGTCCCCTCTGTCTGCGTGGTGTGTGGATGGATTTATCATCATTCATAGAAAACTACAGAGAAACCAGACACTCAGGAAAAGTCTGTCCACTACATGTCACCAGGACATTGGCCCCACCCACCTGGGGTTAAACCTGCCCACGAAATGCAGGTCACACCCCCCCCCCCAGCCCGTCCCTTTTGCTGAGAATCTAAAGTAGCATTAGCATCTACATGAGAAGACGGTGCCACATAACTTAACTCATATCATCATCACCATATTCTAACAAAAACATCCAAAAATAACTAAAACATAATTTAAGTGTCGTCCCAAACACATCAAAACATCAATAAATATCTACAAATGTTTTATCCATTGCATCATTTCACAGGACCTGCCTCTAATATCCCAGTTTGAATACTTTCATTTATGATATAATCAAACACCAACTGCATCTTATTCAAATGGTTCAAGAACATTTAATTGACTTTATTGAGAAATTGGGTAAAACACGTCTTAAAAATGATAAACACACACACACACACACACACACACACACACACACACACACACACACACACACACACACACACACACACACACACACACACACACACCCACAGACACACACTCTCAGTTTGATATAATTATGTCATAGGTTTGTGTCTTTTTCATTTTCCTAATGTCTCTTCTCATTAAGACTGGGTCGAGGACATGTGCATGAAATGCCAACGCTGCTTAAATGAAAAGCTTTTCAATGTCGATGAACAGAACACTCTGTTTACAGAAGCAAAGACAGAGGACACAGATTTAGAATGACTGCAGTTATGATGAAAGCACCTGGGTTTGAACACACGTTAAAACACACCACTGTTGGCTCAGTGTAGAAATAACACCAGACACATGAATATTTTCTATCTGTTAATGGATGAGTCAGAAGGTCAGGAGGTCACAGCCCACACAGTCCTGTTGTGTCCTCAGTCCTCTGAGCAGGAAAACCCTCCAGGAAGAGGGCCGGAACATTCCCAAAGCAAAGAACTGTTGCTTAGTTAAAGTCTGCATTGGGGGGGGGGGGGCTCCACTGCGTACACCACTGTGCACACCACTGTGTACACCACTGCATAAACGACTGCTTAAACGACTGCGCACGCCACTGCGTACGCCACTGCGTACGCCACTGCGTACGCCACTGCATAAACGACTGCTTAAACGACTGCTTACGCCACTGCGTACGCCACTGCGTACGCCACTGCGTACGCCACTGCGTACGCCACTGCGTACGCCACTGCATAAACGACTGCTTAAACGACTGCTTACGCCACTGCGCACGCCACTGCGTACACCACTGCATAAACCACTTGCGTACACCACTGTGTACACCACTGCATAAACCACTGCTTAAACGACTGCGTACTCCACTGCGCACGCCACTGCATACGCCACTGCATACGCCACTGCATACGCCACTGCTTAAATGACTGCGCACGCCACTGCGCACGCCACTGCGCACGCCACTGCGTACACCACTGCATAAACCACTTGCGTACACCACTGTGTACACCACTGCATAAACCACTGCTTAAACCACTGCATACACCACTGCGTACGCCACTGCGTACACCACTGCATAAACCACTTGCGTACACCACTGTGTACACCACTGCATAAACCACTGCTTAAACCACTGCGTACGCCACTCTGTACGCCACTGCGCACACCACTGCATACACCACTACGTACATCACTGCATACACCACTGCGTACACCACTGCATAAACGACTGCTTAAACCACTGCGTACACCACTGTGTACACCACTGCGTGCACCACTGCGTACACCACTGTGCACACCACTGCATACACCACTGCTTAAACCACTGCTTAAACCACTGTGCACACCACTGCATACACCACTGCGTACACCACTGCATACACCACTGCGTACTTATCCGTCAATAAAGTTGGAGTCGCGTCGACTGGGTCGTGATGACGTCATCGCATTTTTAGCGGACAAACAACAGAACCATGGCTAAAAAAACAAAACAAAAAACATGGGCACACGTCTGTCCAGTAATGAGCAACTTGTATTAAAGTTCAGTAACAACGTAACAATGTCCACTGACACAAACAACATTTAACTGCAACAAAACAAATGCTAACGCTAGCAAAGAGTTTTCTGTTAAATGTAACTGAACATCAGTAGGTGAACATATGTCTGCATTTGGTCTGAACCCATGACTCTAAAACTGGACTGTCCACACGTCTGTCACATGTCCTCACTTTTTATATTACGTGTATATATTACGTGGTCAACAAGAGGAACACAACACTGTCCATATGTGTTTGGAGGGAAAAAAAGAGTGTTGTCTTAATGCAGGTTGCCAGCTCTGGTTATCACAGGTTAGCTAGCTAATGCTGCTGTATTACACAGGTTAGCTAGCTAATGCTGCTGTATTACACAGGTTAGCTAGCTAATGCTGCTGTATTACACAGGTTAGCTAGCTAATGCTGCTGTATTACACAGGTTAGCTAGCTAATGCTGCTGTATTACACAGGTTAGCTAGCTAATGCTGCTGTATTACACAGGTTAGCTAGCTAATGCTGCTGTATTACACAGGTTAGCTAGCTAATGCTGCTGTATTACACAGGTTAGCTAGCTAATGCTGCTGTATTACACAGGTTAGCTAGCTAATGCTGCTGTATCATTCACATTAGCTGATACCTCTTCAGATGCCGTGCCATTTTTTTCATCTAAAGTGAAGTATTTCCACACCTGCATGTGTGTGTGTCACTATTGTTTCGTTAGCCCACCACAACTGTCTTACCTGCAGGTGTCTTGTTTACATTTGGTCTGTGTTTACGCTGAGAGAGAGAGAGACAGAGAGAGAGAGAGAGAGAGACAGAGAGAGAGAGAGAGAGACAGAAAGAGAGACAGAGAGGGAGAAAGAGTACCATGCGACTTGTCGACTCCTCCAAATTTAAGTCGACTTGTGCTACGAAAGTGGACGTGTCGACTAGTCGACATTTTAGTTAATGCCCTAATATATATATATATATATATATATATATATATATATATATATATATATATATATATATATATATATATGATGTTTTAAAAAACTATAAAAATTTATCTATCATGCCATTTGCTGTTATAGGGTTACACCCCCCCCCTCCACCCCCCGTTAAATGTCACTGAAGCAGTTCTAGTTCTGTTTCCAGACTTTTCTGTCACATCCATCACTGTCGTCTCTTCATCAGCTCTAAACACTGTTTTTTTTGTCCTCCCAAACCTTCCTGCCTCAGTTCTGATCTTGTCCATTTTTCTATCATCAGCTCCACCCTTTCATCCCTCCTCTCCTGTCTCACTCTCTTCCTCTTCCTCTTCTTATTCCCATTCTGTCACTGTTTCAAACGTCAACATTTAACGGATAGCTGGTGAGTTTTGGTGTTTTTCACAAACGTTAAAACTTAAAAATATCAAACTCAACACAAGCCTGCAGGCTGTTGTGCTTGATTTAGAATTTTTTTTTTTTTTTATGGAGGAGATACAGTGGTTTTTAAAACAATATCATGATACATACAAGCAACACACAACACATTAATTTCTTTTTCAGCTGATTTAGCAATACCAGCACTAAGGTATTGTCATCTGTTATGAACTATTCAGACTTATATGAACCATATGATCAAAGCGACAACATCAAACTATGTTGAAACTCTCCATGTAGGACTGAAAGTGCCAAAATTAAATCAATAAATACATCATTAAATAATTATGTCATTAATTAGTTAAAATACCAATTCATTTTAGGTAATTTATATATATATATATATATATATATATATATATATATATATATATATATATATATATACTGCACCATCCTGTTAAGTACTGCACCACCTTTACAAATACTACTTTTTAATACATTTGTACAAATCCTATTCATTTTTCTACATTAAAATTTGAGTAAATGTGTTAAAACACTAAACACAACTGAAGCACCTGAATTAGTTGGATGTAAAAAGCTCTTATTTTCTTCAGAACTTAGATTCCCTGTTGGAAGAGAACGCTGCTTTGATGAAAATGTTCTAAATATAACTTAGAAAAAAACCCTGGATTGTTGCCTCTTGTAGGTGGCCCTTATCTCAGGTGCAAAACCCCTTTAAGACCCTCAAATGACTTCATATGAGGGTTTAATAATAACCCTCTTATCACACACATACACCTGCCTGTTCAAACCATTCACCTTATTCTGACTGTGGTGGATAAAGTTACTGTTCTAAAATGTACATTTTTATTATGTGTGTGTGTGTGTGTGTGTGTGTCTGTGTGCGTGTGTGTGTGTGTGTGTGTGTGTGTGTGTGTGTGTCTGTGTGCGTGTGTGTGTGTGTGTGTGTGTGTGTGTCTGTGTGCGTGTGTGTGTGTGTGTGTGTACGTGTGCGTGTGTCTGTGTGTGTGTGTGTGTGTGTGTGCGTGTGTGTGTGTGTGTGTGTGTGTGTGTGTGTGTGTGTGTGTGTGCGTGTGTGTGTGTGTGTGTGTGTGCGTGTGTGTGTGTGTGCGTGTGTGTGTGTGTGCGCGTGTGTGTGTGTGTGTGTGCGTGTGTGTGTGTGTGTGTGTGTGTGTGTGCGTGTGTGTGTGTGTGTGTGTGTGTGTGTGTGTGTGTGTGTGCGTGTGTGTGTGTGTGTGTGTGTGCGTGTGTGTGTGTGTGTGTGTGTGTGTGTGTGCGCGTGTGTGTGTGTGTGTGTGCGTGTGTGTGTGTGTGTGTGTGTGTGTGTGTGTGTGTGCGCGTGTGTGTGTGTGTGTGTGCGTGTGTGTGTGTGTGTGTGTGTGTGTGTGTGCGTGTGTGTGTGTGTGTGTGTGTGCGTGTGTGTGTGTGTGTGTGTGTGTGTGTGTGTGTGTGTGACAAACTAATAAAGTTGAAACAACATCACACTTCAGTGGTAGGAAGTTGAGGGTCCCTAAAGACAAGTGTCCTCAGGTCTTCATGTCCTCAGATAGTGTGTCCACACACATGGACCTGTGGTTCAGAAGACGTCTGAGGACAAAGACCATATTGTCCATTGTCCAGTGGACAGTTAGACGCTCTGGAAATACATGATTTGGTTTCATAGTTTTTTTAAAACAACATCCTGTTAGTAGGTTAAACTTCATTTACATTTTTAATCAAATACTGGACTGTTTTTGTAAATGTCCCACTTTAATAAATGTGTTTTAAATGTTATTATGTAGAAATAACTACCTCCTCCTTGCAGTACACTTTAGTTTATTTTGTTGTATTTATTGGTTTTTAAATCACTTTTATAAATAGAGTTATTTTCCAGGTATGTACAGGTTAACTTCTACATTTGTTCTTTTCTATGTGATTTGATTCTAGGAGTGACTTTACAAAAGTTCCTGTGATCTGCACAAATGTCCAAATAAACGTCTGTTCATTTTCAGGTGCTTATGTGAGGGTTAGTGGGAAAAGTGCTGTACGTCTGTGTACGTTCTAATCACATCCTTATATTTGTCTTTTTTTGACGCCACATCTCAGTTGTAACTTTATGAAGATACTATAATGACTGTTAATGTGCTGCCAGTTCTGTGCTTTATAGAAAGAAAACACTGGAACATAAAGGAATTATGAGTAAAGGTGAAGCAGTGAAATGGGTTTGAATAACACTTTGACCTTTGTGAGTAGATGGTGTAGAATAAAGTCAAGCTAGAAAATAACATCCTGATGAATCTGTTCATGATTAACTTTCACATGTGGCTCAACCTAAGGCGTATGTTTTTGTTCCGTTGTACACCGTCCATTCATCGTGCTTTACAGTCACAGAAAAAAGACCATCAAAAACATAACGATAAGTGTAGCAGTGATGAAAGAAACAACAAATATATGTAAACAAAATCATTTGATTGTCTTTTTAACTCTAGAGACCCCAAATATGGGGTCTGAAAACAGCTTAAGACTTAAAGGGCTTCAGTCAAATAGATGAGTTTCTTTTTTTAAAATAATTGTTATGGTAACGTCACAGACATGTGGAGAGGAGCTGCGTAAACAACATCTTCTAATCTTTCTACTATCTGGATCTGTTTTTAACTAACATTTGTCACAGCCTCATAACCACGCCTTGATAAGATACATTTGATCAATTATTGATAATTACACTGAGACCACCCAAGAGAAAAGTTCAGCGGACGCCACTGGTTCAGGTCCAATCACTGGTTCAGTTCAGTGCTGGGTGTGTATGTCACTCCGTGGTGCCTCTCGTCGTCACCCTGCATGTGTTTAATGTAAAACATGTTTGTCATAATGCTCACATTCTCTTTTATATAATAAAAATGCATGTCAGAAAAACTGTATTGAATATTACTTGAATCATACCATCCTTTAACAACTGTTCGTGCATCAGGTTCTATGGAGGTTCTGCCATAATACACAAACCTTGTTAGTAGTCTTTTTATTCTCTGTATCCAGGCTAAAATGCTCCAAAACTTTAGTAGTTTTGGTCATGTCTGTATACTGTCCCTCAGAGACACAGACTATTGTGAATGAGTGACTGTCAGCAGAGGTTATAATGACAATAGTCCACAATAGAATTCATTGTCAAAATATATAAATATTGCTCCATTAAACGTCCAACAGGATGGTATTAAATTCAATAAAGAAAACATAAAGTATAACTACTGCAGTTAAAACTACCATTAATGTGAAATTGTAAAAGATTAAAAAATACATGAGAACACAAAGAAAATGTGAATGAATGGAGATTTTGTGACAAAGCTTCCCATGTTTTTGTTTTTTTTTTTGGGGGGGGGGGGGTTGTTTGTTTTACTGGATAAATGTGAATCAGGTCCTCATTGTGATTCTAATCGTGTCTTCTGGATGAATGGGCAGTTGGCCAAGGTTGTCACGGAAACAGCTGAAACCCCGGCTCCTTCTTTGTCCTTGGAAACCTGAGGAGGAGGAGGAGGAGGAGGAGGAAGAAGAAGAGGAGGAGGAGGAATATGAAGAGGAGGAGGAAGAAGAAGAGGAGGAGGAGGAATATGAGGAGGAGGAGGAGGAGAAAGAAGAAGAGGAGGAGGAAGAAGAAGAGGAGGAGGAGGAGAAAGAAGAAGAGGAGGAGGAAGAAGAAGAGGAGGAGGAGGAGGAAGAAGAGGAGGAGGAGGAGGAGAAAGAAGAAGAGGAGGAGGAGGAATATGAGGAGGAGGAGGAAGAAGAGGAGGAGGAGGAAGAAGAAGAGGAGGAGGAGGAATATGAGGAGGAGGAGGAGGAAGAAGAGGAGGAGGAGGAGGAGAAAGAAGAAGAGGAGGGGGAATATGAGGAGGAGGAGGAAGAAGAGGAGGAGGAGGAAGAAGAAGAGGAGGAGGAGGAGGAAGAAGAGGAGGAGGAGGAAGAAGAAGAGGAGGAGGAAGAAGAAGAGGAGGAGGAGGAGAAAGAAGAAGAGGAGGAGGAAGAAGAAGAGGAGGAGGAGGAGAAAGAAGAAGAGGAGGAGGAAGAAGAAGAGGAGGAGGAGGAGGAAGAAGAGGAGGAGGAGGAGGAGAAAGAAGAAGAGGAGGAGGAGGAATATGAGGAGGAGGAGGAAGAAGAGGAGGAGGTGAGGAGGAGGAGGAAGAAGAGGAGGAGGAGGAAGAGAAGAGGAGGAGGAGGGAATATGAGAGGAGGAGAGAAGAAGAGGAGGAGGGAGGAGGAGGGGGAGGGGGAAATTGAGGAGGAGGAGAAGGAAGAAGAGGAGGAGGAGAGGAAGAAGAGGAGGAGGAGGAAGAAAAGAGAGGAGGAGGAAAGAAGAAGAGGAGGAGGAGGAGAAGAAGAGGAGGAGGAGAAGAAGAAGAGGAGGAGGAGGAATATGAGGAGGAGGAGAAGAAGAGGAGGAGGAGGAGGAGAAAGAAGAAGAGGGAGGAGGAGGAAGAAGAAGAGGAGGAGGAGGAGGAAGAAGAGGAGGAGGAGGAAGAAGAAGAGGAGGAGGAGGAAGAAGAAGAGGAGGAGGAGGAGGAAGAAGAAGAGGAGGAGAGGAGGGAATATGAGGAGGAGGAGGAAGAAGAAGAGGAGGAGGAGGGAGGAGGAGGAAGAAAGAGGAGAGAGGGAGGAAGAGGAAGAAGAGGAGGAGGAAGAGGAAGAAGAGGAGGAAGAGGAGGAGGAAGAGGAAGAAGAGGAGGAGGAGGAGGAGGAGGGGGAGGAGGGAGGAGGAGGAAGAAGAGGAGGAAGAAGAGGAGGAGGAGGAGGAAGAGGAGGAGGAGGAGGAGGAAGAAGAAGAGGAGGAGGAGGAGAAAGGAGGAGGAGGAGGAGAAAGAAGAAGAGGAGGAGGAGGATATGAGGAGGAGGAAGAAGAGGAGGAGGAAGAAGAAGGGGATGAGGGAGGAGGAATATGAGGGAGGAGGAGGAGGAGAGAAGGAGGAGGAGGAGGAGGAGGAAGAAGAAGAGGAGGAGGAGGGAGGAAGAGGAAGAAGAGGAGGAGGAGGGAGGAGGGAGGAGGGAGGAGGGAAGAGGGAGGAGGGAGGAGAGGAGGAGGAGGAGGAGAAGAAGAGGAGGAGGAGGGAGGAAGAGGAAGAAGAGGAGGAGGAGGAGGGAGGAAGAGGGAGAAGAGGAGGAAGAGGGAGGAGGAGGAAGAAAAGGAGGAGGAGGGAGGAAGAGGAAGAAGAGGAGGAAGAGGGAGAAGACGAGGAGGAGGGAG
This sequence comes from Siphamia tubifer, assembly GCA_020466265.1. Classification (NCBI taxonomy): domain Eukaryota; kingdom Metazoa; phylum Chordata; class Actinopteri; order Kurtiformes; family Apogonidae; genus Siphamia; species Siphamia tubifer. Next base: position 1,519,770 of record CM035789.1, on the reverse strand, counting down.
GAAGAGGAGGAGGAGGGAGGAGGGAGGAGGGAGGAGGAGGAAGAAGAGGAGGAGGAGGGAGGAAGAGGAAGAAGAGGAGGAGGAGGAAGAGGAAGAAGAGGAGGAGGAGGAGGAGGAGGAGGAGGAGGAGGAGGAGGAGGAGGAGGAGGAGGAGGAGGAGGAGGAGGAGGTGATGTAAACGTGTTGATCTGAAACACTTTAGCGTCAACACTTCACATACATGAGTTAATAAAGGTCAGGGTTCACAGTCATGTGGATTCATATCACACTGAAAAATAAATATTATAAACTAACCCTATTTTACACGTTATGTTAAATCCAGCCTTTACTTCTTAAACTAATGCAAAACTTCAATATTATAGTTAATTGTAATAAGATTGAGGAGGAAATGTAAAAGGTGTGGTATTTGTGGTGACAAAAATGTGTGCAAAACGTTACTCATACGACAACATACAAAATGAAAATGTAATTAATATAGATTTTAAAATGATGATATTTAATCACCCTCATCTATGGTCATGAACAAAAGAGTGAGATCATGGGTACAAGCGGCCAAAATGAGTTTCCTTGGCAGGGTGGGCGGGGCTTAGCCTTAGAGCTAGGGTGAGAAGCTCAGACATCTGGGAGGGACTGTGAGCAGAGCCGCTGCTCCTCCACATCCAGAGGAGTCAGCAAAGGTGGGTGGGGCATTAGTGAGGACGGATGATTCCCTGGAGAGGCATCCAGGTTCACTTTCTGATGGGACATTACTGTAGGTAAGTAGGTAGGTAGGTAGAAAGGTAGGTAGGTTGGTAGTCGGGTAGATAGGTAGATAGGCAGGTAGGTAGGCAGTGTGGTAGGTAGGTAGTCAGGTAGGTAGGTAGAAAGGTAGAAAGGTAGGTAGGTAGATAGGCAGGTAGGTAGGTAGTCAGGTAGGTAGGTAGAAAGGTAGAAAGGTAGGTAGGTAGATAGGCAGGTAGGTAGGTAGTCAGGTAGGTAGGTAGGTAGGTAGAAAGGTAGGTAGGTAGATAGGCAGGTAGGTAGGTAGTCAGGTAGGTAGGTAGGTAGGTAGAAAGGTAGGTAGGTAGATAGGCAGGTAGGTAGGTAGTCAGGTAGGTAGGTAGGTAGGTAGAAAGGTAGGTAGGTAGATAGGCAGGTAGGTAGGTAGTCAGGTAGGTAGGTAGGTAGGTAGAAAGGTAGGTAGGTAGATAGGCAGGTAGGTAGGTAGTCAGGTAGGTAGGTAGATAGGCAGGTAGGTAGGTAGTCAGGTAGGTAGGTAGAAGTAAGGTAAGTAGGTAGTCAGGTAGGTAGTTAGGCAGTCAGGTAGGTAGGTAGTCAGGTCGGTCGGTAGTCAGGTAGGTAGGTAGTCAGGTAGGTAGGTAGGTTTGGTCTACCTAGATCTTTCTTTTGTTGTTCACATTAATCCTTCAGAATGGACCTCATCATTAAAGTTACTGAACTGGAACAGGCTGATATTTTTACCAGTGCAGGACAATGACATATTCTAACAGCAGAGTTTGGAAGGAAGGATCTGACAGTAAATGTAAAACTGATGTGAAAGGAAGATAGAACCCCAAGATTTGTAAGGACACATCCAAGAACTAAACCTGCAGTGACTCCCATAAATATAAATGTGGGTCATGTTTATAATGAAACTGCAGATTTAACACAGACGTCTGACTTTTAATATCTGCACTGAGGACACACAAGAAAAGATAGAGTCAGCCTGAAAACAGCCTTTAGTAGTGGAGTGAATAATGCTTTTTCATCTGAAACACTGTCTTAGTTCATCTGCATTTAAGGAAGTGGAATGGAACAGCACAAATGGAAAAATTCAAGAGGTAAAAACATGATCAGAAAGCACATTTTAAAGCTGAATTTAGAAGAAGAGTTCAG
>CM035789.1:1495395-1510395 GCA_020466265.1 Siphamia tubifer | reverse complement strand
TTTAAAAAACCAAAGTAAATCCTCAGAAGTTTGAAGCTTCGTAGCTGATGCGTATTGAAGGACCCAAACCTTCACGTTTGTACGTTTATTTTAACTTTGTAAATATGTTTTTAGTCTAAATTCTGAATTATATCAGTCATGAACATACAAATATAAAATGTATTATCAATATCAAATTATAATATAAAATAGAAATACCACATACATATGACATTGGGGCAAATTCAAAACTAAACATCATCTGGTATCTGATAACTATGATGACTATGATCTTTTCTCGACCGTTTTTTCACCTTTCTTGAAAATTTCACAGAAATCGGTCGTGTAATTTCGACATAAAAGTGCTGACAGACATACAGACAAAAAAAGAAACCAAAAACAACACCCCTTGCCTCTACTTCGTTGTTTAGGAAAATATTTGTTGTACAGTGTTATTATAAAAAAATAAGTAAGCAGGTTTGGGCTCAGACTGTATTTTTGGCTCAGATTCCCCCTCAGCATAACAGCCTTGGATTTCAGCATCTTCTACCTCCTGCTACCAGGCAACAGTGGGGGGCGGAGTCTATGATGGCACTGAAGACGCCTTTTAAAGACTCTGATGACAGATGTCCTGCAGAGATGGAGCAGACGCCCTGATGCTCTTTTCTGCAGATGTGTCCAGTTCTGACCAGGGATGGTCATTACAGCAACGCAAATGTATTTGTATAGAACATTTCATGTACAGGACAACTAAAGGTGCTTTACACAAAAACAGAAGAAAATTAAAATGATAAAGATGCATTAAAAGACAATTAAAATCAAGACATAAAAACATTTTAAATCAAATAATAATTTAAGTAAAAGCTCCAGTGAACAATAATGTTTTCATCTGATTTAAATGAACTGACAGTTTGAGCAGACCTCAGGTATTAACACTAGTTAACACTAGTTAACAGTTGTTCTCAGACCTCAGGTATTAACACTAGTTAACAGTAGTTAACAGTAGTTAACAGTTGTTCTCAGACCTCAGGTATCCAGGTAGTTTGTTCCACAGTTTAGGAGCAGAGTAACAGAATGATGCTTCACTTTGTTTCGTTCTTATCTTTGGAACAACAGTAAACATGTTCCTGATGACCTATGACCTCAGGGCTCTGGATGCTTCATATGGAACCAGTAGGTCTAGGATGGATTTGGGTCCAAGGCCGTTTAGTTCTTTATAGACCAGGAGTAAGATTTTGAATTCTATCCTTTGACCCACAGGAAGAACATGTAAGGATTTGAGGAGCGGTGTGATGTGGTCCAGTTTCCTGGTACTGGGTGTGATGTGGTCCAGTTTCCTGGTACCGTAGTGTGATGTGGTCCAGTTTCCTGGTACTGGGTTGTGATATGGTCCAGTTTCCTGGTACTGGGGTGTGATGTGGTCCAGTTTCCTGGGACTGGGGTGTGATGTGGTCCAGTTTCCTGGTACTGGGGTGTGATGTGGTCCAGTTTCCTGATACTGGGGTGTGATGTGGTCCAGTTTCCTGGTACTGGGGTGTGATGTGGTCCAGTTTCCTGGTACTGGGGTGTGATGTGGTCCAGTTTCCTGGTACTGGGGTGTGATGTGGTCCAGTGTCCTGGTACTGGTCAGGACTCTGGCAGCAGCGTTTTGGATCAGCTGTTGCTGCCTGATTAATTTTTTTGTTTAGACCAGTGAAGACACCATTATAATAATCTAACTTACTGAAAATGAATGAATGAGTTTTTCTGTGTCTGGTTTGGACAGAAGACCCTTGATTTTAGCGAATGTTCTTTAGGTGGTAATAGGCAGATTTGGTAATGGCTTTGAAATGGTTGTTAAATTTCAGGTCTGAGTCAATAATTACACCCAGATTTCTGGCTTGGTTTGTGGGATTTAGTGACATGGACTGAAGGTGCGTCAACAGCGTCCACTACAGACCACGTATTTATAGATTCATATTTGTTTGTACCAGCCCATCACATAAAACACAATCACATCAAGCTGCTTCGAGGTCGGGTCACGGATCCTGGAACATTTCAAAAGTCCACACCACTTTCTTCAGACTGTATTTTGTTTCTAAATGGGGTACTCCACTCACAACACAAATTCTATTATCTCAGTGACTATATTGAAAACATTTATTAATATTTCCTCTTTCACAAAAATCTATGGTATTACTTAATATTAAAAAAGGGATTATGTTTCAGTCCACCTGCACGCCCCCCTTGCTGCAGTGATCAGCCTGGAGCATTTAACGAGGTTCATTATGACCCATGACCTCTTAGACCAACAGACACCATCCAGCCCACACTGAGCAGTTTAGGTGAGTGTCACAGTGGCCATGGGCTTCCCAAGGTCACAGCCGACTATGGTCTGGCCCATAACTTTTGGTGGACAGATTACCCCCAAATGCTGGCGCATGACCTCCTCCAGATGATTGTAGACTTTAGAAAGGAGAAGCACAGGAGCCATCACACCCCTCTCAGGATCGTTGGGACTCTGGTGGAGAGTTAGTAGCTACAGGACCTGCCGTGGTCCACCCACATGTCCACCCACATGAAGAAGGCGAGGCCTGTCCTACTTGAGACACTCACAAATGGCCCTATCATAGGCAGGTCTACCAAGCATGTATGCCATGCTGACCCAGAGGCGACTGCGCTGGCTTGGCCATGTATGCAGAATGGACGATGGACGCATCCCTAAGGACATCATGTACGGTGAGCTTGCCGCAGGGACGCGGCCAACAGGACGACCGACTCTGCGCTACAAGGACGTCTGCAAGTGTGACTTGAAGACCTGCAACATCGGCCCTGGAAACCTTGAGTCAACAACAGCGGACCGTACACTCTGGCGATCAACCGTCAAGGCCGGCGTCAAACAAGTCGAGTTGAAGAGGGATAGCCGGTGGGAGGTGAAGAGGACTCGCAGGCGACAGAGGATCCAGTCTGCCCCCATTCAACCAACCCCCACAAACGATTTTACCTGCGCAAAATGCCAGCAGGTCTGTGGCTCCTGTATCGGGCTTTACAACCACAGCCGCGGTGCAGCTCCACTGGTTAAACTGGTTTAACTGTCTAACTGGTTAACTGGTCTAACTGGTTTAACTGTCTAACTGGTTAACTGGTCTAACTCCTCTAACTGGTTTAACTGGTTTGACAGGTTTAACTGGTCTAACTGGTTTTACTGGTCTAACTGGTTTGACTGGTTTAACTGGTTTGACTGGTTTAACTGGTCTAACTGGTTTTACTGATCTCACTTGTTTAACTGGTCTAACAGGTTTGACTGGTTAGACTGGTCAAACTGGTTGAACTGGTTGAACTGGTTTAACTGGTCCAACTGTGTTAACTGGTTTAACTGGTTTAACGGGTCCAACTGTGTTAACTGGTTTGACTGGTTTAACTGGTCTAACTAGTTTAACTGGTTTAACAGCTCTAACTGGTTTGAAAGGTCTAACTGGTTTAACTGGTTTAACAGCTCTAATTGGTTTGAAAGGTCTAACTGGTTTAACTGGTTTAACTGGTTTAGCTGGTTTAACAGCTCTAACTGGTTTGAAAGGTCTAACTGGTCTAACTGGTTTTACTGATCTCACTTGTTTAACTGGTCTAACAGGTTTGACTGGTTAGACTGGTCAAACTGGTTTGACTGGTTTAGCTAGTTTAATTGGTCTAACTGGTTTGAAAGGTCTAACTGGTTGAACTGGTTTAACGGCTCTAACTGGTTAGACTGGTCCAACTGGTTTAAATGGTTTAATGGCTCTAACTGGTTTGAAAGGTCTAACTGGTTTAGCTGGTTTGACTGGTTTAACTGGCCTAATTGATTTAAACTCTTTCTGTTGGTTTGTTTTTAAATGAGTGGATGTGAAGCATAAACTGAAACAACTGAAACTTGTGAAGGTGAATAACACCTGAGGAGAACTGGGTTTATTATATACATAAAAGAAAAGAAAAAAAATATGGAAAAATGTGTAAAAATAAAAAAGGACAAACATAAAAATCAAAATTACCAAAAAACTTCAGTCTTTGCCTGTAGCATTGACAGATCACTGACGGTCGGCACGAGATCATATACGGAATTGGGACAGTAGATGCTAGATGACAATGGCGGGGCGGTGCTCAGGACATTCTCCTCAGGATGAGCCGTGGAGCCGCCATATTGGAGCGGTGACACGTTCCATTCACACAAACACACTTTTCTTTTTGGCCTCCGTGGTGCTGGAGTTTCCCTGGATGCAGAATATTCCCGGCCTGAAATCCTGATCCAGTCCGGCCCTGGTCAGGCGACTAACGAAGTTGCATCTCCAGTGTGTTCTTTACACAGGTGTTAGCTAACCACAGTGTGTGTTTTTCGATGGAAAGTTTAAGGAATCGCATAAAGAACGTTATGTACCCTGAGGAAAGGTCTCCGTCACCTCCACAGAAACAGCTGCTGTTCTTGAGCAGCCGGAAAACACACGGCTTCAGTTTGTATCCAATTACAGCCGACATTTCATTGATGTTCCTCGATAGAGCTCAACGTCCTGTTCTACAGCTGTAAACCTGGAGAGACTATTATTTTTATCTGTACGTCTCTGTGAAGGGTTGACAACCCAAGCCGACCTCCTGCAGTCATCCCAGAACGCCACGGCTGCTTTTTTTCTTTTTTCTTCCAAACACAATGAAAACCACTGGAAGAAATTTGTGTCATTTCTACAGTAAAAAATTACACTAGTTTTATGTTCTATTAATTTATAAAGCGTAATTGTAAATGTGACCCCCCACCACCAAACCAGGCATAAGTGGCGCTGAGCCGTTCAGAGCTACAGCCAAATTTAGGCTGGAAGGTGATTTGTTATTAGTGTTTACACCTTATCAAAAAACGGTACCTTAACACCTCTATGTTCACTTCCTGTGGTCATTACATTGAAATCCAATCAATAAAGGTGTTTATTGAGTCAATTATTTAAGCGGTGACAAAAGTTCAGGTATTGCTGAGCAAAGACAAAGACGACTTCCACCTCTTTTCGCCGAACAAAACGATCTCCGTTCCGTGGGTAAACACCCAAGTGTTTGGTACGAGGTAAAAGCTTATATTGAATGTTCTGTCCAATGGTGTAAGCCAAATGATTATAATACGTCACACTTCTGTCCTATTATTATAATATATAAAACTTCTGTGACATGTCCATCAGAGTGTCCTTTAACATCTGTCAACAATTTGTGTCAATCGGATACAAATTATTATGCGTTGCTAAGGACTTCCTACCCCAAAACAGTCCAAAACTTTAACGGACAATATCTAAAAATATGCAAATTGTAAAATATGTCCAAATGTGGATATTAAAATGACCATAACTTTGGTTCTACTTGTGATAGAAACATCATTTTTTCACCATCTTAAACCTTAGTTTCCACTCTACCAAGATACACACATAACTCTGTTTGGATTTACACACACTTATGACTGGTTTACTGGTGGTGGGTCACAAATGTGCAACACATTATGGGTAATAAAAATCGTATGGTAACTTCACAGCATTTGTTCACAGCATCAGCTTGTAAAGAAAATGACGACACAAAAAAATGTGCATAAAAATAGACAATTTGCAATTATACAATATTAATTTGGATTAATCATGATCAAAACACGTCATGTCGATCAAATGTTCTGTCTTGGGTTTGTTTTTCTCAACATGTAAAAATATGTAAAACATGGTCAAAATTCTTCCACAAAAAAACTGATGAACTCCAAAGCATATTCAAAAACCTTTCTAACATACAGAAAAAAACACCAAAAAATATGATAAATTATCTAAAATATATGTGACAATATGAAACCCCTTCAAATTCACTTTAAAATAAAGTAATACAAAAAATGAATGAAAAATCCTAAATATATTCAAAAAATCTTTTAAAATACAGAAAAAACTACTTTTCTTGATTAAAAATCCAAAACATATGCAAAATGATTAATTAATTAAATTATTGGTTAAATTAATTATGCAAAAACTTGAAACAAAACTGTAAAAACTGTTCTATTTAAATGTGGTAAAATTTCTAATCAGATTAATCATTATAATGGATTAATCTGTGTTTAATGTGTTTGTTTTGAATTTGGAAATTTCTTGACGAAAGCTGGAAGCTGAAAAACATAAAATGTGTGTTTATTTGATTTATTTATTTTTGGTGCCCTAGGCCAACACTAGGTCAACACTAGGTCAACACTAGGTCAACACTAGGTCAACACTAGGCCAACACTAGGCCAACACTAGGCCAACACTAGACCAACACTAGGTCAACACTAGGTCAACACTAGGTCAACCCTAGACCAACACTAGGTCAACACTAGGTCAACACTAGACCAACACTAGGTCAACACTAGACCAACCCTAGGTCAAAACTAGGCCAACACTAGACCAACACTAGACCAACCCTAGGACAACACTAGACCAACCCTAGGTCAACAGTAGGTCAACACTAGGCCAACACTAGGCCAACACTAGGCCAACACTAGGTCAACACTAGACCAACACTAGGCCAACCCTAGGCCAACACTAGGTCAACACTAGGTCAACACTAGGCCAACACTAGACCAACACTAGGCCAACCCTAGGCCAACACTAGGTCAACACTAGGTCAACACTAGGCCAACACTAGACCAACCCTAGGTCAACACTAGACCAACACTAGGCCAACCCTAGGCCAACACTAGGTCAACACTAGGCCAACACTAGACCAACCCTAGATCAACACTAGACCAACCCTAGGCCAACACTAGGTCAACACTAGGCCAACACTAGACCAACACTAGACCAACCCTAGGCCAACACAAGGCCAACACTTGGTCAACACTAGACCAACACTAGGCCAACACTAGGTCAACACTAGGCCAACACTAGACCAACACTAGGTCAACACTAGGCCAACACTAGACCAACACTAGGTCAACACTAGACCAACACTAGGCCAACACTAGACCAACACTAAGCCAACACCCCTCTTTCCTTTTAGTGTAATTCTAAATGATCATGTGTAAACATAGTGTCCTACATCTGATGGAGTACGTACTGAGTGTCCATGAATAATCACTGTTAATGTTAAGTTTAATGATTTATTTACTGTATTTTCACACTATAATGTGAACTGGATTATAAGGAGCATTAAGTGAAGATAAACACTAACAATAACTATAAACATTGTTGAGTTGGAATAGAACAAAACACACTGATTCTGATAAATCAAACTTTAAAAGAGTCATAATTATGCGACGAAAAGTCAAAAGTTCAAGTCACTAAACATAACCAGAATGAATCCATATATAAGTGTACTGTGGTTTTTGGAGAAGCTTAAAGTCTTTTCAGTTCACCTTATAGTCCAGAAAATACAATATCTTAATATTCTAATTCTGTTGGACTTGGCGCCACCATCTGGTGCCCTAGGCGACCGCCTAGTCTGACTATGATGAACACTGACCCTGATCACAATGTAAATAAGCCTGTGGGTTTGTTTGTGTTCTCCATGACTGTTTATTTGATATGGTCTATGGCACAGGTTGCTGTTACATGCTTTATTTCAAGAATTGTCAAATACATTCAATACAATTCAGTTCAATTAATGATAATAAAGACATTTTAATCAATAAAGACACTACCTGGGTGTTTACCTCAAGTCTATTTTAGTGCAAAATGTAAATTGTTGCTATTTTTCAATCAAATAAATCAAATCTAATCTAAATTTCAGTCCTTTAAGTAGTGAAACAGTTTGTTCCTGCGGTGCCAGAGCCTTTCACTTGTGGCTTTGGAAATGATTCATGAGTGTCTGCTTTCCAAACACATCAGTGTCTCTTTGTTAATTGGCCCCTGACTGTTTTTCATGTGATGGATGAGTAAGCGCTGTGAGCCCAGGCTGAAGGTTGGTCATTAAACCCACATCCTTCAGCATCTCACACTGAAGCTAAAAGTGGGACACACATTCATCCAGGACAGATTAGGAATGTTCTGAGAGGAAAGCAATTCACTGCTGGAGGTATTTTCTTTTTAAGATATGACTTTAACTTTATCTGATCAACACGAGAGAGAGATAAGGATGTTTGTGGTGTTTGGTGAATATGTTACTGCTCACGTTACTCGACCTAAAGTGAAAATCTAATAAAATGAGTAACGTACAGTGATGTAGAGAACATCATGAAATGGAACCAGAGTATTTACTGGAAAAACAATACTCAGTATCTTTGATATTATATTAATGTATAACTGTAAAATATATCTGACCATGTAGGGCAGGGGTGTCAAACTCATTTTACTCCAGGGGCCACATTCAGCTAAATTTGATCCCAAGTAAAAATACCCAAAACATAATATAGAAATAATGTCAACTCCAAACTTTTCTCTCTGTTTTAAAGCAAAATAAATTAGACTGAAGACAGGCAGGCCAATCAGAGAGACCGAAGACAGACAGGCCAATCAGAGAGACTGAAGACAGACAGGCCAATCAGAGAGACCGAAGACAGACAGGCCAATCAGAGAGACTGAAGACAGACAGGCCAATCAGAGAGACCGAAGACAGACAGGCCAATCAGAGAGACCGAAGACAGACAGGCCAATCAGAGAGACCGAAGACAGACAGGCCAATCAGAGAGACCGAAGACAGACAGGCCAATCAGAGAGACCGAACACAGACAGGCCAATCAGAGAGACCGAACACAGACAGGCCAATCAGAGAGACCGAAGACAGACAGGCCAATCAGAGAGACCGAAGACAGAGAGGCCAATCAGAGAGACCGAAGACAGACAGGCCAATCAGAGAGACCGAAGACAGACAGGCCAATCAGAGAGACCGAAGACAGACAGGCCAATCAGAGAGACCGAAGACAGACAGGCCAATCAGAGAGACCGAAGACAGACAGGCCAATCACATGGTGACAGCTTCTGTTTTTGTGCAGCAGTGGTTCTGGGTTAGGGTTAGGGTTAGGGTTAGGGTTAGGGTTAGGGTTAGGGTTATAACATTCTGTTTATATTGTTATACCTGTTCGTTAGTGTTGAAGCCTCAGTGGTTTGGCAGGTACCGCCTTAGCTGACGATGATGTAATGATCAACAATTCATTTGATTGGTTCACAAATTCAAATCACATGTGACCGTTGTTTTATCAGCAGCAGTGAAGGTGTGTGGTGACTTTGATCTTAAAAACACAGACACAACTTTTTTTTTTTACGACAGCTTTTAATCAAGTCAGAGCACAAAAGTTACCCGGGCCATGCCCCCCCACCCCCCCACCCCAGTTCCGCAGTGTATGATATGATGACAACATGTGTGTTAAAATATGCATGAAATACATTTATCATGATGATCATAAAATAAAGGTAAAACTGCAAACACACTTTATTCTTCTATGTTATTGTAAGATTTTGATTTATATTTATACTTAGATTTAAATAACCAGCCTGAATGAAATAACCCCCCCCCCATTAATAAATAAATAAAAACAAGTGGTGTTTTGGTCAAAGTAAAAACTTCTTGAAAACTTGTCCCAGTCCAGCCCTGACAGAATGTGAGTATTTTTACCACCTTTGTATTTATTAAAGTGACAGAAGTAGAAACGTCACCTGTTGTTGTTAGTGGAACCTTTTAACCACACCCACAGAAGAGTCGGACGAGTCACAGCTGAGCCACCTGTCAATCAACATGAACATTTAAATGTAATACTTAAAAGGACGTGTGTGTGAGTGTGTGTGTGTGTGTGTGTGTGTGTGTGTGTGTGTGTGTGTGTGTGTGTGTGTGTGTGTGTGTGTGTGTGTGTGTGTGTGTGTGTGCGTGTTGTACAGAACACAGAACATTGTATTGTACCCACATGACCCCTCTACCCGCGTGACCAATCTACCCACATGACCCCTCTACCCACGTGACTCCTCTGCCCATGTGACCCCTCTACCCACGTGACCAATCTACCCACATGACCCCTCTACCCACGTGACTCCTCTGCCCATGTGACCCCTCTACCCACGTGACCAATCTACCCGCGTGACCCCTCTACCCACGTGACCAATCTACCCACATGACCCCTCTACCCACGTGACTCCTCTGCCCATGTGACCCCTCTACCCACATGACCCCTCTACCCACGTGACCAATCTACCCACATGACCCCTCTACCCATGTGACCCCTCTACCCACATGACCCCTCTACCCACGTGACCCCTCTACCCACGTGACCCCTCTACCCACGTGACCCCTCTACCCACGTGACCCCTCTACCCATGTGACCCCTCTACCCACGTGACCAATCTACCCATGTGACCCCTCTGCCCTCCTTCCCCTGAATGTAGTCGGCTGCATTTATTTGTAAATTATTCTTACATCAGTTGTGATGTAACTGTGTTTAGTCAAATATTAGTTCAGCTTTAGTTTTTTTTTTTTTTTTTACAAATGTATCCCTAGTTTAGCCTCAATTTTCACAGTAATAAACTTTAAAGACATCTATGCTAAATAGTTTTTCCATTTCAACAATGAAATACTTTTAGTAGTTTTTAGGTCCAGTCCTAATGAGGTCATTGTCCACATGTCAGTCGTAGTTTGTCCACTCAGTTCTAGGTTCCTTTCACTCCTGACTAGATTGGATCAGGCTAATGCTAATGTTAGCTAGTACACGTAAACCTGATGGATTTATTTGATAACTGAAAATTCATACATTTTGCTCCAACGCCAAACCATATTTGCAGAGAACTCATTTAATTACTTTAAGGAGTGAAACTGACCTGATCCAAAATGAAGACTGTAAAGCCTCACATGGTGCGTTCAAGGACGTCAAACACTGTCATCAATGTTTTGACTGTTAATTCCAAACACTTGTTTCACTGTGTTGTTTCTTTTAGATACGATATAAGGATATTTATTCCCTTAGCACGATCACCTTTTTGATTGTATCCAACTGTACAACCACGCTCAACCATTGTTGGTTTCTGCTATTTCTGGAGGAGACTGTTACTGGAGGTTCAGTAGTTAGCATTAGCATTAGCACTGTCAAAATGGAGGCGCTCTATGACGTGATGATAAGTGGGAATCCCCTATAGGTCTCCTTTAAATGTAAGTATATAAAAAATATAGCTGTGTCAAAATTAGCACATTAGTGCAGATCAATCCATCATCAAATTTAATCTAATTAAAATTTTAACGTACATATTTTTGCATATGTTTTGGATATTTGATCACATTTTTGAGTTTTGAAAATGTGTTTTGGATTTTTCAGCGTTTTTTTTTGTGTTCGGGGGTTTTTGTGTGAAGATTTTAGTGGATTTTGGCTTTTTTTTTCCCTCCACATTTTTTGTCCGTTTCTTTGCATATTTTGTAGGAATTGAGGAAAAAAGGCTGAGGCACTCAAAAGTTACAAAAATATAAAAAGCCTTTATTTTTACATGGCTTATAAGGTTAAAATAACACCTACGCGTTTCGGTCCTTCGACCTTCATCAGGGCAAACTCGAGTGGTCTGTTTCAGTCCAGATTTAAGCACATGGTCACATGGTCAAAGTGGGCTGGCACACAGTCACATGGGCATGATGTCACCAGTGAGGGAACAATTAAAATACAGTCTGTTGCCAAAGAACAAAGTATATATATATCACACAGAAAAAACATAATATTTGAAGTCACATTTAACAATAGTTTGGGTATAGAAAGATTCAATAGAGGGTCTTTTAGAGAAAGGGAGAATAATCTAGCTCTCCATTGAGACCAGGAAACTGTGTAGCTTTTAAAGTATAGATCCAATAGGACTCTCTCTGAAGCAGTCTTTTTAGTCTATCTCCGCCTCTTATTGTTTCAGGAATATGTTCAATTCCACAAATTTTTAAGCTGCCATGGTTAGAATGTTTGTAGTGCATAGCCATTGGATACACAGGGTTGCCAGTTCTTATAGCTTGCTTGTGTTCAGCCAGTCTGTTTTTTAATTTACGTTTAGTACGGCCTATGTAAAACCGGCCACAAGGACACTCAAGTCTGTACACTACATAGGTAGTATTGCAGTTAATGATGCTTCTGATATTAAAATTTTGTCCAGAAGTAACATCCTTAAACGTGTTGGTCCTTTGTACATGTTCACAGAATGTGCAGTGTCCGCATCTATAACATCCCATTTTAGTATCCAGCCATGTCTTTGTCTTCAGAGGGGGGAGATAACTGTTCACCAGTTTGTTACCAAGGGTTGGGGCTTTCCTGAAACTGACGGTTGGGGTCTCTGGAAGAGCTTCTCTTAGTGTGCTGTCACTTCTTAAAATGCTCCAATTTTTGTTGATTATTTGTTTGATCCGATGAGCCTCTGTGCCATATTCAGTTACAAAATAGACTTGATCAGTTCTTTCATTTGTCCTTGGTTTCTGGACAAGCAGTTGTTCCCTATTCAGGCTTTTGGCCCGATCATAGGCTGAGTCTAAGGTTCTTTCAGTATAACCTCTCTTCTTGAACCTACATCTCATATCATGAGCATTTTTTTCGAAGCTGGTGTCAGTATCGCAAATACGCCGCAGTTGTTGAAACTGACCATATGGAATATTTTGCAACAGCCATGGGGGGTGGAAGCTGTCGGCCTTAAGAATTGTATTCCGATCAGTTTGTTTTCTAAATATTGTGCTGTGTAAATCTCCATGAATGTCTTTATAAATGTTCAAATCTAAAAAGTGTATTTCTGAAGAAGAATAATCCAAACTGAGTTTAATATTGGCATTGGTACTGTTCAAATAAGAGTGGAATTGTAACAATTCTTGCTCAGATCCGGACCATAAAAGCAGCACATCATCGATATAGCGACCCCACCACACAATTTTATCTTGAAATTGGTTATGCCTTGAAAATACACAGTTCTCCTCCCAAAAACCCATATAAAGATTGGCATAGTTGGGCGCAAAGCATGCACCCATAGCAGTGCCTTTCTGTTGTCTGTACAGTTGTTGTTGAAACAAAAATATATTATTCCTCAATGTCCATTCTGTCAGTTTTAAGATAAGTCCAGCAGGGGGGAGTGTTTCTGGAGATCTCCTTTTCAAATAGTATTCCAGAGCAAAAAGTCCATCTTCATGATCGATGTTAGTATACAATGATTCCACGTCCATGGTAGCTAGATAGCCTTCTCCAATATTTTTAATAGTTTTCAGTTTGTTTAATACGTGCGTGCTATCTTGAACAAAAGAAGGCAAAGTATTCACAAAGGGCTTAATGTGGTAATCAATATATTTGGACAAAGGTTCAGTCAGTGATTCATTCCCACTAATAATGGGTCTCCCTGGTGGGTTTTCTATATTTTTGTGAACTTTAGGGAG
The DNA here is from genome assembly GCA_020466265.1 of Siphamia tubifer. Classification (NCBI taxonomy): domain Eukaryota; kingdom Metazoa; phylum Chordata; class Actinopteri; order Kurtiformes; family Apogonidae; genus Siphamia; species Siphamia tubifer. Next base: position 1,497,135 of record CM035789.1, on the reverse strand, counting down.
CATGTAGAATGATGATATACGTGGGTTTTTACAGAGTAGAAAGTCATGCTCATTCTGTGTAATCCAATGTTCTTCCTTGGCATGCTCAAATAAGGCAGAGAGTTCTGATATCAGTTGGTCCAGTGGGTTTGATTGTAGTGGGATGTAGTACTCACTGTTAGTTAGTTGTCTCTTGGCCTCAGTGATGTACTGTTCTCTTCCCCACACCACTACCGCTCCACCTTTGTCAGCTCGTTTGATGACTATGTTTTCATTTGCAGATAACTCCTCCAGTGCCATCTTTTCATCATAAGACATGTTATTTGAATGTCTTTTTCTTGAAGTAAAGAGATTATCAATTTCAAAAGTCACTTTTTTGTAGAATGTGTTCAGTGTTTGATTACACATGTTGGGAGTGAATGTAGACTTTGGTTTGAATGCATGACTTTTATTCTGATGATCAACTGAACGAATGGCAGCTTGACTGGGGTTGCAATGGTACCACAATTTCAGTTGGAGATGCCGATAAAATTTGAATAAATCCACTTTAGTTTGGAATTCATTTGTTTTATTAGTTGGTGCAAAAGTTAACCCTTTAGACAGCACAGACATTTGGGCAGGTGTGAGAGGGATGTCAGACACATTTATCACTTGTTCATTCGTGTTTTGCTCCGGGTATATCGGAACTGGCTTGTGTTTTCTCCTGCTCCGTCTTGTCTTGCGCCTTGGCGTCTCTGTGTCCGGTTGTCTCTTTTTGGTTTTGAGTCTAAAAAAGTACTGGGGAGCTGGTCTTCTACTCCAGAGTACTCGTCCTCACTGCTGCAATGGCTATGCACTACAAACATTCTAACCATGGCAGCTGTAGTAGCTTAAAAATTTGTGGAATTGAACATATTCCTGAAACAATAAGAGGCGGAGATAGACTAAAAAGACTGCTTCAGAGAGAGTCCTATTGGATCTATACTTTAAAAGCTACACAGTTTCCTGGTCTCAATGGAGAGCTAGATTATTCTCCCTTTCTCTAAAAGACCCTCTATTGAATCTTTCTATACCCAAACTATTGTTAAATGTGACTTCAAATATTATGTTTTTTCTGTGTGATATATATATACTTTGTTCTTTGGCAACAGACTGTATTTTAATTGTTCCCTCACTGGTGACATCATGCCCATGTGACTGTGTGCCAGCCCACTTTGACCATGTGACCATGTGCTTAAATCTGGACTGAAACAGACCACTCGAGTTTGCCCTGATGAAGGTCGAAGGACCGAAACGCGTAGGTGTTATTTTAACCTTATAAGCCATGTAAAAATAAAGGCTTTTTATATTTTTGTAACTTTTGAGTGCCTCAGCCTTTTTTCCTCAATGCTTGAGACTGGTCCCTCCACTGAAGAGCACCAAAAGTTTTTACAATTTTGCACAACGTCTGAATATCCAAGAAGCACTCCTGCCTCCTCTACATATTTTGTAGGAAATTTGAGTCCAAAACTCAGAACAGTCAACTGACAAAATGTTTTAATCACGATTAATCCAAATAAATGTAAAAAGCAACCCTGGGATTAATCTGAATAAAAACTTGGAATCATGTGACATCCCTTAAATTCAGTGGAGATAATTAATTTGACTGTAGCACATGCAACAGATTGTTTTTTAGTATGTTGCATATTTGCAACAGTAGGCATTAAGGGGTTAAAGCCTCGAACAGATGATGCCTTAGTTTAAACAAAGTGTGGACATACTGGTAAATATTCATCCACTTCA